>SSNR01000298.1:109279-124759 GCA_006937965.1 Callopanchax toddi
GAAATAAAAAGTCTAAAACCAGAAATAAAAAGTCTAAAACCAGAAATAAAAAGTCTAAAACCAGAAAAAAAGTCTAAAACCTGAAATAAAAAGTCTAAAACCTGAAATAAAAAGTCTAAAACCTGAAATAAAAAGTCTAAAACCTGCTTCTCATTTGAGGCCTGAGGCTTCAGTTGGAGCTCTGAAGGATTTTATTCATGATGATGTCATTTTGACCATATATGGCAAATGGAGACTAAACTGTTTTCCCAATAGGAAGCAATTTAAACAAAGACTTGACATAAAAACTAAATGTATTAACACTTGGCTTGTTGTTGTTGAAGGGCCTTTAATGTGAGAGTTTATTAAATAAATGTTGCTGCTGATCTCCCACATAAACAGACTCTAATAACTGAACCATAAACAATCAGTTTTCATCATCTTACATTAGGACAAAACCTTGGAAACTTCAGGTTTAAGAATAAAAATGATCTGATGTGAATAATTATAAGTGATAAAAAGTTTAATAAAATGATTAAAGCTCGGGCCCTGCGATGGACTGGCGACCTGTCCAGGGTGTCCCCCGCCTCTCGCCCCTTGACCGCTGGAGATAGGCACCAGCTGCCCCGCGACCCTCTGTGGAGGATTAAGCGGCTACAGAAAATGGATGGATGGATGGATTAAAGCTCGAATCTTCATGAGAACATAAATCTGTGAAGGTCTGTTTAACGCTGGAGTATTTAAAGGTCATCAGAGGGTTCAGGTCAAACATTCCACCTTTACAGTGTTGAGCCTTTTCCTAGATAACTCTGTTAATAATCTGAAACAACCAATCACGTCTGGTTATAAGCTCTGACCTCTCCTAGTTCTGATTTCCTCCCAGCAGCCTCAGTCTCCTGTGATCTACTGAAGAGGTCTGGATCCAGTTCTCTGGGCTCTTTCAGTTTGTTCTCCAGACTTTGGCTACGTTTTCACTCAGTTTCTGATCAACAAAACAGAAAACGTGTGATCATCTTGGACAGAAGCTGAAGGAAATGTGGAATATTTCTGCTGTTTGATTACTGTTAACTCTGCAGCAGAGCGGAGGTGGAGACCAAACGGGTCGGGTGTAGGACCCAGACCAGAACCTTTAAGAGTCTGACCCATGACAAGCGGGAGCTGGAGGAGCTGGTCAGGGACAGTCAGACCAGAGTCTGAGCCACAAAGTTTCATTAGAGGAAGTGTTAAGAGAGATGCTGTTTATTAGAGCAGAACCACCGACAGGCCTCCCATGGTGCCCACCAGTTAAACGGGTCCCATCTCGTACAGGGAACCAGATCCAGATGTAGATCCAGAGGAACAGCAGCTCCTACTGTAGCCTGAACTGGGAACACAGGATCAGTTTTACTGGTTTAACAGGTTAAAGGTCAGTCTGAAGTGGTGTTGTTGGTAAACCTCTACAGGTACGTATGGTGTTTAAGCTGCTGCTGCAGGAACACAGTGACTCAGAAGGTCCCTTAAAACAAACGGTCTGATTCTGAACTGAGGACTGGAGAGTCCTGACACCAGCTGGGACCAATCAGCAGGTCACAGATCAGGACCAGCTGCTTCAGTCCCACTGACGGCCCAGAAGAAGGTCTCTCATTACCAAGATGTCGCACAAGAACCATCTCATGATGGGTGAAGTCAAAGAGCTTCTCAACGCCTTCACAGCCTGATGCTAGACAACCGGATGGTGTTAGAGCCAACAACCATCCATAACATTACACTCATTCACACGCTGATGGCAGGAAGCTATACTGAAGAAACCAGACCCTCTGACCTCCACCAGACCCTCAGACCTCCATCAGACCCTCAAGCCTCCACCAGACCCTCTGACCTCCACCAGACCTCCACCAGACCCTCAGACCTCCACCAGACCTCCACCAGACCCTCAGACCTCCACCAGACCCTCAGACCTCCACCAGACCCTCTGACCTCCACCAGACCCTCAGACCTCCACCAGACCCTCTGACCTCCACCAGACCCTCAGACCTCCACCAGACCCTCAGACCTCCACCAGACCCTCTGACCTCCACCAGACCTCCACCAGACCCTCAGACCTCCACCAGACCCTCAGACCTCCACCAGACCCCCAGACCTCCACCAGACCCCCAGACCTCCACCAGACCCTCAGACCTCCACCAGACCCTCAAGCCTCCACCAGACCCTCAGACCTCCACCAGACCCTCTGACCTCCACCAGACCCTCAGCCTCCACCAGACCCTCTGACCTCCACCAGACCCCCACCCGTCCACCAGACCTCCACCAGACCCTCAGACCGCCACCACACCCTCAGACCCCCACCAACCCTCAGACCTCCACCAGACCCTCAGACCTCCACCAGACCCTCTGACCTCCACCAGACCCTCTGACCTCCACCAGACCCTCTGACCTCCACCAGACCCTCAAGCCTCCACCAGACCCTCAGACCTCCACCAGACCCTCTGACCTCCACCAGACCCTCAGACCTCCACCAGACCCTCAGACCTCCACCAGACCCTCTGACCTCCACCAGACCCTCAGACCTCCATCAGACCCTCAAGCCTCCACCAGACCCTCAGACCTCCACCAGACCTCCACCAGACCCTCAGACCTCCACCAGACCCTCAGACCTCCACCAGACCCTCTGACCTCCACCAGACCCTCTGACCTCCACCAGACCCTCAGACCTCCACCAGACCCCCACCACCCACAGACCTCCACCACACCCTCTGACCTCCACCAGACCCTCACACCTCCACCAGACCCTCAGACCTCCACCAGACCCTCTGACCTCCACCAGACCCTCAGACCTCCACCAGACCCTCAGACCTCCACCAGACCCTCTGACCTCCACCAGACCCTCAAGCCTCCACCAGACCCTCTGACCTCCACCAGACCCTCAGACCTCCACCAGACCCTCAGACCTCACCAGACCCTCAGCCTCCACCAGACCCTCAGACCTCCACCAGACCTCCACCAGACCCTCTGACCTCCACCAGACCCTCAAGCCTCCACCAGACCCTCAGACCTCCACCAGACCCTCAGACCTCCACCAGACCCTCTGACCTCCACCAGACCCTCAGACCTCCACCAGACCCTCAGACCTCCACCAGACCCTCAGACCTCCACCAGACCCTCAGACCTCCATCAAACCCTCAGACCTCCACCAGACCCTCTGACCTCCACCAGACCCTCAGACCTCCATCAAACCCTCAGACCTCCATCAGACCCTCTCACCATACCCTCTGACCTCCACCAGACCCTCTGACCTCCACCAGACCCTCAGACCTCCACCAGACCCTCTGACCTCCACCAGACCCTCAGACCTCCACCAGACCCTCTGCCGACCTCCACCAGACCTCCACCAGACCCTCAGACCTCCACCAGACCTCCACCAGACCCTCAGACCTCCACCAGACCCTCAGACCTCCACCAGACCCTCTGACCTCCACCAGACCCTCAGACCTCCACCAGACCCTCAAGCCTCCACCAGACCCTCAGACCTCCACCAGACCCTCTGACCTCCACCAGACCCTCAGACCTCCACCAGACCCTCAGACCTCCACCAGACCCTCTGACCTCCACCAGACCCTCTGACCTCCATCAGACCTCCACCAGACCCTCTGACCTCCGTCAGACCCTCAGACCTCCATCAGAACTCCACCAGTGTTTTATGCTAAGCTAAAGGAGGACTGCTGGATCAGGATAACAGCTGACTGGTTACAGATTGTTTTAGCCCACTAACTATGAGGAATATGGCAACAGACAACATTTCCCTTTTGGGTGGAGTGTCCCTTTAACTGCAATTCATCAGATCTGAAGCAAAAAGCAACACCTGCTGTCTTCAAGACCACATCTGTTCCAGGAGACAGGTTCTGGATTGTCCATAAGGAAGACCTGGTTCTGGTGGAAACCTGAACTCTTTCCTTCTCAGGGTCCTGGAGGACTTGGTAGAGGCAGATCTGCTGCAGCCTGAACTCCAGAATGTTGGCATCAAACAGGTGAGTCCATTTCCATCAACTCTCCTGGTTTCTGATTCTAACTGATTTAATCAGACAGTAAAAACTTCCTTATTCACTTCATTGGCGTTCGGTTCAAAACCGGACAGGAGGCGATGAGGACAAGTCGAGGCTCCGCCTCCACTTTGATCTTATCAGCTGTGACGACCTGAGGTCAGGTCAGGATGGAGGGACTGGGTTTAACAGCAGAGCCCTGATGCAGAGTGTCAGATGAAAGGATGAACGCTGGCAGAGAAAGAGGATGATTAATGATGCTACACACACACACACACACACACACACACACACACACACACACACACACACACACACACACACACGAGCAGGCGTGATTTTTGAGTGTGAGCCTCGCTTCCTGAAGGAGAACTCCCACCTGCCCCATAACACAGCTCTCCCTTAACCCCAGGACTCCTGCTCTCCTCCTCCTCCTCCTCCGGCCGGCTCCTATAAACACCCTGAGCAGAGCAGAGCAGAGGCCCTGGCGTGTTATCCTAACTAATAGATTATACTCATTATGTTCTGTTATCAGAGCTTCCCCCTGAGGCTGCTGACCTGCCAGTGACACACTCAGAAACGAGGACACCTGACGGAGAAGCCGTGAGAAGTCTAGCACTGGAACTCAGACGCTTACCGAGCAGAGAGGACAGCTGAGGGACGAGTCCAGCTTGGACCATCTGACAGCGCAGAGACGTGTCGAAGGACAGGTTGAGCAGGAGCCGTAAGGTGGTGTTCAGGAGGTCGTGGTGTTGGCAGGGAACCAGCCGAGCCAGCTTCTTCACCGCCAGCGCTTCAGCCTGAGACAACGAGGAGTTCAACGTATGAGCCGACAGGAAGCTGCAGGAAACTACAAATGTTCAAGTCTGTTAACAGATTCATAGAAACTAGGAAGGTCCAAGGTGTGGCCCGCAGAGCATTATGGGTATTTAATACCATATTACCTGCTGTTTTAAGGTCATATTTAAGATGTTCTTTACCTGATGTGTATAAATACAACCTCTACAGCTGTCTGTCAGCTGGTTGTCATGACAACGGGGCGGGCTGTGTGTCTGGAGAGACAGAAAAGAGGGTTTCTACTTCCTCCTCAGTTCTGAGCGCTGAAACAGGAAGTGGTCCTGGTCCGGACCAGCCCAGAGTTAACGTTATGACTGGGAAAAGGCCCGATGACCAGTCCAGTCCAGTCCACACCCAGAGCAGGTGCTGTCGGTGACAGCGGCTCGGCGCGGGCCGATCCAGGTCAGTAGATCCAGATACGTAGACCTCCTTCCTCTGGACACAGGTCCACAGCACCCCCCCAGTCCACTGGGCTGCACGTATTATTGGTGGGGACACATCACCTCCATCCATGCCCAATCTACGCACATGGGTGGACGGTCTCCTGAGGGATCTCCTCCCAGACCCAGACCTGGACTAAACTCCTGGACAGTCTGTGGTGCAACGTGGCGTTGGTGGATGGAGCGAGACACGCTGTTCCAGATGTGCTCAAATGGATTCAGGTCTGGGGACCGGGCGGGCCAGTCCATAGCATCTTCATGCTGCAGGAACTGCTGACCTGACACTCTCCAGCCTCAAGAGGTCTGCATTAGGAGGAACCAGGGCCAACCGCACCAGCATGTGGTCTCAAGGGGTCTGAGGATCTCATCTCTGTAGCTAAGGGTAGTCAGGCTACCTCTGGAGGGCACGTGGAGGGCTGTGAGGCCCCCCAAAGAAATGCCACCCCACACCATTACTGACCCACTGCCAAACCGGTCATACTGGAGGATGTTGCAGGGCTCTGGCAGTGCTCCTCCTGGTCCTCCTTGCACAAAGGTAGAGGTAGCGGTCCTGCTGCTTTCCCTCCTACGGCCTCCTGATGGACTGGACTGTCTCCTGGTCCATGCTCTGGACACTACGCTGACAGACGGGAACCACTGGCCTAGAGGGTGATGAAGACGATGCTCTGACTCCTCTGTAAAGTGGTGATGATGTCACCATGGTTACAGAGACTTGGTTTGGACAGACTGATTGAGAGAATCTATGAATATCTGATCAACTTGTCCACAGCTGCAGCCTGATTCTGAGGAACAGACTGTCCTAAAGACGGTTTGATCTTCTAACTGAAGAGGAGGAGGAGGCTCTTCTGGTGTCTGACAGGCAGGTGGAGGTGTTGAGCTGAAGCAGCCCAGTCCCTCTCTGGGTTTGTGTCGGAGGAGTGCCACTCAGCGCGTCACATCGACATGTTTCCTCTCCAGCAGGACGCTCCGACACTCAACCTGCTCCACGTTAAGTCACTGGCTGCTACTGAAACCATCACCAAGCAGACGGCGAGCTGCTTAATCAGCTGCAGCCTGAGTCGATTAGCGACAGAAGCTGGGAGGACAACCCGAGTCAGAACTAAAACCCCTGATTCCTCAGGAACACGTCCCCCTACAGAAAGAAACCCTTCATCTCACCAAGTCTCAGAGTGTAAACCTGCAGCTGAGAGGAAACCTCCTTCAGTCAGGAGGGAAATAAAGAGATAAAACCAGGTCCCTCCAGGGTCTGGCTTTGATCAAGACCCACGAGCTGAATGAGATTAGAACCAGGTGGGTCTGGATCAGGGTCTGGATGTTGACACATTACGACGAGCCTTCAGAGGATTTCACAAACGGAGACATAATAATGAAGAAGCTCTGCAGAGGATAACAGCTACCAGTCTAATTTAACCGAACAAATAAACACTGCTAATTATTTCATCAGGTTAAAACGTTCTTTGATTTTCTGACTGAAACCAGAACCCAGACCCTACATTCAGGTTCACTTCACTCAGTCAGAAAACCAAACATCTGGCTCCTGAGTGTACAGGATACATAGTCTACAGGTCCTGATCCAGCTCAGGGAGGGACCAGCTGGATCACATGATGCTAGTTGTGGTCTAGTACAGAACACATCCTGAACGCTGGACGCCAAGAGGGGATTTTAGACAATTTACCAAAATGTGAAAAGTCAAACTAAGCCATGCCCACTTTGACCCATCATGACCATATTGATAACATGATGTCGGGTTTGTATCCTGAATCATGTCCTCACTCCGTACGACGCTCTGATGAGACCGGACGTCCCGCCGTGTTGAACAGGGAGCTGAATAGAAGCAGAACCCGGAGTGCTCGCTCCAGAACGGAATGCTGGACCAACATAAACACGTATCCTTGGCAAGCCCTGCCTTTCTGTGAGGAGAAAAGTGTAAAAATAATTCCCTCAGTAGTCGGGGAATGGATGACTTTTTAGTGGAAACCCACTCTGACTCCTCCATGATGGCTGAGACCATAAACAGGAAGTCACAGAGCGTCCTGGGAGCGCACACCTCTACAGGTCTGCACGAGGCGCGTGCACGTTGACAGAAACAGACCAAAGGTTTAGGATCCCCCCCCCAGAACAGAAATCAAAGATCCAGACCTGAACGGAGCTGACTGGTGAAAACCCTTTAAACCATTACGAGTCCGGTTTGGTTGAGGGTAGGATGTGAATGAGGTCACGTGACCCGGACAGACAAAAGACCCGGTCACTCACCATGTCGTTCTTGTTCTCCAGGAAGATGGAGAGCTTCTTGAGGAAGGAGACGACCACCACCAGCAGCTCCTGGTCCTCCCGGTCCAGCAGCTTCACCAGCATGTGGACCAGGTTTCTGTTCCTCATCTTCAGCTCTGTGCGAGTGTCTTCAGCCAGGTTCAGCAGCAGACACAGAGCCACTGCAGGGTCAAAGGTCAACGTTAGAAAGGCAGGATTCCTTCAGGAAATGTTGGACATCCTCCAGCTTCCTGATCGCCACTAAAAGGACCAGTTCCTTCACTACATCACCCCCCCCCCATGCAGCTGCATCTAACGAGCATCAACACTGAGCGGACCAGAACTGAACCCAACATCCTTTATTTTTATAAGTTTTCTCTCTCTGACTGACTCAACCTGATGATTCACTTCATTATTCAGACGTCTGTTCTGTCTGAACGACTGAATCGATGGTTGATGTGAATTCAGTTTTTGTGTCTTCTTATTTTACTTTACTAAAAGTCACTCATTAAGGTTAGGGTGACCAGACCGACAGTCCTGATTCTGAGTCCCGTGTCCCCGAGGATTCTGGTTCTGAGAGACCACGGACTGTCCCGCTGTGACCCGATGATGCAGATTTAAAGGAATCTGGTTCACCTCTAAGAACTTCAACAGGATGCACTTTATGATGCATCTAAAAAAGATGAATCTGGAAAAAAAACGTTCAAAAGTAGCTCTGTTAGCGCGAGTTCACGACCAAAAAGAATCACCTGACTTTTGAATTTCAGATCAGCTGATCGTGCTGAACAGCTGATTCTGATGAGTGGGGTTTTGGGTGCATCTACACACCGAGCAGCTTCACCTGACTCTGAGTGGCTGTGAAGGTTCAGGTACCTCGGAGAAGCTGTTCCTGTTTGGTCAGAAGACACTGGTACTTCCTGAAAGACTTCTCGTGTTCCTTCTTCAGGTTCTGGTTGTCAGAGGATTCTTCATGTGACACCAGTTAAGGATCTAAACAGAAACACACTAGAACACTACTCCACCAGGACGAGTCTGTCTCAAAGGATATAAGCATTCTTCTTCTTCTGCAGCTCATCCTGCCAGAGGTCGTACCTCTTCAGCTCGTGCTCCATGATGTTCATGCAGAGGGCCCCGATTTTAAAATGAGTGACGAGGCCGTGAAACTGGGAGAAGCTGAGGGAGAGAAAAACACGTCAGTTTATCCTAAAGCTGAACTGGTTGTTAGGATTCCAGCTGTGGTTAAACTCCCCCTCATCCATCACCTGAAGTCCTTTACAAAGTAAACTGTTAAAGTCCAAACACACTCAGAACCCGTCCCAACCCGACCTGCAATCAGCCCAGTTCACAAGCCGACAGCAGAACGAGGAGCTTCAGCCCGTCCAGCAGAAACCAGCTCTGACAGACGGTGTTATTCTACTGTGGGTCCAGTGGTCCTGAAGCTCCACGAGGACCTCAACTCAAACAAATCACTCAACAGTTTAGTCTTCAGATACACTCAGCAGGTAAAATAAACACGTCGCCAGTGATCCAGGGAAACTTATTTACAGAGCATCTCTCACAAGTCAAAAACCACAAAGAGCTTCACAATAAAAACAAACCCACAGGATGAAGACCTAAAACAAACCAGTCTGAGTAAACCAGTCTTCAGCTGCTCGTAAACGGGTCGGCAGCGTAGAGGAGGCAGAGCGCCCCTCGGCCCGAGGGCCTCCGCTGGTCTGACAACGTGTTGGAGGAACCGTCAACGGCCTTCGACTTCTAAAGGTTCTGCTGACATGAAGGTCTGTCCAGATGTTGGGCCCAACCCATCATGTCCTCATGAAGTTCTGTGTAATAAACAGAACGACTCAGAGGAAGAGATTTAGAGTCCAAAGTCTTTGTTGGAGCTGCAGCTTCCAGATTCCTCCTGGTGATTCTGGTCTTCAGATTCTGAAGGTTCCTCTCTGACCTCTGAGCTTTAGTTAGATGTTCTCTAGGATTCAGGTCAGCTGATCTTTATTTTCTCTCTGTAACCAGTAGAGATTCTTGGCTGTTTGGGATCCTGGTTTCATCTCCATCATCCTGTAGAGGCAGCAGGTTTTCATCCACCATGTTTCCATTATGAAGCGTTCCAGAGCTGAGAACCAGGCCCACACCATGAAGCTCCACCTCCAGGCTTCACTGTTGGTCTGGTGTTCATGGGCTGAGCTGCAGTGACCTTTGACCTTCACATGGTGTGTATTAATTATTAATTCAGTTCTGGTCTCATGTGACCAGACTAGAGCCTCCCAGTGTTTCTCAGACTGGTCTAAACAGAACCTTTAAAACCAGGTTTACCTATTAGATTGTTGACAGGGTTAACTTACTTATTACTAACCACAGCCGCTAAAGCTAACCACAGCCGCTAAAGCTAACCACAGCCCCTAAAGCTAACCACAGCCGCTAAAGCTAACCACAGCCCCAAAAGCTAACCACAGCCCCTAAAGCTAACCACAGCCCCTAAAGCTAACCACAGCCGCTAAAGCTAACCACAGTCGCTAAAGCTAACCACAGTCGCTAAAGCTAACCACAGCCGCTAAAGCTAACCACAGCCCCTAAAGCCATGGTTGGTGTTAATGAGAACTTTTTAATATTTTGAACTTGTTATTTTGTTGAAGCTAATGCTTGTTGGAACGGATTCATAAAACAACCACCCTCCTGCTCTGGACAGGAGATCCTCCTCATGTGTTACAAACTTCTTCACACTGAGACTAAACGCCAGTGTTTGCTTACCTGGAGAAACAGAAGAAGATGTAGATGATGGTGGTTGCCAGATCCACACTCTGCTTCCAGTCCTCCCTTAGGACTCTGGCCAGGGCTCCAAGTGTTGCCTCTGAGCACAGAAACACAAAGTCAGTCGAGTCATGGAGGAGTTGATAACCAAAGTTTGAGATGAGAAAAGCAAATCGGAGTGAGAGGAGAGGTACAGCTTTTAGGAACACCGAGGGAAAGAAATCAGGCTGCTTCTCAGTGTGAAGATGTTTGTTTTCCACTCTGACCTCAGGACTCTGGGTTCACACCAACACATTCACTTACAGTGTTTTCTGCTAAGCTAAAGCTAAAGGAGTACAGCTGGACCAGAATAACAGCTGGGCTGGTTACTAATTGTTTTTGCCCACTGATGATGATCTAACTCTGAGGAATATGGTGATAGACAAAAAAATCACTTTCTGGTGGAATATCCCTTTAAAGAATCATCCATCCGTCTGTTTTAACCAACTATTTATCGACCCATTGTTTTCTATCGTGCCACACGTCTATCGATGGATATATATTGTAACTGAATTTAACTTCCTGCTCTAATAGTGTGTGTGTGTGTGTGTGTGTGTGTGTGTGTGTGTGTGTGTGTGTCTGTGTGTGTGTGTGTGTGTGAAGAAAATAAGATTTCACAATATATATTGTTACCACACATGCTTCAAATTATACCGCAATATAGATTTCAGGCCATCTTGCCCAGCATTGGTTCCGGAGACTCTAGATCACCATGGTAACAGAGACTAGATCACCATGGTAACAGAGACTCTAGGTCACCATGGTAACAGAGACTGTAGGTCACCATGGTAACAGAGACTAGATCACCATGGTAACAGAGACTAGATCACCATGGTAACAGAGACTCTAGGTCACCATGGTAACAGAGACTCTAGGTCACCATGATAACAGAGACTCTAGGTCACCATGGTAACAAAGACTCTAGGTCACCATGGTAACAAAGACTCTAGGTCACCATGGTAACAAAGACTCTAGGTCACCATGGTAACAGAGACTAGATCACCATGGTAACAGAGACTCTAGGTCACCATGGTAACAGAGACTCTATGTCACCATGGTAACAGAGACTAGATCACCATGGTAACAGAGACTCTAGGTCACCATGGTAACAGAGACTCTACATCATCATGGTAACAGAGACTCTAGGTCACCATGGTAACAGAGACTCTAGGTCACCATGGTAACAGAGACTCTAGGTCACCATGGTAACAGAGACTCTACATCACCATGGTAACAGAGACTCTAGATCACCATGGTAACAGAGACTAGGTCACCATGGTAACAGAGACTCTAGATCACCATGGTAACAGACTCTAGGTCACCATGGCAACAGAGACTCTAGGTCACCATGGTAACAGAGACTCTAGGTCACCATGGTAACAGAGACTCTAGGTCACCATGGTAACAGAGACTCTAGTTTTCGTTAAGTCAGAGTTAGAGAAGAAAGCCTGGTCATCATAGCCTCTAAAACCCTCTGATGGAGCAGTTTGTGAAACAGGAAACACAAACAGGAAGTCACCATTCTGAATGAGTTCCTGGAGGTTGTCCGGGTTTCCAGCCAGCTGGAAGATAAGTGTAGCTCCTCTGACCTTGTCCTGGATTTCTTCATACAGCAGCTCCACGTACTCGTCCACACTGCTGACACTCGCCTCCTCGTGTTGCTGCAGGACATTTAACAACCAGTGATCAGAACACCGTCCTGTTCTTCAGTCAGAACACAAAGCGGTTCCCACCTCCTCTCCAGCGTACAGGGCCAGGTCTCCAGGAGAGACGGGGCTCTTCTCCTGGTCGTCTGTCAAAAGGAGCGTTCAGCAGTGAGAGTCAGAAGGTGAGAACCTGCTGTTTATAACTTAAACTTGTCACTACCGTTTGAGTCTTTGCGGTTCTGCAGGTAGAACAACATCTGCTCCACCTCCTGGAGCTTAGACGGGTGAATCAGATGACACTCTTTCACAACCTTCTGAGCTAGAGAGGACGTGTCTGTGTTGGCGTTCAAGTTCTTCAGATGGATGCTAAAAGAAAGAAAAAAAACCACATGCAGAGAACAGCTGGTTTTTCAGAGCATCGCTGCTCAGTGGCAAGTTTAAACACCAACTCCTTACATCTTCTGTCCCTCCTTACGCTCCCCGGCCATCAGCTCCCCCATCTCCCCCAGAATCACCGCTTCCACCTCGTACAGAATCACCAGAGCCTTCTGAGTCGGGTGAACCTCCAGAGAGCATCCCTTCACCCTCCTATGGGACAAACACAAAACACAACATCATAGTCCACTCACTGAGACATTTTCCCAAAGAGACTAAACCAATATGAGATGTTTAAATGATTCCTAAATCGTAACCGACTTCCTGTTCGGTGGAGGAGGAGTGAGGCGTTGCTGCTGCGTTATGAGAACATTCTGATCAAACAATCGATCAATAAACGGGTCTAAAGGAGCTGCTGACAACACAGGAGGAGAGGAAACGAAGACGTCACTGAGGACATTCAGAAAGCTGGACCAGGTTGTCCTTTAAATCTGGAACAAGACTGCTGGGGGTTTAAAGAGTTAACCGAAAATTAAAAATGAAATTAAATGAACTTTTTTCATCCACTGAATCTATGATGAACAGTCAGCGTTCTCCATGTTCCTGTGAGTTCTCAGTCCTTCCATGGTGCTGCTGTCCACAGTGTTAGGACAGCTGGACACACGCTCATCACACTAAAAATGTTCATTTAGGTAAATATGAATTTATATTTGTAAGGTCTTTGAACGGATTCCTTACTGTGCTCTGTAGTGTCACCAGATCCACACGATGTATGATGAACATGAGTGGAGTTACTGAATGTTTAGTAAAAATTAATCTACAGAATCATATTTATAAAAACTAACAGCTGTAGTTTGATGAACAGTGACCTGACTGGTTACTTTAATAAACGCTGCTCTGTGCTCATTTCCTCAGAGACTCATTAATAAACAGTTTGATGAGATAGTGCTGTCTGAGGGACGCTGTGAGAGACAGCGTGGTTGTCATGGAGATTACGGCATTGTCGGTGAAACACAGTGCATACAGTGTGTGTGTGTGTGTGTGTGTGTGTGTGTGTGTGTGTGTGTGTGTGTGTGTGTGTGTATAATCAAAATAAAACCCTAAACAAAACAAAATACATGAAAAAAATCGCTACTCTGTCGGAACTTTTTGAAAAACGTGATATAAAATCAGTCATTTTAGGACGTAACAATCACAAGAAACACCGAGAATTCCTGGAGGCCGTTTATAAAGGCCTTTAAGGACCTTTAAGGGCCTCGTCATGTCGAGCTAATGCTAGCAACCTGTAGCTCGTTGAATAAAGGATGTTTCTATGAACCTGCTACGTCACCTGTTCAGGTACCGCGGGTCTCCGCCCTGCACAGGATCCATCTCCACACCCAGGTGAGTCCGGCTAATCAGAAACACCTGGTGATGATGATGATGATGATGAGTGAAGGGGGCGGATGTTGACTACCTCTGAGGCTCGTTGCTAAGGAGAATACATGGTGACCGCTGGAGGCTGCTGCCCCCTGCAGGCCTGGAGGAGAAACGCTCTGTGAAACAAACAGTTCTGATTGTGGTTCAGACCCCTCCTCCCACACACCCACGTTCTGCCATATATGGTCAATACCTCATGAATTATTTACATATACAGAAGTCAGTAAATTTCAGGCATTTCATGGTAAATCATGACAACAGAGAGGTTTTAAAACGTGACTTCACAGAGGCTGGAATGGAGGTTCTTGTGGTGGAATAACAGAAAAATGTTTAATTCGTGATCACATGGTGACGCATCAGGAGTCCACTGAAGGTCTCAGTGTCTGCAGGTGAACGCTGTCAGTGTGACAGCGCTGGAGCTCAGAGAGGACTGAGATAGTCCAGATCTAAAGGAACATTTCATGAATCATCTGATTGAATCCAAAGAGGCACCAGGCAGCAGATGTCCTGTTGTTCATCCTATCAGACTAAGATCAGCCCACCTGAACCAGCAGGCTAAAGAAACCTGAGAGGTCAGAAGCTGCAGGTGGTTCTGGTGGGTCGGTTGGTCTAACACCAGGTCCAGATCAGCACATAGATCCATAGGATGCTAGAGAATCTAAATCAGCTGATCAGTCCTCATCATGGACCTGGACGTCTACGTGGTCTCTAAAAACTCCTCATCTGGATTCTGACACTGTCTGATCTTCAAGGAGAGCAGAGCATCCATCAAACAGAGTCACTGCAGGATTCATCTGACTCAGTGATTGTAAAGCTTTTTGTAGTCCATGACTGTAATGTAAAGCTCTGTGTAGTCCATGACTGTAATGTAAAGCTCTGTGTAGTCCATAGCTGTAATGTAAAGCTCTTTGTAGTCCATGACTGTAATGTAAAGCTCTGTGTAGTCCATGACTGTAGTGTAAAGCTCTGTGTAGTCCATGACTGTAATGTAAAGCTCTGTGTAGTCCATGACTGTAATGTAAAGCTCTGTGTAGTACATAGCTGTAATGTAAAGCTCTTTGTAGTCCATGACTGTAATGTAAAGCTCTGTGTAGTCCATGACTGTAATGTAAAGTTCTCTGTATTCCATGGCTGTAGTGTAAAGCTCTCTGTAGTCCATGACTGTAATGTAAAGCTCTCTGTAGTCCATGACTGTAGTGTAAAGCTCTTTGTAGTCCATGGCTGTAATGTAAAGCTCTCTGAAGTCCATGGCTGTAATGTAAAGCTCTGTGTAGTCCATGGCTGTAGTGTAAAGCTCTGTGTAGTCCATGGCTGTAGTGTAAAGCTCTGTGTAGTCCATGGCTGTAGTGTAAAGCTCTTTGTAGTCCATGACTGTAGTGTCAAGCTCTCTGTAGTCCATGGCTTCTAGTGTAAAGCTCTCTGTTGTCCATGACTGTAGTGTAAAGCTCTCTGTAGTCCCTGACTGTAGTGTAAAGCTCTGTGTAGTCCATGACTGTAGTGTAAAGCTCTCTGTAGTCCATGACTGTAATGTAAAGCTCTCTGTAGTCCCTGACTGTAGTGTAAAGCTCTCTGTAGTCCCTGACTGTAGTGTAAAGCTCTGTGTAGTCCATGACTGTAGTGTAAAGCTCTGTGTAGTCCATGACTGTAGTGTAAAGCTCTGTGTAGTCCATGACTGTAGTGTCAAGCTCTCTGTAGTCCATGGCTTCTAGTGTAAAGCTCTCTGTTGTCCA
>SSNR01000298.1:176068-190983 GCA_006937965.1 Callopanchax toddi
TATAAACTGCCAATTAAAGCTGAAGTGGCAAAATAAAAAATGAATTCATAAAAAAAAATATTTAGTAGAAAAAATAAAAATAAAAAATTTCCCCTCCGCAGAATCGCCACCTTATCGTGGTGGAGGGGTTTGTGAACCCCCATGATCCTGAAGATGTGTTGTCTGGGTTACCAGCCCCTGTTAGGGTCTCCATGGCAACATGGCCTCAGGTCAGGGGTCAGACTAAGAGCGATTCAAACACCTAGAGGACCACACCTGTAATGTGGAGACAGGGTGGACCTTCTGGAGCTACCTGGAGATTTCTTAGGTAGCTTCTCATATTTGCTTTACCTCCTCAGGTCAGAGCAGAAAGCTCCAGGCACTGGTAACGGTACTCCCAGTGATGGGACGGGGTTCGATTCCCTGTGGTGCCTTGCTCATTGGACTGACAGACTTCACTTTGCTTTGTGTTTCTTAAAAGACAGAAATGTGTCTAGTCAGTAGTTCCAGGTTTGATGCTTGAATAAACATAAAGGGTCGCCTGTTTTAAGATCGAACATCTTCTAATTCTGGTCATCTAAAGATGGTTCTCATCCTTTGAAGGTCTGTGACTTTAGAAGATAACTGAACCTTTTTTTGCTCTATATTCAGATTCAGAGTCTTTATAGTTATTTTGCATTTTGAGTTTCAGGAATCAATGAATGAAGACAATAAAGTGGGTCAAAAGAAGAAACGATGTCTACATTTACAGAAACAGTCTCAGACATTTGGATTGTGTTCCTGTTTAGAAACAAACAGTCAATAATAGGAAGAGGTTTTCATGAACTTTGACCTTTCCAGAAAGATGTCCAGTTTTAAGAGAACCAGTAGCATAAGGCCTGAAAACAGCTGATCCTAGTTCAGTTACATGTTGGATTTAGAGTTCTGTGACTGTACAGGAGATTTAATCAAATCAGATTTTGATTTCCTGTTGAATAAAGTTTTGATAATGAACGTGATCTGCCTCACATTGCTTTCTTGTTTATCTGTGTCCGGGTCTCAGGGCCAACATCCCCAGTAGGGAACCCCAGACTGTTCTCTCTCCCCATCCATCTCTCCATCTCCATGTCCAACACACCCTCTGGTCCCCTTTTTTAAAATGAGGACCACCACCTCGGTCTGCCACTCCACAGAACTTCCCGATGACCATACAATGTTGCAAACCAAGACAGTCCAACAACATCCATAGTCATTGTCCTGCAGGGGGACTTCAATGCTCTGGTGGGCGTTGACAGCGTGACCTGGAGGGGCGCGATTGGGGCACAGCCCACCCACTCTGAACCTGAGTGGTGCTCTGTTATTGGGCTTCTGAGCAAGTCTCAGTTTAACCACAACAAATACCATGTTTAACATCATACCTGGTACCAGGGCAGCCTAGGTCGCAGTTTGATGATTGACTTCGTAGTTCTGACCTGAGGTTGTGTGCTTTGGACACTCAGGTGAAGAGGAGCGGAGCTGTCAACTGATCATCTGTTCTGAGCTACAAAAATCTCTGATTTCAGTTCCATCCTTTTAGCAACTGGAACACTTCTTGGCAAGATCTTAACTGGATAATAAAATAGTCTGTACCAAGAAAATTAAGGAAGTTTCTTTTAAAATAATACATAGATTTTATCCAGCTAAGCATTTCCTTCAAAAAGATTTAATGATCATTGATGTGTCCTGCTCTGACCTTTCTCCAGAGACCACTGCCCGCCTCTTTGGGGATTGTTCTGTCACAAAAAACTTTTGGAAAAACATTACTGCATTAATTTCAAGATCTATCAGTCTGACTTTTTGTTGTATTTTTAAAATTTTATTTTTGGTATCACAGACTTTGATAATTTGTAATCTTGCATTAATGTATTTAGTTTGTTAATAACCTTATCCTACTCTGGTTTGTTTCATAAAATTCAGAAAGCTGAAATATTTTAATTTATAAATACCAATTATAAAACTGTAATAAATGTAGCATCATCAAATACTGTATGCTATAACCTCTGAACTTTGACCCTGTTGACCATCACAAATAATAATCCATCTTTTTCCCAATAACTTGGATAATAATGACTTTTTATTATGTTTTAACCTGGATTAACATTCCTTTTTTTTTTTTTTTCATGGTGTCAGGGAGAGCAAAGACCAGCCGTCTTTGCTCTCCCTGACACCATGGGGATGTTAGCTCAAAATGCTAACCACCAGCTAACCCAGAAATGGATCTACTGACGGCCGTATCCAAGGACGTCTCTTGCCGGCCCCAGGCGGCTTCCCACCTCCGAAGGCCTCCAGATCGATCGAGGGGGGATCTTCCGCTTCCTCGTCGACCTCCACCTGCCAGATGCGATCCAGGAACGCCAAAGAGTAAGATTCCATAATCCGGTAACCACAAGGCCTGCTTGATAAGCTAACTCACACCGTAGCTTACCACATCAGCACCTCCTCCATTCTAACTAAACTAAATTAAGTTAAATCCCCTAGTGTCATAACATCATGCGACTCAGATCATTAAAACTTATTTTAAAGATCAACTAAGAACACTATACCATTGTGTTGACAAATGCTAAACACTGCTACCTCTTGCGTATCTGTTGTACTGTCATCTGTCTTTTTATAATAAACTTGTAAAGTCTTATTCTGACTCAGACTTCTCTTCGTCAATATTAAATGCATAATCTACTCCCTGTAGCATCAGAATGAACCTAGAGTACCTGTGAAACCATTATTTTAGTCAAGGTAGCTGAGTCAAACCAGGTCAGTGTAAAACCAACAAAAACTAACTTAACAATCTCACAGAAGTGTGTGCCAATTATAAACTAAAAATAGAGTTTATAAAACGCTACATAAAACATAAAAAAACTGGCCGTCTTTGATCATTTCGAACATGTGCAGTCACAAAAAGGAAAAATGTATAAGGTGCACAGATCATGTAAAATAAAAGTGTTGGAAAAGGAAGTAGGTTGAAGCAAAAGCTTGTTTGGTCCTTTTAACAAGTTCACGCAGTTTGAAGAGTATGTAAAGCACTGCGGTGAAGTTACAGGAGTTTGAAGTTGGGTATTTGACAGACACACGTTGTCTCCATGGTTCACCACCACAGTCAGCGACAGCTTTTTATACCATAGTGTCACAGAGGCAGCTGGCAGTACACATACAAGTCATTCTGTCTGAAACCAGAATATCAATACAAATCTCAAACAACTCCAAATCAGTCTGGGTTGGTATATGGACCTCAGAAAGAGACAGCTCTGACTCTAACGTTCTAAGGAACCACCATGAACACACTGATTCTTGATCCCCATCATGAGTTCTGAGCCAGCAGTCAGACCCAGAAGGTTCCAGGTCTGTGGGACATCATATCCTGTTCCAGTACCTAAGAAATCTCCTCCATCTAACAACATGTTGTCCAGTCACACATCATGGAAGTCCAGAAGTAATCATTATTGTATTTTTTTATTTACTATTCATATTTTTTCATTTTGTTAAATATATTTTATTTTTATGTATTTATTTTTATTTTGTTTTTATACCATGTATGTATTATTGTGTGAATGCTAATATTATTATTATTGAGATTATTTATTCATTCACTTATTTATTTAAATGGTTCATTCTGTTTATATATATATATATATATATACATATATATATATATATACATATATATATATATATATATATATATATATATATATATATATATATATATATATATATATATATATATATATATATATATATATATATATATATATTTATTTTTTATTTGTTAATTCATTCAATTGTATTATTATTGTTGTTAATATTCATTTATTGATTCATTTGGTAATTTGTTAGTTCTTTAATTTAATCATTCATTTATATATTTTACTTATATCATTTGTGTATTATTGGATGTGTGTATTTATTGTTGCGTTTAGAGATAACTATTAGTTATTTTAACTACACCCTCTTCAGTTAACATTTGCTTATTTTTGGATTATAATGAAAAGTGATAAACAGTCATTTAACCCTGATAATAGCTAATATTTATTGAAGGTATCTTTAGGTTCTTTGAAAGAGTACAGTGAATTGAAATACCTTATTAATAATGTGAAGCTGAGACCAGATACGATTGAACAATCGTTTAATTTGAAAAACCTAAGAACACAGACAGATAAGACAGTTTGAAAGTTTGATGTAAACACAATTAATATTCTTAAACATGTTGAGGATGTTAAAGATGGTTAATTGTGAGTTTTAACGGACCGTAGCATATGTTTTAATGACTAGGGAAGTTAGTTAATTTAGTTAACCTAGTTGGCCCTTTAAGAGTCAATTTAGGCTAATTTGAGGTTGGAATGGGATTTAGTTTTGGCTTAATTTAGTTTGGAAGAATTAAGCTTTATCAAAGCAAAGCCTCTCGATCAGAAAGGGGTTTCTTACTGAGTTGCAGGTCTCGTGGGTCCAGCAGGGTGAGGGGCCTCTGGCAGAGGTGGAGCAGGTCCCCGGGTGAAGGCTCAGTTCCCAGAGGAGGCAGTTTAGCTGGTTCACCTGGGAATCGTCTGATGATGGCCCTGAGATCCGTGCGACAGCAAGGGAGGTCACCCTCGGCATGGTGAAGTCATTCCTGATCAGTTCCCGTAGTGAGGGAGAAACTGAGAGGCCTTGTTCAAAGCTGATGAAGGTTCAGCTAAGACTCTGAAGAAAGCAGCTCAGCTACATTTAGGCTGTTGCTCAGACCAAGACTGAGACTGTAGCAAAAGACTGTAGCAAAAAGACTGAATAAGGACTGATTCGTACCGGAACTGAATATTAGTTTTGAGAAGAGTTATCTTAAATTCAACCAATCAGAAGATATTAAAGCGGCTCTCTGGAGCATTTTTCTCTGTATCAAAGTTTTCTAAATGTTCTAAATGATATTTCAGGTCTAAACTATGATCTATGGGTTGAGTTCCACAACATCTGTCATTCTGATGAAGACCCTCCTTCCTCCTAGAGACCCCTTTCCATTATTTCTTGCCGCCGACATTTTTCAGCCAATGAAATTCAAATGTCTGCATTCTCTCAACATGCACGCGCATCGACCAAACCTGTACCAGTAGGGGGCGCTGTCGTACAGGACGCTCCGTGTGTTTCTCTGCCGTCTCAGCCGTTCACTGAGGACTCACAGCTCATTTCTACTAAAAACCTACCCATTCCCCAGATAAAGATGGATTTATTTTTATTTTTAAACCTTTCACCTCACAGAATGGCAAGGCTTGACAGGATTACGCGTTTATTTTGGTCAGAAAGTTCATCCAGGGCCGAGTCAAGTTCAGCTTCAGAGTCCAGCAGCAGCTCTCTGCTAACAGAGCTAATATCAGAAGCAGCAGGGACAGAGAGGGCTCATCAGACCCTCGTAGTGTTGTTGGAATACGATTGGGAACTGTGAGTGATTAAACCCTACACATTGAGCTGTACAGTTCATGTCCGAAGTATATGCGCCGCGTGCACACGCGACCGGACGCACGTGTCGAGATGTTTTGAGGAGGAGCCTTTGGACGCTAGATTCAAAAACTGCTCTCCTGATGAAATCCTCCGGAGTGCCGCTTTAAGTGTACTAATCAAAACTGAGTTAGTGACTTGTGAATGGCTCTGATTGGATAGGGGACTGTGAGGGAGTTTACCAACTCACATATGACTTCCGCCCATTAAACACTCACATTATAATTGTAGAAATGCATGACATAGCAGAGAAGCATATTATAACACTTTGAGTGTGTGGATGACCCTGAGCAGGAACACTACAGGCGACTGTTCTGTATACAAGAGATTACAGTTTGAACACCAGTCTGTGGTGTTAAAGAAGAGACTTCTTTACAGAGAGTGTTTTATTAGACCAGCTAGTGTCCAGTTAAGGTCATCTGGGAGATGGACACCTGAAAGTGGACAGTAGGACACCTGTAGGAATCTTGATTCAGGTTAAACATAATCCAAGAGTCATTGTATTCCAAGTTATTGGGGAAAAGATGGATTATTGTTGTGATGGTCAACAGAGGTCAAAGGTCAGAGGATGTAGCCTATTTGATGATGCTACATTATTTATTTGACCATTTAAACAATTTTATTTATGTAATATGATATTGATTTATTGTATTTTATTTGTTAATTTCTTTGTTAGTGCTGAAAAATATTAACATTTGTCCTGAAGAAGACAATTCCTTTAACCTCAAATCAAGAATTAAAGATTGATTGTTTTTTCCTCATTTTTTCTGTGACGTTTAACATTCGGTTTTATTTTGAAACGCCTGAGCGGAAGTGATGCTATCCTCTATAATCCTGACCCACGGAGCTTCCGGTTAGAGAGCCACGCGAGCCGAACCGAACCTGATCCGAACTGAACCATGGGGCCGACAGGTAAGTGTTTACGCCGTTTACCGGAGAGGTAACGGCTGTCGCGTTATTAAAACACTGCGTGAGTCCAACTGTTAGTTTAACGTCTCTTTATTCTTTGTTAACCTGCCTGAACAGTGTCTACTTCCGGTCGCTTCCTCCTTTACGTCATCAACCCGCGACTCTGTAGTCCATCTCTAAATATTCAGTTACACCACATCTCCCCTTTCTAGAATCAGTGGGTAGACTACCACTGATTCAGCAGGACCTTAGAGGGTTATTCTGCCTCGGTGGCTGGAAGGTCTGCTCTATCTGACTCCTAAACCACTCACACTCACAACAGACACACAGCATTAACCTTAGCTTTGAACAAAATATAACAAATACAATTATGGTCATGAACTGTCTGTTCTATCCTCACTCTAACCCTGAAACTAGAACATTTACATCTGATTAGTGCAGAACATACAATGACTCATTTCAGTTTCAAACTCTTTTTTTTTTCACAGCTTAAGTTTAACTGTCCAGTCATCTTTTGTTTTCTTTAAACCGTTTTTAAAGCCTCACAGTTCTTGAAAGTCTATGAGCAAAAACTATAAATCCAATCTGGTCGGTTGTATCACAGCTCTCCCAGACCTGGTTCTGAGAGTAGGAGTAGATGGTGTTTTTGGAACGTTCTGCTGCAGCGGTGTTGATGCAGTTTGTCCCACAGATCCAGAAGGTTGGTTGGGAACGCCTCCAAAAGTATCCTCAGTTTCTCCACTGCTGCTCTGCTCCAGTGAGGGCTGCATGGCGATGAGATGGCGACGGTTTTGCCTGATGATCCCATGAGGTCCTTCCACCAGATATGAGCGAGGTGTTGTGTGTTTCCCAACAACAGCTCCAGCTGTTCTTTGATCTGTGACCCACACATCCTGTCCAGGAGTGAGTCTGTTGAGGTTCTGTGCACGATGTCGCAGATTGTAGCGTTGTGCATCTTTCATCTTCCTCACCCTTTCCTTCAGCATTACCGCTTCTCCATCAGGAAGAGCAGGAATTAGCAGCGCAGGAAGAATAGGCACAGTGGTACGAAGTCTCCGCCCCATAAGGAGTTGAGCTGGACTGTACCCATTCTGGAGTGGTGTAGCTCTGTATGCAAGCAGAGCTAGGTAGGGATCCTCTGACTTCTTCAAGAGCCCCTTTACTGTCTTTACTGCACGTTCAGCCTCTGCATTTCCCTGGGGATACCTTGGGCTGCTGGTCACATGACAAAATCCGTAAGACACTGCAAACTCAGCAAAGGCCGCTCCAGAGAACTGAGGCCCGTTATCTGTGACAAGGGTCTCGCAGATCCCGTTACGTGCAAATATTGACTTTATGTGAGTAATCACATCATCAGACCTTGTGGGGGTTAGTAAAGCAATCTCTACATATCTTGATGCATAGTCCACCACTAGCAGGTAGTTTTTGCTTCCTAACGTGAACAAGTCTGCTCCACATTTCTGCCATGGTCGGCCCGGGTACGGTGTTGGCATCAGCGGCTCCCTGTGGTTCTGCCTCTCCTGACAGCATGCTCGGCAGTTGAGGACCAGCTCGTTCAGCTGCTGGCTCAACCCTGGCCACCACATAGACTGTCGTGCCCGCTCTCTGCACTTGACCACGCCTTGATGTCCTTCATGCAGCTTGATGAGAACATCATTCCTCATTGTTGAGGGTATAACGAGTCTTTGTCCTTTTAACAGGAGACCATCCTGGACTGTAAGAAAAGCTTGTTCACCCCAATAAAGCCTGAGTGCAGGTTCACTTGTGCCATATGTCGGCCATCCTTCTGCACACAGTTGCATCACGCGTGCGCACACACTGTCCCTCTGCAGCTGGTCTCTCAGCTCCTCCAGATAGGCAGTGCTCGCAGGTAAGTTCTCCATTACCATGTCTATGTAGATGTTAGTGTCCTCAAATAGCTCCTTGTCAGCCAGTGTTTCACTCCTCTTGACTGGTGCACGTGACAATGTATCTGCTGTCCACAGACACTTCCCTGCCACGTGAGATATGGAGTAGGAATAGCGCATCAGACGCATTCTGCAACGTTGGATCCGAGGGGGTAGAGCAGCCAGCGCTTGAGACCCCAGGAGACTCAAGAGAGGCTTGTGATCCGTTTCCAGCTGAAAGTGTTTTCCAATCAGAAAGTTGCGGAACCTCTCACAGGCCCAGGTCAGTCCCAATGCCTCTTTTTCCACTTGCGCATATCTCTGCTCTGTTGGTGTGAGAGATCGCGATATATAGGCTACTGGCCTCCACTCCTCCCATTTTTGGAGTAGCACTCCTCCTAGTCCATATGAGGACACATCTGCTGAGACTTTGCAGTCTCTGTTTGGATCGTACATGGCCAGTACAGGTGGTGACGTCAGCGCATCCTTTAAATCCTGAAAGGCTCTAGCCTGCTCAACGCTCCACATCCAGCAGTTCTTTTTAGACAGGAGATCTCGCAGAGGTTTGTCTCTCTCAGCCAGCTGTGGGATAAACTTGCCCAGCTGGTTTACCATTCTGAGAAAAGACCTTACTTCACTCACTGTTGTTGGCTCCTGCATCCTCTTCACAGCCTCTGTTTTGTATGGATCTGGGCTGATGCCACTGGCAGAGACCACATGACCTAGGAAGCTCACCTCAGACTTTGACAGGTCACATTTGTCAGTGTTTAATGTGATACCTGCTTTCTGGATCTTCTCCAGTACAGCATGCAGGCGAGCGTCATGCTCCTCTTGTGTGCACCCCCATACCAGCACATCATCAATATGGCACACGGCCCCTTCAAGCCCCTCAGTGACCTCTGTCACCATTCTGTTCTGAAAATGTTCAGGAGCTGATGCGATGCCAAATGGTAGCCGTTTGAAGAAAAAGCGTCCAAAAGGTGTGATAAAGGTTGTTAACTTAGCTGAATCTTCAGTCAGGGGAATCTGCCAAAACCCCATGTTTGCATCCAACTTACTAAAAATTCTGGCTCCAGCCAGCATTCCCAGTGTTTCCTCCACTGATGGCAGGATGAACTTCTCTCGACACACTGACTCGTTCAGTTTGGTGAGGTCAACACATATGCGCACGGCACCTGTTTTCTTGGGCACCACCATGATCCCAGCACACCAGTCTGTCGGCTCCTCGACTCTGCAAATCACTCCGAGGCTTTCCATGCGAGACAGCTCCTGCTTGACTTTGTCCATCAGAGGCAAAGGAATCCTCCTAGGTGTTTTCAGTGAGTATGGTTGAGCCCCTGGTTTCAGCTTTATGGTATATGGCTGGCGCACTTCTCCGAGACCGCTACATAGTCTTGGGTAAGTCTCCTTTAATGTCTCTATAGTGACACTGTCTAGGCGCGCAACAAGTCCCAGCTTACAGCTCACAGGTCTTCCCAACAAAGCAGTCTGCAGATGACGAACTATGTACAAATCCTCCATCACCTCTTTTTCCCCTCTCCTCAGCAGCAGCCTGGCAACGCCCATAACGTCAAGTGGACTCCTTCCTGGTCCAAGGAGTGGCTTTGTTGCTTTTCTGAGCCTGGGTGGATTGTCCATAAATATCTTTTTGAACACAGTGTGTGGTAGGACTGTGACGTCGGCACCTGTGTCGATTTTAAATGTCACACTGTTATCCTGTATGTTGATGTCGACCATCCAAGGATCACCCTCTGTTGTGATGCTGCCGAGGAAAATAGCATCTGTCTCCTCTCCTTCAACCTCATGCACAGATCTTGGAGCCCTGCACACACGACTATAATGTCCTTTTCTGCCACACGCGTGACATTTTCCTTCATGTGCAGGACAATCTTGTTTTGCATGTGATGGAGACCTGCCACATTTATGACACTGTGACTGAGGAGATTTTCCTTTACTGTTCTGGGAATACTGTGGCTTATTAGCATGTTGAGGTTTGTTTTTAGCAGGCTTGTTGTTCTTTATCATCCTGACTCTGTCCACTGACTGTCCATCACTTGCCTGTGCTCTGGTGTCGCCTCTCAGAGAAGCCTGCTGCCTTTTCACCTCCTCGCTCTGACGTGCCATCCTGACAGCTTTATCCAAGGTAAGTTCTGCATCCAGCTGCATACGCTCGGAAAGTCCCTTGTCCAGCAGTCCAACAACAAGTCTGTCTCTGATTAGCTCGTCGTGTAGTGCCCCGTAGCTACAGTGTTCAGCTAGCGCGTATAACACGGTGACAAACGAGTCCACAGACTCTCCTTCTTTTTGTTTCCGCATGTTGAACTTAGCACGCTCATAAATCACGTTTTTCTTGATCACGAAAAAGTTTTGAAAGCCATCACGTACCCCCCTGTAAGTGTCTCTTTCAACAGCCGATAGATTAAGTCCACGGAGGATATCATCCGCCTCGTCACCCATGCAATATATCAACGTGTTAACTTGATTCTCCTCGGAGCTTGCATTCAGGTTACTTGCCAGGCGAAATCTTTCGAACCGTCGGATCCATTTGTCCCACTCATGCGGCTTGGAAAAGTCGAAGGGCTCCGGTGGCTGGATATTAAACGTAGCGCACGGCCCCGCAGCAGCAGCACTCTGTGCCGGCGCAGCAGCAGGTAGCTGCCGGCTCCCGCCGCTAACTTCTCCTCCTTGGCTCATTATGTCCTCTCGCCGGTGTACAATGATCCTCCTCAACGGGTCTAAACTCTCCACGCAAACTACAGGACTTCTGACACCATGTCGCGTTATTAAAACACTGCGTGAGTCCAACTGTTAGTTTAACGTCTCTTTATTCTTTGTTAACCCGCCTGAACTGTGTCTACTTCCGGTCGCTTCCTCCTTTACGTCATCAACCCGCGACTCTGTAGTCCATCTCTAAATATTCAGTTACACCACAACGGCGGGGTTCCGCGGCTGGGACCGGAAACTAGCATGCTATGCTATCACCTGAACCGGTTCTGGCCAACACCTGGGCCCAACCTGGTAGGGTTCGATTCGGAATTGCGTCCACCGTGAAGCAGCTAGTGTTTTAACTGGTAACCAGTGCAGCTGCCCTCTTGGAACTGAACACTCAGAATGCAGAGAGCTTCGGCTGATGCAACTTTATTTCTCTCCTCGTTTCCACCATCAACAATATGGCTCCGTGAAAACTATGAGGATGCACAAATAAATGCCATTATTTTCACCTTTCATCAAAATACAGGCATATACAACATTTAAATGAACTCAAATAGAACATTAACATTAAATAATCTTTTAAACAATGTATGTTACAGCTTTTAATAAAAATATAAAATGAGAAAACAATTTTCTTTTTCTTAAATTATTTAACAATTCAGTTCTAATCATTACTAACCTGATCTGCTTCCAAGGGGTGCTAATCTTGCTTTAACCTGCTAACAGCTTCCTCCATGCCTCTCGTCAGACCTCTCTACACAACAGTGACATGCATGCAAATAAACAACAGAATGACTTTAAGCTACATTTAGTAAACTCTCTTAAGGTACAACAGATAAATAAAGTGCATGTTCTTACATGGAAGCTTCAAACAACGGAGTTCACCACCTCCAAAGTAACGTCCGTGTTGTATTGTGAAGAACAAAAGAAGTGGCGCCTTAGCAGAGGAAGTGTCGCGGTATTTACAAAAAGGCTTTTCAAAATAAAAGCATGTAACAAAGGCTTAACTGTACTTCAAAATAAAAGCGTGTAACAAAGGTTTTACTGTCCTTTACACTTCCACCAAATCCTGATACAATGAATGAACAAACAATGAAGAAATGAATTGTACAGGATTTCTAGACTCTACTAATGAATGACCTTGTATTGAACTGTCAGAGATGTACAAGTGAGTGTACCTTATGCAGTAAGGTAAAGTATATACACAGCTATTGTTGCCTTATCATATTTTGTTTCCTTTAACTCTCAAGGAGTAGTACTAGCTTTTGTATTGGTCTTTCAATAACTGAAGGTTTAGAAGGGACATCTTGTTTTCTTTGAGGCCTTCACTCACCAACTCGTACTTTAACTCGTCGAACTAGGCCATCATGGTCTTGACTAGTCTCAGTCACACGTCCTAGCTGCCAATGGTTTCGTGGAAGGTTGTCATCTTTGACAATGACAATATTTTGGTAACATCTTGGATTTGAGACCTCTTTTAACTTGGCAAGACCGCTTATCCATTTCTCCCACCGTGGCTTTACATCTTCTGGTAGTGGGTCGTCCCATCCGATCCCTCTGTGACAAAGTTCTTGGAGGATAAGTTTTCCACTTAGGCTGAATGGAGCAATGAATCCAAGTGGATCGTAGAGTGAGGCAATGACGGATAAACAACTGCGGCGGGTTGCAGGCCGATCTTTCAGACTGATGTTGAAGCTAAAGGTGTCATTCTTTATCGACCATTGAACACCAAGAGCACGCTCTGATGGGTTTGGATCAAAGCCAAGAGGTTCCGTGGTTGCTGCTCTTTCTGATGGTTCCAAGGAGGAGAGAGCAGTTTCTTCATTTGAGTTGAATTTGTGAAGACGTAGGCGCAGTATTTACAAAAAGGCATTTCAAAATAAAAGCATTTAACAAAGGCTTAACTGTAATTCAAAATAAAAGCTTGTAACAAAGGTTTTACTGTCCTTTACAACCAGAACTAATAGGCGGGTTGTTTGTTTTCTTTTGATGTTTTTCAACATGTTGCTAGCATGCGGCTCATTAACGCACTTTGTCTTTCACTCCATGGTGGACAGAGAACAGTGTTTTATATTTCCTACAGCACCTGAACACAGCATGCGTCTAGTTTTCAGTTGGGTGTCTCATAAATAAAAGGGGTCAGGGGTCACCTGAACACACCTGAACCTGAGCTGATGAATGGCATCATGGGAAATGTAGTTCCCACCATTAGTCTCCATAACAATGATGTTGACGTTTAATTCCACGTTAGTGATCGCTTACACTTCTTCACTGAAACGTATCTGTGACACCAGCATGGAGCAGCAGCTGCAGCAGGACCTTCATCATCCAGACATTATAAATGGATCTGATTCAGAACCAGCTGTTCAATGTTTTTGTTTCAGCAACGAGTCAGAAAATCACTTTAGAATTATTTGTTAGCGCTAGCATGCTCTGTGGACTATGACCGCAATGCAGCATGGTCTTTTTCCACCAATGTACTGAACAATGTATGTTCACTACTTTTATTGGACCGGGTGTCTAGGGCCCTAGATAGGGACTGAAAAGAGAAGGTAGAAATAAAACCCTACAAAATGGCCGACTCACTACAGAGTGAAGGAGTGGATGTTTGCAACTCAACCTGGGGGTTTGTTTATAAAATGTAGCCAAAGAACGAAGAACTACTTGATGTAAAAGTCAGGAGAATAAAAAGGGACGCTTTACTAGAAATCTTCCATTTTCTTTGAATCGTTTTAGACGTGAAAACTTTATTCTTCAGGTGTTCGTGGTTTGAACATCTGTTAGGTTTCCTTACCTTCCTGTTTATCCAAACTGAGATCACTCTGACTGTTGTTGTCTGGTAGCACAGTAAGAACTAATCCCATTCCCTGTCTGAGACAGTGGCATTGTGGGTAATGCAGTTGTGAGTTGTTTAATGAGTAGGGTGCACCTGAGGAATTTACTCCTAAACAGACATCAGGTGTTCAGAGAGATCCAGCTTTAGAATCAATATTACATCAATGTATTTTATGTCTCAGAAATGGTAATAAAGATCTGGTTTAAACCAGTTACAGCATCGCCTGTTCTCTCTACAAGCTCAGAACTACACGCTGCAGGTGATCCTGATCCTGGTCTTGGGGGACAGCAGCCCAGGAAGCCCAGACCATTCTTCCCTCAGTGACCTCCATCAGGACCTCATCAGGCGTTTCCAGGTCAGCCTGGAGTTCTAATCCCTCCAGCGTGACCTGGGTAGACCCGAGTAGACCCGAGGGCCTCCTGCCTGAAACACCACCCCAGAGAGGCGTTGAGGAGGCATCCTAACCAGATGGATCACCTCAGCTGGATCCTCTCCATGTTTCAGGAAGCATCACTATGTAACATGATGAGGTAACTTGCTACAGGTTGTTATCATGGCTGGATGGTGATTTATTTTATTTTATTATTTTTGCACATGTACTTGCAGGTAATAAAGTTTTCCTGATAGTAAAAACTTGTTTAAAAGTTATCAGCATTTTGAAGTGTTTATGTGTAAAAGTTCTAAATGATGTAATGCAGGTAGCTTCCTTAACCACCTCTGTTCAAATGACAGACTGATAAGCTAATGGCTAGTTCGAACCACAGTGTGTCGCTGCCTTCTACTGTTGTAGAGATTGGTCTCGTCTCAGAATCAACCACATTTTAACCCCGCCTCTGATGTGCTGCACTCTGGATTTCTCTCAAGACTACAGCTGCAACAGCATCCTTTTAGTTAACTGCAACTGAGCAAGAAACTCCGGGCTGAAAATAAACGCAGCTCACAGACTTGAGGTAGGACCTCTCTTGTTGTGTCTTTACACAAAGAGGAGAGAGACCAGTGACCATTTAGGGAACTTTACTGGAGAACGAATCCTAGCTTACAGCAGGTAAAACAATGACAACAGCGCCCACTGCTGGACTGAATGACTTAGTGAGAACAGGTAAATACACCACATC
>SSNR01000298.1:194141-243000 GCA_006937965.1 Callopanchax toddi
CTGAATCTCCAGGAGGAAATACAAGTTTTAAAACAAAGAAACGAGGAACTCCTGGAGATGACGGCAAAAAGAAAATCCGATCAAGTGGTAGCAGACCAGAGGATTCAGAAGAACCTGGAGAAGCTTCAGCAGCAGCTGGCTGAGAAGGCTTCACTCTCACATGTTGTAGAGCAGCAGAACACTGAGATCCAGAGCCTGAAAGACCAGCTTCAGGAAATAAAGGACATCCAGCTTCAACAGAAACCTGAAGTGATCAAAACTGAAGCCACCACATCTTTCAAGGCTGAGGTGAGAGAAGCTCTGACTTCAGAAAACTCTGATCAGACCAACGACCAGATGGAGACAGAGGTCCTCAAACCAGCTGACAACATCTCAGCAGCTCCCACAGAGCAGAGCAAGGAGAAGACATCTGTGTGGAAGCGCTTCAAGAGACTTCTGACTCCAGCTAGACGTCAGAAGAAAACACCCAAGGTCTGAAGTGACTGACGACAACCACGACTTCACATGAAGAAACATTAAAACATCTAATGATTTGCCTTCCACCAGGGCTAAAAAAAAATGGCAGCACAAGTCAGCTCCCAGAGAGCAGGTCACCTGTTGACTGGACTCTCTGTGTCTCCTTGTGCTGCCAGCGGGTTTTCTCCGGGAGCTCCGGTTAACCCGCCCTGGTCCTAGCAGTCAATGTGAGTCTGTGTTCACAGTCAGGTGTGATGGAAGATCAATTAGACAGTCGATGGCTCCTCCCACATTCAGTCAGCCAGCCCTGATTTACTCCCTTAGCATCCTGTCATCATGGAATCCAGCCCAGTGTGTCAATCATTAGACAGACAAAGAGTCTAAATCAGTCAATAAAGACTGAAATTAAATCACAAAATACTGTAATATTGTACATTACTATGTCTGTGTAATCTAGCTGAAGAAAATATACAGACATAGGATATATATTGGGTTAAAATATGGCTAATAGCAGGTAAAAAGGCTATTACAAAGAGATGGGGGGAAAGAAGACCCCCCTGCTCTGGATCAATGGATACAGACTGTAGAGGAAATCTACATTATGGAAAAGATACCACACCCCCTATACGGCTACAGGAAGCTCAGCATAAAGAAAGATGGTCAAAATGGACAAAATACAAAAGCAAAGAAACAAGGACGACCCTGAATGGGATAAAAACATCAAAACAAAACAAGAATGTGGATATTTTCCTTGCATTTAAGTCTCAAATGTCCAGTGGTGGTTCTAGACCAACATTAGAGGGGGGCAGGCCGGGGCCAGCTGCTTTTTAAGGGGCACAATCTAACAGCGCTTACAGATATGCATCGGCTCTGCTCGGTTTGATAGTATCAGCTCGCCTCCACACGGTCGGGGATGATTCTTGACTGCTTCTCAGGAATGTGGAAGCGAGCGAGCAGATGGGCGACCCCTTAAAAGTGCAGCGAAAAACCACGGAGGAGCAGGGCCGTGAAACAGTATGGGCTCTGCTCCGAAACCGGACATGTGGGCCATATCTGAAAGGTTTGAACCGGGCAAGACCGAGCAGAGCCGATGTATATCTGTAAGCTCTATAAAACACTCAGCACTTAGCAGGGGCCACAGGGGGGCCAAGCTCGTTGTCAGGGGGCACTGCTCCCCCAGAACCGCCCCTGCAAATGTCAACTTCTGAAATGTTTGTTTGTTCTCGACTCTGTCAGTTTGTTTTATACTGATTATAAACTGCCAATTAAAGCTGAAGTGGCAAAATAAAAAATGAATTCATAAAAAAAATATTTAGTAGAAAAAAAAAAAATAAATAATTTCCCCTCCGCAGAATCGCCACCTTATCGTGGTGGAGGGGTTTGCGAACCCCCATGATCCTGAAGATGTGTTGTCTGGGTTACCAGTCCCTGTTAGGGTCTCCATGGCAACATGGCGTCAGGTCAGGGGTCAGACTAAGAGCGATTCAAACACCTAGAGGACCACACCTGTAATGTGGAGACAGGGTGGACCTTCTGGAGCTACCTGGAGATTTCTTAGGTAGCTTCTCATATTTGCTTTACCTCCTCAGGTCAGAACAGAAAGCTCCAGGCACTGGTAACGGTACTCCCAGTGATGGGATGGGGTTCGATTCCCTGTGGTGCCTTGCTCATTGGACTGACAGACTTCACTTTGCTTTGTGTTTCTTAAAAGACAGAAATGTGTCTAGTCAGCAGTTCCAGGTTTGATGCTTGAATAAACATAAAGGGTCGCCTGTTTTAAGATTGAACATCTTCCAATTCTGGTCACCTAAAGATGGTTCTCATCCTTTGAAGGTCTGTGACTTTAGAAGATAACTGAACCTATTTTTGCTCTATATTCAGATTCATAATCTTTATAGTTATTTTGCATATTGAGTTTCAGGAATCAATGAATGAAGACAATAAAGTGGGTCAAAAGAAGAAACGATGTCTACATTTACAGAAACAGTCTCAGACATTTGGATTGTGTTCCTGTTTAGAAACAAACAGTCAATAATAGGAAGAGGTTTTCATGAACTTTGATCTTTCCAGAAAGGTGTTCAGTTTTAAGAGAACCAGTAGCATAAGGCCTGAAAACAGCTGATCCTAGTTCAGTTACATGTTGGATTTAGAGTTCTGTGACTGTACAGGAGATTTAACAAAATCAGATTTTGATTTCCTGTTGAATAAAGTTTTGATAATGAACGTGATCTGCCTCACATTGCTTTCTTGTTTATCTGTGTCCGGGTCTCAGGGGCAGCATCCCCAGTAGGGAACCCCAGACTGTCCTCTCTCCCCGTCCACCTCCACAAGCTCCTCTAGTGGGACCCCAAGGAGTTCCCAGACCAGCCTGGAGATACATTCCCTCCTGGGTGGACCAGAGGGTTTCAATCCTTCAACACGTCTCCAGGAGGCGTCCTGACCAGATGAAGCTCCTCAGCTGTGGTTCCACTCCAGAGTTCCTCCAGGATGTCTGAGCAAAGTAATGCACTGACAATGAAAATGACAGCGATGGTAGCATTCAGGCTACAGAGCTGTCAGTCACTGTGAGTTCATTCTATTTATGAGTAATGAGCAACATCATATGCTTAGTGTGTGTGTGAAAGCCCATCAGCTGAAACGGACATATTTCATGAGTTTGAAATGTGTCACCCTCATGATAAAGCCTCAGGTGATCTCTTCTGAAGACCTGAGTCAGCAGTATTCCAGCCCAATTCCTGCGGTTCTCATACTGGGACCAGTTCAGCTGGAGAGCACTGACCTGACCTCCCTCGTAAACTCAGAGAGGTCTTTCACAGAACACGCCTTGATGGAGTCAGCCTGCACTGAGGAGATGGTGGAGGAACCAGAGCTGGTCACCGTGAGCTGAGGCCGAGTGCTCAAAGATTCACAGAAAGTACAAAAACTAAATCATTTTATTTTAGTGATCATGAACTCAGCGCTGAGAGAAAAGGAGGAATCATTGATTATGGACTGAGCTTGTTTCAAACTAGCTGCAGAAAAACAGCCATTCCAAAGTTGTTTAGTTGATTTTGTGAGTCAGTTCAGCTCCACATCCACGGAGATACGGGGCTGCAGATGTAAGAGCTATGGTTCACGGTTTAGCTTTAACGTATGCCACCCCTACTGCCACTTCAGTCGGCATACTATTATTGTATGTGCTGCCGCCCACTGCTGAAAAATGATTGCCCCTCTTTTGCCACCCCATAAATATTTCTCTAGATCCGCCACTGGCTGTATAAATAAAGTTGACTTAGTTTGAGCTGAACTCAGTGATAGATGACTCCATGATCATAAATCCATTAAAGATCTAACCTTGTTGAGGAGGCTCTATTGACTATTAAACACCTTGACTAACAGCGCTGGCTCTGCTCTCCTCATGTCCTCTTGTGTCCAATGCGTTCTTCATGTCCTCTGTGCCTCCCAGTTGTCACGTTGGTGCCCACGCTCCACCTGGACCTCTTGACCCACATTCACGCAGACAACTCTCCATTTACTGGTTGTCCTCTGCAGGTTCCTGGTCCTCAACAATCACCTGCCCTCCTGCTGTTCAGGTCTCCTCCAGATCTCAGTCCCTGATCCACACACACCAGGATCATAAGACCCTCTGACATCATCATCCAGCTCCTGTACAGTAAGAATGATGTCATCACTCCTATCCATCACCATGACGAACCACAGCAGAGCGTTGAATCTAGACCTCTCCCAGATCATCTCAGGAGTAAACCTTTAATGTTTTTATCCAGTCTCTGAGATTCTGCCTGTGGGTGAAGAAACTAACCTCCAACATGATGGGAACCATGTTCTGTTGGCCCCCAGACACGCCGGCCTGGGGATGAGGGGTAGCTTCGTATTTATGCACCAGATAGCTGCTCAGAGTGCTGGATGGTTCCCCAGCAGGACTACGGAGTCTGTGTGTGTGTGTGTGTGTGTGTGTGTGTGTGTGTGTGTGTGTGTGTGTGTGTGTGTGTGTGTGTGTGTGTTACTACTACAATCCAAAGTAATTTAGTACAACAAACACATCGCTGCCCTGCTCTGGGTGAGGTTTAAGAACATTGCCGTCCAATTAGAGCACACAGAATCAACTCCACGTTGCCATGGCGATGCGTCATCCAACAACACATGGATCCGCTCCCCTCTAAGCTTCGTCCTTCGCGCTGGTTTCAGTTCCACGGCCTTTCAGATCTCAGTGTAATGAGTCTAAACGGTCCAATTACCAGCCGTTGAGTCAGGGTCCAGTCTCTCCAGCGTGAGTCAGAGCAGGGCTCTGTGTGTCTCTGAGAACGGTCTAAACGGGTCAACTTGTTTTATTTTGATCTACTTGCTGCTCTGAACAACAGAAACATCTCAGCTGTTTGTATTTTCTCTTTACTTCCAGATAATCTGGGACATTTCAGTTGTTTAAGGTCATCAGGGTCCTTATCTACAGTAAGCCCCCCCCCCCCAGTGGTCAGGGCCACCACAGCTCCTGACACATCCAGCCATGATTAGAACACTATCTGACCTGTCAGTAGAAGGTCTTGGTAAGAGGTGGTGCTGTATTAACTTCCCAGGCATGTAACTGGTTTGAACTAAACAGGATTTAAGCTGGAAACCAGTTAGTCTTGCCTCATGTCTGCTCCAGGTGAGATCTGAGTTTTAGAGATGAGTAAAGATCCTCACTCAGACGAACCCTTAAGAAGTTCTAGCCTCCTCTTCTAAGAGGAAGAACATTATAGTTTAACAACCTGAGTTCATTAAACTGTAGAGAGTTTGATCATTTTTGCTGCAACAAGAGTTTTATTTGGAATCAGTAAATATTTTGAGCCAGTCAGCTTGTAATCAGTGAACTGTCAAAGTGGATCATCCGACTCCACTGAACTGACTCCTCATCACAGCAGCTGGTCTGTTAGGTCCACTTCAAAGGTCATGAAGGTCTTCCACTTATCTGAATCCAGCTCGCAGTGAGGCAGCATCTCAAGTCGTGAGTGCCAGACCAACCTCGTCTCGTCTCGTCTTCTTGCGCTTATCCGGGTCCGGGTCGCGGGGGCAGCATCCCAATTAGGGAGTTCCAGACAGTCTTCTCCCCAGCCACTTCCACCAGCTCCTCCGGCAGGATCCCAAGGCGCTCCAGGGCCAAACCAGAGATATATTTTCTCCAGCGTGTCCTGGGTCAACCCGGGGGCCTCCTGCCGGCAGGACATGCCTGAAACACCTCCCTGGGGAGGCGTCCAGGGGGCGTCCTAACAAGATGCCCAAACCACCTCAACTGGCTCCTTTCGACATGGAGGAGCAGCGGTTCTACTCCGAGTCTCTCCCGAATGTCCGAGCTCCTCACCCTATCCCTAAGGCTGAGCCCGGCCACCCTGCGGAGAAAACTCATTTCGGCCGCTTGTATCCGCGATCTCGTTCTTTCAGTCATTACCCAAAGCTCATGACCATAGGTGAGGATTGGGAGGTAGATCGATCGGTAAATCGAGAGCCTTGCTTTACGGCTCAGCTCCTTCTTCACCACAACAGACCGGTTCAGCGTCCGCATCACTGCAGACGCTGCCCCAATCCGCCTGTCCATCTCCCGCTCCCTCCTTCCCTCACTCGTGAACAAGACCTCGAGATACTTGAACTCCTCCACTTGAGGCAGGATCTCTCTCCCGACCTGGAGTTGGCAAGCCACCCTTTTCCGACCGAGAACCATGGCCTCAGACTTGGAGGTGCTGATCCTCATCCCAGCCGCTTCACACTCGGCTGTGAACCTCCCCAGCAAGAGCTGTAGGTCAGAGCCTGATGAAGCTAGGAGGACCACATCATCCGCAAAAAGCAGAGACGAGATTCTCCTGTCACCAAACTCGACACCCTCCACACCACGGCTGCGCCTAGAAATCCTGTCCATAAAGGTTCTGAACAGGACCGGTGACAAAGGGCAGCCCTGGAGGAGTCCAACCCTCACTGGGAACAGGTCCGACTTACTGCCGGCTATGCGGACCAAACTCACACTCCTCTGGTACAGGGACTGAATGGCCCTTAACAAAAGACCATCCACCCCGTACTCCTGGAGCGTCCCCCACAGGGTGTCCCTGGGGACACGGTCATAAGCCTTCTCCAAATCCACAAAACACATGTGGATTGGTTGGGCAAACTCCCATGACCCCTCCATCACCCTAGCGAGGGTAAAGAGCTGGTCCACAGTTCCACGACCAGGACGAAAACCACATTGCTCCTCCTCTATCCGAGGTTTGGCTATCGACCGGACCCTCCTCTCCAGTACCCTGGAGTAGACCTTCCCAGGGAGGCTGAGGAGTGTGATCCCCCTATAGTTGGAACACACCCTCTGGTCCCCCTTCTTAAAAATGGGAACCACCACCCCGGTCTGCCACTCAACAGGGACTGCCCCCGATGACCACGCAATGTTGCAGAGACGTGTCAACCATGACAGCCCTACAACATCCATAGCCTTGAGATACCCAGGTCGGATCTCATCCACCCCCGGGGCTCCGCCACTGCGTAGTTTCTTGACTACCTCAGCGACCTCTGCCCCAGAGATTGGACAGTCCGTCCCCAGGTCTCTCAGCTCTGGTTCCTCATAGGAATGTGTGTCGGTGGGATTGAAGAGCTCCTCAAAGTATTCCTTCCACCGCCCGACTATAGCCCCAGTTGATGTCAGCAGCTCCCCGTCCCCACTGTAAACAGTGTGAGCGAGTTGCCGCCTTCCTCCCCTGAGGTGCCGGATGGTTTGCCAGAACCTCTTTGGAGCCGACCGATAGTCTTTCTCCATGGTCTCACCAAACTCCTCCCACGCTCGAGATTTTGCCTCGGCAACTGCCACTGCTGCACTCCGCTTGGCCCTCCGATACCTATCTGCTGCCTCTGGAGACCCACAGACCAGCCACGCCCTGTAGGCCTCCTTCTTCAGCCTGACGGCTCCCCTAACCTCTGGTGTCCACCAGCGGGTACGGGGGTTACCGCCACGATTGGCACCGGCTACCTTGCGACCACAGCTAGCAACAGCCGCCTCAACAATCGCAGAGCGGAACAAGGCCCATTCGGACTCAATGTCCCCCACTACTCTCGGGACGCGGTCGAAGCTCTGCCGGAGGTGGGAGTTGAAGACCATCTTGACAGACTCTTCTGCCAGGCGTTCCCAGCAGACCCTCACTATACGTTTGAGTCTACCAGGTCTGCGTAGCATCTTCCCCTGCCATCTGATCCAACTCACCACCAGGTGGTGATCAGTTGACAGCTCCGCTCCTCTCTTTACTCGAGTGTCCAAAACATACGGTCTCAGGTCAGATGATACAACTATAAAGTCAATCATCGACCTGTAACCTAGGCTGCCCTGGTACCAGGTGTACCGGTGGGCATCCTTATGTTCGAACATGGTGTTCGTTATGGCCAAACTGCGACTTGCACAGAAGTCCAATAACAGAACACCACTCGAGTTTAGATTGGGCGGGCCGTTCCTCCCAATCACGCCCCTCCAGGTCACGCTGTCATTGCCCACGTGAGCATTGAAGTCTCCCAGCAGGACTATGGAGTCCCCAGTAGGAGCGCTATCCAGCACTCGTCCCAGGGACTCCAAAAAGGGTGGGTACTCTGAGCTGCTATTTGGTGCATAAGCACAAACAACAGTCAGGACCCGTTCCCCAACCCGAAGGCGCAGGGAAGCTGCCCTTTCATCCCCCGGAGAAAACCCCAACATACAGGCAGAGAGTCTTGGGGCTAACAGAAAGCCCCCCAGCCCTCCGCCTCTCACCCGGAGCAACTCCAGCATACAAGAGAGTCCAACCCCTCTCAAGGACTCGGGTTCCAGAGCCAACACTATGTGTCGAGGTGAGCCCGACTATATCTAGCCGGTATCGCTCAGCCTCTTCCACAAGCTCCAGCTCCTTCCCCCCAGAGAGGTGACGTTCCATGTCCCAATAGCCAGTTTTTGTGTCCGGGGATCGGACCGCCAGGGTGGGACCCCGGTAACCCTCCGGGCCGGGTACACTGGCTCGATGATAGAACTTCCATGAAGAGTCTTTGAACCGCACTTTGTCTCACCCCTCACCTAGGATCAATTTGCCATGGGTGACCCTACCAGGGGCACAAGTGCCCCAGACAACATAGCTCCTAGGATCATTAGGGCACTCAAACTCCTCCACCACGATAAGGTGACGGTTCATGGAGGAGTTTGGCCAGACCAACCTCTCTCCGGCTAACTCCACCAGCTCCTCCATCAGGACCCCAACGTGTCCTGGGTCCACCCGGGGGCCTCCCGCTGGCAGGACATGCCCAAAACACCTCCCCGAGGAGGCGTCCTGGAAACATCCTGACCAGGTGCCTGAACCACCTTAACTGGCTGCTCTCGATATGGAGGAGCAACAGTTCTACTCCGAGTCTCTATTAAATGTCCGAGCTCCTCACCGCATCAAGCCTGGGTCCCACAGGAGAGACTAGCGCCGCGTCTTTGATGAGTCTTCTGGTCTCTCCTGAAGTGGAGAACTGTTGAACACAGCTTGCAAAATCACGCGATAGTCACAATATCTCGCGGGAACTGAGAACAGGAAGTATGAAGCTCATCTTTTGCTCTGTGTTTAATTCTTCAACAACGGGTCACTGAGATATTTACTGGAATAGTCTGTTTCTAAAGCTCAATAACGTAAATATTCCACAATAAAGCACTCCTCGTCCGTGTACTGGAGGTTGTTTATGTCGACTGTACCAGTAGTGGTTCATCGTATTGTCGTAATTTCTGCATCATAAAGTCCTCCACAATGTTGTGACACGCGTCTCAGAAATAGAACTGCTGCAGATCTTTAGCACCGTGGCGTGGACCAGTGCATCTGGGACACGAAGTGGTGTCCTCATGGGACAGTTTTAATTGACTACAATATTTTCTTTTCAAATTCATGGCTCGGGTGCTACGCGGCACAGCTCTGGTGTTTTCTGTGGGACCAAGGCTTAAGGCTGAGCCCGGACATCCTACGGAGGAAACTCATTTCGGCCGCTTGTATCCGTGATCTCGTTCTTTTGGTCATTACCCAAAACTCATGACCAGGTGAGGATTGGGTTGTAGATCGACTGGTAAATCGAGACCCTTGCTTTCTGGTTCAGCTCCTTCTTCACCACGACAGACCGGTTCAGCGTCCATCACTGCAGACGCTGCCCCAATCTGCCTGTCCATCTCCCGCTCCCTCATGAACAAGACCCCGAGATACTTAAACTCCTCCACTTGGGGTAGGACCTCTCTCCTGACTCAGAGTTGGCAATCCACCCTTTTCCGGTCGAGAACCATGGTCTCAGACTTGGAGGTGCTGATCCTCATCCCAGCTGCTTCACACCTCCCCAGTAAGAGCTGAAGGTCAGAGCCTGATGAAGCTAGGAGGACCACATCATCCACAAAAAGCAGAGACGAGATTCTCCTGCCACCAAACTCGACACCCTCCACACCAGGGCTGCTCCTAGAAACCCTGTCCATAAAGGTTCTGAACAGGACCGGAGACAAAGGGCAGCCCTGGAGGAGTCCAGCCCTGGGTGGGGCCCCGGTAACCCTCCAAGCCGGGTATTTAGACCCTGAAGGGTCTTCTGAACCACTCTCCGTCCAACCCTTCACCTACAAACTCGAGCCTGATTTATTTTATTACAATCCAAAACCTTCAACATCTTTTCTTTCATTAAACTCTCATTGAATCATTAAGCATCACCTCAGCTCTGATCACTTATGTTGTGTTACTGAGTAGAGTCATGTTTAGATGGTCTCTGTGTCAGATTATTGACCTGATGGTTCCCTGATAAAACCTCTAACCAATCACACATGGTCCTCAGACAAAATCATTTTCATTCCTTAAATTAATATTTCATTTTGTACAGAGTCAAATATATGATTTCTACAAGGAGCTCTCTCTTCAAAGAACCTGGTTCTGACTGAAGCTCCTCGTGAAGGAGGCCCAGGTCCTTCAGGCGTGTTGCTCAGCTGGAGGATGTCTGAAGCAGCCGGTGGTTGAGTCAGCGTTTATTGGAGTCGCATGTTTGAGTCAGGGCTAACGCTAATTAGCTCCTCGTGTTGAGCTCAAGGGAAAGAGGTAATTTGACTGCAGCTGAAATAATGAGTGATGCTAATTGTGAAGCTAATGATAACGTCTACGTTGGTTTAGGTCCTTTTCACAGCTGATGTTTACTGAGGTCTGGAGTAGATGTCATATGTTCTCTGTTGACTGACAGAAACAGAAGCGTTTGTTTTGATTAATTTAATGAGCTGCAGCACAGCGTCTTATTAAATCTTATTTACCTCTGCAGTCATTACATCATCATGTTTATTAATAAACAACATATTGGTTTCACTTGTTCTTTAAAAAGCTCTTAAACTTGTCGCTTCAATCGTCTGACTTGTTGATTAACATGTCCCATGACTTGTTGACTGACTTGAAGTCTTGTTGACAGCAGGTTGGTGTCTAGTTGTCATGGTAACTAAACATGTGTGCTGGTGACCAGAAGCTGAGCCTGATGGGAGCTGAGGGGTCCTGAACTCGACTCTGCAGACCTCGTCAGACTCTGGTGTGTGTATTTTAATGTGTGTGTGTGTGTGTGTGTGTGTGTGTGTGTGTGTGTGTGTGTGTGTGTGTTTGGGGATCCTACTAATTTGAAGCTAGTTGGGTGATTTTATGAACTAAGCTGTGAAATATGACTTTAATAATGGTTGCAAATGGCAGTGCCTCTCTCTCTCTCTCTCTCTGTCTCTCTCTCTCTGTGTGTGTTGGGGGGTGTCTTCACTGGGAGCACCCCCCCACCACCACCACCCTGGCAGAGCCCACAAACTCATGAAATGTGAAAATGGGTGTGGGCGCGGCGGCCATTGGCTGAGTGGTCTCCTCCATAAAGTCCTGATTGAAGCCATGCTGCTGCGGCGGTCGGAGACTAATGCTGCTGTTCTTTGGTGGGTGACGCTCAGGAGAAGAGGAACGGGCCGAGACAGCCGACGTCTGATGGAGGTTTAACGCCACCACGGTGCAGTTTAATTAGACCCGCCCCTCATTCACTCCTGATCCGTGGTTGGAGGTTAAACCCAGTGTTGATGTTTATTCTGTTTTATGGCTGTTCAGCTAAATTTGGAAAGTGTGAAACATTCTGAGGATAATGACTTTGAGCCTTTAATCATCATAAGGACTCAGACTTCTCCTCTTCCTGTGGAGCTGTACGGGGGCCTCACAGGGACAAAAACACTGTAAAGAGGAAAAGTTACAGTTTGATTTCTTCTGTTTGATTATTTGAGCTGATTGTTCTGTGTGTTTTTACTGAATTAAAGATAATAAAAGAGAAGTTTTTTGATTTATTAGAAGGTCTTCTTGATACTTCCACAGCAGAGTCCAAGGAAGTCAAAGTACTTCCTTCAGTACTTCACAATAAAAGTCTTAAGTATGTACTTTAAAACTTCTGAAGTTTTTAAAAATGTTTTTTATTATTGTTGTTGTTGTTTTTAGTTTTTTAAAAGTTATTTCTTTAAAAACATCTTTTCATAATTTTCTATGAACAGTATTCAGACTTCTGTATAGATTGTGTTAAAGTTTTGTCTATAAATAGAATCGTGATTAAAGACAAAGTGTTTCTTCTGGAACTGGAGCCGTTGTTCTTGTTCTTCTCAGCTGTCCTAAAACTCCACTCTTGCTGTTTTTAAGGCCCGTCTCCAGAACAAAGAGGAGAAATTACAGATCTGCCTCAATGGAGTGTGCGATCCTGAGAAGGAGTTCAAAGATGTTGTTCATTGTCACATGACGTTAGGAGCTCAGAGAGAAACCCTCCTCCTCGTCTGACTCACCCCACCTCCCACCCCTCCCCCTCCCCTCTTACACATCTTGCCTGCAGATGTGGTGAAACCACAAACACTTCAAAGTGCCTCCCTTCAGACCAACAGCGCTCCCTGACGCCAACTGTAAATGTCCTGGACTCAGAGCATGGAAAATATTAAACCCCCAACTCAGGAGGGGGGGGTCTAAAATGTCCTCCTAAAAGCCCTTAATGACTCATCACTCTGCTCCACAACAACAAGACGGTCCGTCTCAAGTTCTGCTGAAGGACACGTCTACTGCTGCATCACCTGGAGGGGGCGTGGCTCCAGAGACACTCCTCCTACAGTGATGTCATCAACCTGAAGGGCTCCATCACACTTTTAAAGAAAAGTTTTTAGAAGGAATGTTTCTGTGGTTTACATCCATCATCCATCATTTATCCATCATCCATCCATCATCATCCATCATCCATCATCCATCCATCTATCCATCCATCATCCATCCAACCATCATCCATCCATCCATTCATCCATCCATCCATCCATCATCCATCCATCCATCCATCCATCATCCATCCATCATCCATCCATCATCATCCATCATCCATCCATCTATCCATCCAACCATCATCCATCCATTCATCCATCCATCCATCATCCATCCATCATCATCCATCATCCATCATCCATCCATCCATCATCCATCCATCATCCATCCATCATCATCCATCATCCATCATCCATCCATCCATCATCCATCCATCATCCATCCATCCATCATCCATCCATCCATTCCTCCATCATCCATCCATCCATCCAACCATCATCCATCCATCCATCATCCATCCATCATCCATCCATCCATCCATCCATCCATCCATCCATCCATCCATCCATCCATCCATCCATCCATCCATCCATCCATCCATCCATCATCAGACTAAATCCAGCTAAATGAGGTGACATCAGGTCAGATCTTCAGCCACTGAGGAGGAAAAGATGCTGACTCAGCAAACCTGATCCATCGTGAATGTGACGACACCACCAGAAACCAAAACACACAAAACCATCAACATGTCTGTTAGATCTAATCCCATCCAGACGATTTAACGAGGATTTTCCTATAAGTAACATGTATTTATGTATAGTGTATATATATATTTATACTGTATAAATTTGCTCTTTTGTGTCAGTATTTCTCATAAGTAGTAAAATAGTTAATAAAAAGTTTTATTTTCAGAGAAAGCTCTGTGGTTTCTGTTTATCTTCAATAACAAGTTGTTCTTTTTGTTGATGTTTCCAGATGTTTGGCTGCTGATTGGTCCAGACTCATGTCTGTAGTACCCAAACAGCCGCCATGTTGGCGTTAAACATCGGGCAGTGAGCAGCAGGTTGTTGTGCAGCAGCACATCTGCTCTCCTGTCAGCCTACGTGGGATTGCGTGCGTTCAGAATTCTGCATGCTGTGCAGATCAGCGGCCGTTGTCTGATGTTTCGTCATGAAGATGAAAAGTGGTTCTTGCAGCCCCAGAGGGAACAAGTCAGGAGAAAACATGGCCATATCTCCTCTGATTCCACAGCCCCAGGAACTTTGACCTCCAGCAGAGAAACCAAAATAAAAATCCCCTTCTCACCGCCAAGGCAGCAGGAGGACGGGGTGGTGGAGGAGAGGAGCTGAGGAGAACAATAAAGCCTCTCAGTTTGGCTCCAGATGGGTACTTTCTGTCAGAAAACGCTTTGTTCTGGTAAAACGAGGACACTGCCAGACATGGGAGGATTTTATAATGAAGGTTTAATATGACAGTAGAAGATCCACCACCTCCACCACTGGGGGGATGTGGTGAAGATCAACCCTCCACGTCTGTGATGGAGGAAACAGAAACAACACATCCAGTCACCTCCTCACTGAGCAAACAGGGAGGCTGAAGGAAAACACGGCCTGTTTATGTTTCAACAACATAAATTAAGATCATCACGTGTCTCCTTCTCCATCACTGTCACACTGACTCACCTGTACGGAGGTTAAAGGTCAGACACCTGGAACCAGTTGGTCTATGAGGAGGAAAGGTTCTGATTAGATACAGTTACCTGGTTAAAGGGAAGTGAAGGTGAAACAGAACAGAGACAGAGCTGGACGTGAAGATCAGCTGGTTTAAAAATACTGATTCAAAGGTCTCTGCTTTAGCATCCATTCTAAAAATGGATGGATGGATGAAGGATGGAGGCCTGTAGATGTCTGAGGGTTCAGGCCTGTAGATGACTGAGGGTTCAGGCCTGTAGATGTCTGAGGGTTCAGGCCTGTAGATGTCTCAGGGTTCAGGCCTGTAGATGACTGAGGGTTCAGGCCTGTAGATGTCTGAGGGTTCAGGCCTGTAGATGTCTGAGGGTTCAGGCCTGTAGATGTCTGAGGGTTCAGGCCTGTAGATGTCTGAGGGTTCAGGCCTGTAGATGTCTGAGGGTTCAGGCCTGTAGATGTCTGAGGGTTCAGGCCTGTAGATGTCCGAGGGCTCAGGTCTGTAGATGTCTGTGGGTTCAGGCCTGTAGATGTCCGAGGGCTCAGGCCTGTAGATGTCCGAGGGTTCAGGCCTGTAGATGTCCGAGGGTTCAGGCCTGTAGATGTCTGAGGGTTCAGGCCTGTAGATGTCTGAGGGTTCAGGCCTGTAGATGTCTGAGGGTTCAGGCCTGTAGATGTCTCAGGGTTCAGGCCTGTAGATGTCCGAGGGCTCAGGCCTGTAGATGTCTGAGGGTTCAGGCCTGTAGATGTCTGAGGGTTCAGGCCTGTAGATGTCTGAGGGTTCAGGCCTGTAGATGTCCGAGGGTTCAGGCCTGTAGATGTCCGAGGGTTCAGGCATGTAGATGTCCGAGGGTTCAGGCCTGTAGATGTCCGAGGGCTCAGGTCTGTAGATGTCTGTGGGTTCAGGCCTGTAGATGTCTGAGGGTTCAGGCCTGTAGATGTCCGAGGGTTCAGGCCTGTAGATGTCTGAGGGTTCAGGCCTGTAGATGTCTGTGGGTTCAGGCCTGTAGATGACTGAGGGTTCAGGCCTGTAGATGTCTCAGGGTTCAGGCCTGTAGATATCCGAGGGCTCAGGCCTGTAGATGTCTGAGGGTTCAGGCCTGTAGATGTCCGAGGGTTCAGGCCTGTAGATGTCCGAGGGTTCAGGCCTGTAGATGTCCGAGGGTTCAGGCCTGTAGATGACTGAGGGTTCAGGCCTGTAGATGTCTGAGGGTTCAGGCCTGTAGATGTCCGAGGGTTCAGGCCTGTAGATGTCTGAGGGCTCAGGTCTGTAGATGTCTGAGGGTTCAGGCCTGTAGGTGTCCGAGGGTTCAGGCCTGTAGATGTCTGAGGGTTCAGGCCTGTAGATGTCCGAGGGCTCAGGTCTGTAGATGTCTGAGGGTTCAGGCCTGTAGATGTCCGAGGGTTCAGGCCTGTAGATGACTGAGGGTTCAGGCCTGTAGATGTCTGTGGGTTCAGGCCTGTAGATGTCTGAGGGTTCAGGCCTGTAGATGTCTGTGGGTTCAGGCCTGTAGATGTCTGAGGGTTCAGGCCTGTAGATGACTGAGGGTTCAGGCCTGTAGATGACTGAGGGTTCAGGCCTGTAGATGTCTGAGGGTTCAGGCCTGTAGATGTCTGTGGGTTCAGGCCTGTAGATGACTGAGGGTTCAGGTTATGGTTGACGTCAGCACAAAGTGAACAGTGATCAGATTGTGAGGTGTCCAGGAGGTGGTGGTGCCCCCCTCCCCGGCCTGGCCCTGGTGGAGCTCTGGTTCGATGTATTTGTTACCAGCATCATGCCAACACATCTGATGTGCAGCAGTGAGATGGAACATGTAATGACAGCATTAAGGCTTGTTCAGCATGTATCGAGTTTCTAGAAAAACTAAGACAGATGCTTCTGTCTCGCTGCTCCTAGTCATCAACAGAAAGTTAAATCACATTCCTGGTGGCTTCGCTGGCCGTGTTCAGCCCGTCTGTGTGTGTGTTCTCCTCGGCTTTAAGGGCCCAAATAACAGGCGATGCTGGATGTCTGGACTTGAAGCCGAGGCTTCTTGCCATCGTCAGCCGGTAACGTGAGTAATGAGCTCTGTCAGATTCTGGCTGCTGACTGATGTTTTCCACCACAGACGAACCTCCCTGAGCGATCAGGACTGATCCACGCTGACGAAGGGGACTGAACTCTGTAGAGAGAGGCGTTGAGATGACTGACATGACACGGTGGAGCGCTGAGATGGAGCCTTATTAGAACATTTTGTTTGTTACATTTGGGAGCTTGTCCGGGATCTGAACCTGAACCTTAGTTCATGTTTATCATGAAGTCGTTTCTGTTCTAGTCCAACCTGGTTGTTGTTTCACAGCGTTGATGTTCCCTCAGTGACTTGGAACTGAGAAACAAGTCAAACTGAAGATTCTCAGCAACGTGTTCCCATTTCATCATCCTGCAACAATAACATCGGTCGCTGTAGCTGCTCCTAGCTGCTCCTAGTTGCTCCTAGCGGCTCCTAGCTGCTCCTAGCGGCTCCTAGTTGCTCCTAGTTGCTCCTAGCGGCTCCTAGCGGCTCCTAGTTGCTCCTAGTTGCTCCTAGCGGCTCCTAGCTGCTCCTAGCGGCTCCTAGCTGCTCCTAGTTGCTCCTAGCGGCTCCTAGCTGCTCCTAGTTGCTCCTAGCTGCTCCTAGTTGCTCCTAGCGGTTCCTAGCGGCTCCTAGCTGCTCCTAGTTGCTCCTAGCGGCTCCTAGCTGCTCCTAGTTGCTCCTAGCGGCTCCTAGCTGCTCCTAGTTGCTCCTAGCGGTTCCTAGCTGCTCCTAGTTGCTCCTAGCTGCTCCTAGTTGCTCCTAGCGGTTCCTAGTGGCTCCTAGTTGCTCCTAGTTGCTCCTAGCTGCTCCTAGCGGCTCCTAGCTTCCTGTAGCTCTGTTCATCATAACGTTCAGATCGGCACTGATGTCAGTGATTACATTGCAGCTACAGTAGCAATCCAGCCAGACACAGTCACCACCAGACCCTCTGACCAGCAGATGTAGGTCAAGTGTCTTAATTTGAAGTTTCACTTTTGGGGGCTTGTCCAGGATCTAACCCTGGGACTATTAGTTTAAGGAATACTGGCTTCCTGATATTCTTATTTTAAAAGTATATTTTTTAAATGTTTACTTAAAGCGGCACTCCGGAGGATTTCATCAGGAGAGCAGTTTTTGAATCTAACGTCCAAAGGCTCCTCCTCAAAACATCTCGACACGCGCGTCCGGTTGTGTGTGCGCGCGTGCACGCGGCGCATATACTTCAGACATGAACTGTACCGCTCAATGTGTAGGGTTTAATCACTCACAGTTCACAATCTTATTCCAACAACACTACGAGGGTCTGAAGAGCCCTCTCTGTCCCTGCTGCTTCTGATATTAGCTCTGTTAGCAGAGAGCTGCTGCTGGACTCTGAAGCTGAACTTGACTCGGCCCTGGATGAACTTTCTGACCAAAATAAACGTGTAACCCTGTCAAGCCTTGCCATTCTGTGAGGTGAAAGGTTTAAAAATAAAAATAAATCCATCTTTATCTGGGGAATGGGTAGGTTTTTAGTAGAAATGAGCTGTGAGTCCTCAGTGAACGGCTGAGACGGCAGAGAAACACACGGAGCGTCCTGTACGACAGCGCCCCCTACTGGTACAGGTTTGGTCGATGCGCGTGCATGTTGAGAGAATGCAGAAATTTGAATTTCATTGGCTGAAAAATGTCGGCGGCAAGAAATAATGGAAAGGGGTCTCTAGGAGGAAGGAGGGTCTTCATCAGAATGACAGATGTTGTGGAACTCAACCCAAAGATCATAGTTTAGACCTGAAATATCATTTAGAACATTTAGAAAACTTTGATACAGAGAAAAATAATCCAGAGTGCCGCTTTAATAGAATGTATTTGATAAAACAAATTAAAAGAAATGTAGTTTCAAATGGACTTTCTGGTTAATGGTTTCCCTCCAGTGTTTGGATAATAAACCTAAAAAACAACAGCGGCATTAAAGCAGTGTTTTACAGGACACACCCTTTGTGTTTCTGACACATTAAGGAAACCTCGAGGCCACTCGTAAAATAAAACAACATCTTTTTCTCTCGTCAATAAAATAAAACAAGATTGGCTGCCTCCACAGAAAAACAAGCAGGCAGCACTTTCCTCGCTGCTTTTCTCTGAGAGGAACGACTGTAAACGTGTAATTAAATGATTAAAATGGTCCTGGGCTGTAAAGCTCGGCCCCTGAGGATGCCTGATTGTGCAGATGTGTGTGTGTGTTTGTGCATTAATGCTCTTTTTGTGTGTGTGTGGAGGTGCATGGGTGTGTGATTTAGGGTCAGAATATTAAGAACAAAATGGCAGCGCGGTCCTGCGGGCGAGGCGCTCACATGGCGGTTACAGAGCTGGGGGGGGGCTCTGCTGCTGCTCCTGGTGCCAGTTCCTTATAAGAAAAGCTGTAAAACGTTCCTCATTAAACTATTCTGGGTCAGGTTTGGCGCGGTGCAGCGCTGAGGGGCAGGAGGAGGCGTCAACATGGAGGTGGAGGAGAAACTGCCAGCGTTTCTGTGCCAGGGCACCTTCGTGTCACCGTGGTTACGGAGGTGTAATTACAAACACGTGTTTATTAGTGCAGCTCCAGAGGATCTGGAACGGTTCACAGGACTTTAGAAAGATTTTTCTCTTCATTCTTGGCCTAAAAAAATCCAACTCAGCAAACATTTTCTGTCTGGATTTTATTAGGATTAAATTAATTTATTAGTTTAACCTTTGAACTTGCTTTAAAACAGATTTTCTAACAGCTCATTTAAGCTGTACATAATTAGACTCGACTGGAATGAACTGGAGGAAAATAACATGTCATAAAACTGAACAACAGAAACAATATCAATGTAAGGGTTCCAATTTATAATCATGATTTATTTTATTTTGTAATATTTACATCCTAAACATTTGATTTAGTCGTTCCTTTATAAATGTGAACTATATGGAAGAAGATGTGTCAGAAATGGCTGGTTAAGAAGTTTATCTGATTATCAATGTTAATGATTAAATATCCCAAACAATGCTTTAAATGCAATGACATGTTTGTTCTGAAATAAAAAAAATAAAAACCTGCAGCCTGAAGAGACAGATGATGTCTAGCAGCTCAGGATGAAGAGAAGAAGAAACCTGATGCAGCACGTTTAACAGTCTGTTAAAGTCAGGAGAGTAAAAACCTGAAGCCGTTCTGAGGGGTGACCCGAACCTCCCCGTGGTAACACCGTCTGTTTACATGAAATGTGGGAGACAGAACTGAGCCGTGGTTCTGATGTGGTTCGGTTCTGATCACGTCTCCAGAGACTCACAGAGAAGCTCTCAGATCAACAAACGCACTGATGAGAGCAGCTGGCTGCACATCCAACCAGCTTTCAGGACGAGACTCAGAGGGGGTGTGAAGAGAAGCTGCTGTGGTGGCGACACAAGACTCATCCACTAGCCCCGCCTCTAGCCTGGGATGGACCTGTCCAGGCTCTGGTACGCGCTGCAGCCGCATAAACACCATAAACTAAACAGTCTGATGCTCAACCGTCGAGGTTAGCGAACAGATAATAATACATCAGTGGGACTTTTCAGACTCTGCCCACCTTGAGTGAGTGTGGTCCTTACTGTAGATAAATGATGGACCTGATGACGGTTTGAACACCAACTGAAGACACAATCTTTTGTCTTTTCTTCTTCATATCAGATCTACCCTTTTTTACAGACACTACTTCTTCTTTTTGTTGTCTTTTCATCACCACTGCTCTTATATCGTCTGTTTTTATTCTCTCATCAGACGCTGCCCTATTCTGTTTCTGCTAGTTTGTATCCAAACCTTAAAGGTGAGCGACGCCTGTCTGCAGAATCTTCTCTATCAGTTGTTTTTCTGCAGACATCATGTGACCAAGCAGCAGGCCTCGTCCTGTGGGTGTGTGTTATTCCCATGGCATCAGACAACCACATTCCCAGTCCCCCCAGTATCAGCTGGTCTGCTGAGGTTTGAGGATGCAGGTCAGGAATGTGTCACCCGGAGCCAAATGCATCGTGATGTTTAGAAACGACCCACAAATATGGAGGCGGTTTGAGAGGGAAAGGCGGTGATTGGCCTTCTGGATCTGATTAAGTGTGTGTTTGTGGGAGGAAGCAGTTTATCGTCTCCTCAGATTCACCTGACAGCTGTCAGCCTGCAGAGCGACGTCGCAGACAAACACCTGAGAATAAAAAAAATAAAGGCAAAAACAGTAAATGTAAGGATGTAGAAGAGACGATTTGTGTGTTGTTTAATAAATAAAAGTAGGTGTTTTTGCAGGACATGACACGTTAAAACATGAGGGACAAGGCACGGAGGCAACGCCTCACAAGGGCAACGCTGCACGGGGCCAAGCTGCACGGAGGCGATACTACAAGGTGGCGACACTGCAAGGGGGCGACACTGCAAGGGGTGACACTGCAAGGGGGTGACATTGCAAGAGGGTGACACTGCAAGAGGGCAACACTGCAAAGGGGTGACATTGCAAGAGGGCGACACTGCAAGAGGGCGACACTGCAAGGGGGTGACACTGCAAGGGGGCGACACTGCAAGAGGGCGACACTGCAAGGGGGTGACATTGCAAGGGGGCGACACTGCAAGGGGGCGACACTGCAAGGGGGCGACACTGCAAGGGGGTGACACTGCAAGGGGGCGACACTGCAAGGGGGTGACATTGCAAGAGGGTGACACTGCAAGAGGGCGACACTGCAAAGGGGTGACATTGCAAGAGGGCGACACTGCAAGAGGGCGACACTGCAAGGGGGTGACACTGCAAGGGGGCGACACTGCAAGAGGGCGACACTGCAAGGGGGCGACACTGCAAGGGGGTGACACTGCAAGGGGGCGACACTGCAAGGGGGCGACACTGCAGGGGGGTGACATTGCAAGAGGGCGACACTGCAAGGGGGTGACATTGCAAGAGGGCGACACTGCAAGCGGGTGACATTGCAAGGGGGTGACACTGCAAGGGGGTGACACTGCAAGGGGGCAATGCGGCATTGGCGTGATGCAGCTCGTGATGCAGGTCGGGCGTGATGTGGCGCGGCGCTGACAGCTCAGCATTATTTTCTTTCTAGATCTGATGGAAACAAGCCCTGAATTTAAAATTAACCACAAAAAAATCCTTAAATGTTTCAATAAAAAGTTTAAGTTTATTACAAATTATTACCTTAATATTATTAATAATTGCTTCATACTATTATTAACTTTATGATGCTTGTTCCTCAAAACAATAAAATAACCCAAATAAAACCTTCCACATTTGTTCTTGGTGTGGAGTTCAAAGGGTGAAGGAGGTCTGGTTTTAGGAGTCTAACTGGTTTCTGGACCACGTTCTTGTTGGGAACAGGCTCAGGGTTACTGGGGAATGTTTGGGAACGTTGATGAGGTTTTGGAATGTGAGGAGAGCTGCTAATGAGGCTATTTTAGGAAAAATAAAGGAACATATTTAGAACCATAAAACAGATAATTAAATCCAGCTGAAGATGTTTCACTGCAACAACCTGATTCATTTATTTTCCTATCAGTCTAAAATAATTCAATCCAACCCACATTGTTTAAATTCATAAAAAAACATTAAGTTTAACGAGTAAACTTCCTGAAATACTCAAACAGTTCATTAGGGGAGTTGGGTTTGAGTCGGTGGTTAAAGGAGACTCCTGATTGGAGGATTTGATCTCGGCGTTGTTGAGGTGAAGAGTTCATCTGTTTCCAGCTCCTGATGGGCTTACTGGTTTCAGACGTCTGAGTTGTGCCCAGGAAATCAAAAAGTCTTGAAATACTTTTAAAGGAGAAAAGTCTCCAGCTGGCTCCATCTCCACGGCCTGATCCTGATCCAGAAACAAGAAGTCCTCCTCAGAACAAAGCCAGTTGGTGTTCAGGAAGAACATGAGGAGCATCAGAAATTCATCACAATGACCAACAACAGGTCCAGGACCAGCACCTGGTCCAGAACCAGGACCAGGACCAGGACCAGTCTGAGCAGCACCACCAGAACCAGAAGGGCCTTTTCTCCTTCAGCTGATTGAGACCAGATGTTTGAGTTCTCTGTGGGAAAACGGCTGAGCTGAGAAACAATCTGTATAGCCACAATAAATCTGATGAATAAAACAACATGGATTAAAAGTGACGGAGCTCAAAACTAAAGAGACTAAAAATCAGAAGAAACCCAAACAGCTGAGCTCAGAACCTCCTGAAGAGGCGCCTCCACCAGCGCCGCTCGTTACCGCCGACTCTGGATCGGCTCTACATTTGATTTAAAGGTTGAGCTACGGAGAGCCAAAAGTGACACAAATTTATACATAAATAATGCAATAAACAAACAAATCTTTACATAATTATTTATATGCACCATTATTTATCAATTAAATGTGTCAAAAATTAAAATATTTATTTAATTTTAAAACATCTTATATTTAACGACCTAATGATTTCATGGTCTGTGTGTCGCTGCTCATCATGAACGGATCTTTTCTGTCAAACTCACTCATTAAACTCAGTGGGCGGGGCTAACGCTGAAAAACATGGCGGGTCAAAAAAGTAATAGCAGCACTCTTAGTGTATTATATTTAAATACTATTACAATTACATAAATATGTACATCGTATCACTGGGACACAATCAGATATTTTAGCATTTTTCTAAATACACTAAACTTTAAACTGAGATTAAAGAGAAAATAAAAAATGGATACATTTTGACGTCTCTACAGATTCACGATGAATTCACGAAGTGCACCAACCACACATGGAATCATGACATCATTCAATCATGGAATCATTGCATATGATTTTTTAAATTGTTAAATAATTTTTTATCCACGTCACATTATTAATGTTTTATTTATGTATTTATTGATTGGTTGATTTAATGCTTTATTTATTTATTTATTTATTGAATTGCGTGTCTTTTGGCTCTCCATAACCAGCAGCAGGGTTTTTTGGACTGGTTTAAAAACATTTCTTTTTTCCTGTTCATCACTAAGGATCAACAACATCATGGCCCCGCCTCCCTCTGCGTCTGATTGGCCCGTGATGGTTTGATTGGTGATGATCCTCAGGTGAACCCCGCTGACTGATGGGTAAATTAACTTAATCCTCACATGATCCTTAGTTTAAACTCTTTATTCTAACTTCAGTTTTAAGGAAACATTTGATCCTCATCAGGTTCTTTTTATTATTTTATTTTTATTAGAAAAAAATACAATTTTATAATTTTGTTTGTTTTAAATGTTTTCAGGTTTTTTAAAAGTTGTTAAAAATGGATTAAAGATGATTAATTTGTAATATTGTTCATGTAGAATCAGGTTAAATATATTTGATAGTTTATTTAGGTCCAGACTGGGAGGTCCTGCTGACCCAGGAAGTTCAGAGAAAATAAAAGTTGCTCCTCAAACTGAGGCTTGGATCTCAGGAAGTTCAAAGAATCCTTTAAAAGCCGGAATAAATTTTTCATAAACTTGTGTTTAAAGTCACTGGAGGATTAAAATGACCATGACGCCACCTGGAGGTTGTCCCTTCATGTGGCGTAAAGATCAAACCACATGTTCCCTGAAATGTTAAATGAATAGATATGTAGAAAACAAGGTGACCTCTGACCTTTGTTGGGAGTTTTCTCTTCCTTTGGGGTGTTTCTGTAGAGCTGGCTGCTCTCAGATGGGAGGAGGACCCTCCTGGTTCAGAGGTCAACCCAAAACCACAACCCACCTCCGGCCTCTAGCTCCGACTCGTCCATCACGTCCCTGAAGGTCTAGGTCTTCTGGGGTCTGGTCTGCGGAGCCACCTATAGCAGAACATCTGGGCTGGATGTCCCGCTGCAGAGTTCACCTCCTCCTCTCCTGTCAGAACACCTGTCCAGTCCAGCTACTCGTCTCTTCATCCCAACTCAAAGCGACAGGCCGCCTCGTTCACAGTCCAGTTTGCTGCCGGCACTGCAGCTGGGCCGGGCCGAGCCAGAACCTCAGACCGCTGAAAGTCCTGGGTGGCGTCCAAAGAGCTGCTCGGTGCACAGAAGAGTCCACACACTGAGCGCCGGGGGCCAGGGTCCAGGTGAGACAGGGGGACATTGTTCCTGATCCTTACAGGTGGGACTCCTCAGAGCCTGGAGCACAGAGCTCAGCTCACATCGACCAGAACCTCCTCCAGAAACCATACCGTCAGTCTGACCGTTAGTGGAGGTGAAGGTAGAGCTCAGGTGTGTTTATGTCCTCAGCCTCAGGCAGCAGGATGAGGTCCTGACAGCTCAGCCTTCAGCTGGAGCTCGGCCCATGGATCCTGTTGAAACAAGCACCAAACTTTACTTAATTTCTAAAAATGATGGAAATGTTTGAAAAAAAAGTTAAAGATGATTACATCCCATTCCTATCATCGTAATATTAATGTTATTGTTTTTATATTCCTATTAATTTACAGCATTTTATAAGTTGTTGCCTGAAATTAATTGAAAATGGCAAAAATCAAACAACCCATGGCTTTTCTTCTTGATTTAAATCAGTAACCTTTATTTATATAAAACACCTTCAAAGGTCAAAGGTCAAAGTGCTTCAGTCAAACCAAAACACAATAAATAAATAAATAAATAAATAAATAAATAAATAAATACAAATAAAAAAAATAAAAACACAATGAGCACATTAAACAAAATTTAAACAAGCTTCATAAAACTGGTTCAAACTGGTTCAAACAACTGGATTAAACTGGTTCAAAAACCTGGTTCAAGCTGCTTATAACAACTGGTTTAAACTGGTTCAAACTGGTTCACACAACTGGTTCAAACAACTGGTTGAAACTGGTTCACACAACTGGTTCAAACTGGTTCAAAAACCTGGTTCATGCTGCTTAAAACAATTGGTTAAAACTGGTTTAAAAAGCTTCAAACAACTGGTTCAAACTGGTTCAAACAACTGATTCAAACTGGTTCAAACAACTGGTTCAAACTGGCTTATACAACAACTTCAAACAACTGGTTCTAACTGGTTCAAACAGCTTCAAGCAACTGGTTTAAACTGGTTCAAACCAGCCTGAATAAACAAGTCTTCAGCTGGAGGAGGCGGAGCATTTCACAGTTTGAGAACCACTTTAAAGGATGTAAGCCTGGGGCACACAGAAGGTGAATGCGTAGCGCCCGCACCGTTTAAAAAAAACAAAAACATCATACTGAGAGTGGCTACACGGAGTGCGTAGCACAAACGCCGGTCCACACAGAGGCGCTAAATAAAGGTGCCGTTCTATTTCAAGGGCAGCGGCGCGGCATTTATTGCTTTAATACGGCGATTTTCCTAGAAGCGTTCAGCTGCATAGCACGTCCTATGTATCCCCTAGACTGCGGCGATTCCGTAGCGTAACGCAGCCGTCTTCTGTGTGCCCCAGGCTTTATGCGCTCAGCCTGTGATGATGATCAGACTAGAAGGGCAAAACAGCGCCTCCTTCCAGTAGGAGGCGCTGTTTTGTGACATAGGCCTGGTTATTACATTTCCCGGCAGCAGTTTCATTACATTTAGTCCTTCAAACCTTTACTGATCAGTTGGTAATAAAAACAAACTATAGTATAGTAGTGTTTACAGTTTATTATGAGAATTTAATAAACAATACAGTTAACAGAAAGAAAATCATAATTCAGGAGTTTGAATCTTTAGTAAAATTCATTTTGGAAGGCCTTCAGTTGGAAAGAAAATAAATCTAAATGAAGTCACGTTTCTCTGATTAGAAACCTAGAATATTAGAATGCACTGACCCAGAAGGAGAAGGTGACCCGTGTCAGAAGTCCGGCTGCAGGTTAGCGCAGCTAACCGTCTGCAGATGCAGGAGGAGAAACCTGAGACTGGAATTAAGCAACCAGTTCAGAGCCAGCGGAGGTGGAGGTGGAGGGGGTTTCTATTCGCCGAGCCGCGCTGACGTCCTGACCTCCAATCATCCTGGATTCCTTCCAGGCTCTGACTCTCTGATCGTCTCCTCGGAATGTTTAGTTTTCACTTCCTGTTAGCCTGAATGACCATCATGAGGGAAAATGTGCACACTTAGTGCACGTGTTAGGTCGTCCAGCAGCACGAGAAACCAATTTTCTGTTTCATGTATGAAATGAAGCCAAATTTATCTGAGTCAACTCAATTCAAAATGGCCGCCTCAGCCAACTGAGGCTCTGTTCAAATGATTCCCTCGTTTACTAAAGTAAGTCGATCATTTTTAGTGTGTTTTCACTCGCTGTTTGGAACTCACTGTGGTGGATATTTTACACTGACAGAAACAACCAGAGCATGCTAACGCTAACTGCTCATGATTGTAGTGACACTGGAAATTTTGATAAATAATATCAACTATGAAGTGTCTCCTGCTGATTTGTTTAAAACATTTGTGACATTTATTTAAAATGATTGTTTTTAAAACTGGTTTAAATAAGTTTATTTTGGACATTATTGATAATATAACCAACTTTAATACAAAACAGCATCGTTTTGATTCAGTTTCTATCCAGACTAAATCATGTCCAGCGCTATATTGATCTGTCATGCGGCGTACCACAGGGTTCTGTTATGGGCTATGACCTTTTCTTACTCTATGCCCTTCACCTTTTCAGATTATTAGCAGATTTAATAACGTCTCCTTTAAGATTGGGACAAATGTATCAACCATCAGCGATAGCCGTAAGACATAAACCTGTCGGTCTTTTAGGAGTGATTATTTTTTCTTGGACTATGAATTAGTTTCTTAATGAATAACAGTGCTATCCTGAAGCCAAAAGACGAGTTATGCTGCCACCTATACGTTTGAACAAGCAGCCGGTTTAAAACTAGAGAAATCCCAAATAGGAGACGTTGTGTTTTTTGGCAACTATTTCCTCCATTTTTGGACTTTTGAGTTCTAATTTGGCAAATCAGTCTGTGCATGTTTACATTGCTCCACCTGCAAAAATGTCAAAATGTCACCTGTGTTAATAAATCGCCCATCTTTGATTTATGGACTGACAATGGGCGACTGGAAAAAAGTTACATATCACCCAATCTCCTTTATACTGATGACATCCAGCTGTTTGGCCTTTTAGGGACTCAGAGCTTTTAAAAGTATCAATCAATCAATCAAAAAAAAATAGGAAGCACTTTTCATGTAACTATAAATATATTATTATTATTATTATTATTATTATTATTATTACTATTACTATTAAGGGTTTCCCCTGTAGTTGTGACAGAGTTTTGATCATTTTTGGTTTTTCCTCCTGGTGACTTTAAAACCCCTCAGCTGTTTTTTCCTTTAAACTTCACCTGTTAACTCTGATGAACCCGACTGACTCTAAAGGAAACGACACACCAAGGAGGACCTGATACCTTTCACTCAGCGACTCGTTAAACAGGTTTGATTTCCTCTCCGTCTGACCTCATCCAGGTCTTTATTCTCTGAGATTCAGACCCAAACTCGTCTTTGCTTCAGCAGCAGGAGACAAGGTGACACCAGAACAATGACCTCTGCCTGGCAACTAATAAAAACTAGCCTCCACATCTTTTTTGCATCTGGGGGCCAATTATGTGTGAGTTAAAAGGAAAACACCTCAGGAGGGCACGGACCGGCGGCAGAGCGGAGTCAGAGCCGGCGTGGTGTCCAGATGGCGAGCAGCCACTCCGGGCTGGAGAGGCGGCGTCGGCCTTGGAGTCCTGATTAGTGAGAGCCACATGGCTCATTATGGAGGTGACCTGTGGAGGCAGATCAGGGTCAAAGGTTAGGGAAGTGTATAAATCCCCTGTAGGGATAGAGAGAGACGGACTGGTGTTGGACTGGATTCCACTAGAGGAACATAAACCTGGATCATTTTAAAAGTAAGAATAAAACCCATAAAAACAAAAAGTCACAAAAACAGAAACCAGAAGCTGCAGCTGAGGTTTTCTACATTTCCCTTTTTACAAAAAAAAGCAGCTAATTAACTAATGAGTCATTAACTAACATGACCACAAACACCATGAATTCATACATGTGAAAAAACATTCATCTACATCTAAAGGAGCACATGAAACCAGTCAGAGTGTGATCAGTTCAGCCGCTTCACAGGCTTTTATTTTGAAGTCCACAGGTTTCCTTGTTTTAGGCAGCCATCTTTGTTTCAGTCTGTAAATGTGAGTGTAATGAATGGAGGGTGGGCTATTGTTCTGATTGATCTTTTCTGTAACATTAATCTGGGTTTTATCTTGAAAGCGTTTCCTATTGTTTGATATTAGAGACATCAGGAGCTTCCATTCACATCTGGTTTATTTAATATTCCTTTAGACATTTTAGTCTGAACCTTTTCTGGTTTCCAGCTCAACCTTTGACCTCTTGCAACACCCATATATTCATTTTTCTTCCCCTCTGATTATGCTGAATGAGAAGTAGTTTTTGTTTAACCAGGTCTAGTTTGTTTCCAAAAGCCGCCTCCGGTTGTTACCGGTGCTCTACGTAATGGTTTCATAATAAATTTATTTTTATCCTTTAAATTAGCTCTAATTATAGAAAACAAATCCTAATGAGTTGGTATCATTTTTATTTTTAACCCTAAACTGATGATATTCTATTTTGTGGTATAAAAACATAATAAATGATTTATTTTCACTAAACTTCATGTAAACTGGGTTATTTATGGTTAAATGATCACAGCCTGATATAGGTGAAGATTAGCAGCAACATTTATTTACCTGATAAATATTCTAAGAACCACCTTAAAGACCCATCTTTAAAATAAATGTGGAAAAAAAACCAGATTTAAAATCCTGAAAATGCTGGCTGAATAGAATGAGGAGTTAAATAGTCCCACTCAGACATCAGGGTGTTGGTTTCTCTTGTTTAAAACCAGACCAGTTTCCTGCAGCTTTCACAGAATTAACCTTTGACCCCTGTGACTCTTAAAGGTCTGACGGGGTCGTCGGCACGGTGACAATTTGTCAGATTCACCCGGTGCTTTGGATTTTTTTTATGATTAAAGGGAACAAAATGTGGGCATTATATATATATATATATATATATATATATATATATATATATATATATATATATATATATATATATATATATATATATATATATATATATATATATATATACACACACACATCCATATAGCAGATCTAAAAATAGAACAGTAATCTTAATTTCTTTTGTTGTAATATTTTTATTGATTTTCACTCTATAACAAACACAAAGAAAAATATGGGGGGGAACCCCCTAACCATCATAGTGCTGCTATACATATGCACAAAAAAATATTAACAATAATATTGAATACAAATAAACAAAAACAAAAATAATAAAATAAAACAAAATTTGACAAGAAGCATGTAAATGTCAACAAAGAGACAATCAATTACCTCCAATTTATCTTAATTTCTTAATAAATGGATGAATGGATGGATGGATGGATGGATGGATGATGGATGGATGGATGGATGGATGGATGGATGGATGGATGGATGGATGGATGATGGATGGATGGATGATGATGGATGGATGGATGGATGGATGGATGGATGGATGGATGGATGATGGATGGGGATGAATGGAGGATGGATGGATGGATGATGGATGGATGGATGAAGGGATGGATGATGGATGGATGGATGGAGGATGGATGGATGGAGGATGGATGGATGAATGGATGATGGATGGATGGATGGATGGATGGATGGATGGAGGATGGATGGATGGATGGATGATGGATGAATGGATGGATGATGGATGATGGATGGAGGATGGATGAAAGGATGATGGATGGATGATGGATGGATGGATGATGATGGATAAATGAATGGAGGATGGATGGATGGATGATGGATGGATGGATGGATGGATGGATGGATGGAGGATGGATGGATGGATGGATGGATGATGGATGGATGGATGGATGGATGATGATGGATGGATGGATGGATGGATGATGGATGGATGGATGGATGGATGGATGGATGATGGATGGATGGATGGATGGATGGATGGATGGAGGATGGATGAATGGAGGATGGATGGATGGATGGATGGATGATGGATGGATGGATGGATGGATGATGATGGATGGATGGATGGATGGATGATGGATTGATGGATGATGATGGATGATGGATGGAGGGGGGGATGGGTGGATGGATGGATGGATGGATGGATGGATGGATGATGGATGGATGGATGGATGGATGATGGATGGATGGATGGATGGATGGATGGATGGATGGATGGATGATGGATGGATGGATGGATGGATGGATGGAGGATGGATGGATGGATGGATGATGGATGGATGGATGGATGGATGGATGGATGGATGGATGGATGGATGGATGGATGATGGATGGATGGATGATGGATGGATGATGGATGGATGGATGATAGATGGATGATGGATGGATGGATGGATGATGATGGATGGATGGATGGATGATGGATGGATGGATGGATGGATGGATGGATGGAGGGATGGATGATGGATGGATGATGGATGGATGGATGGATGGATGGATGGTGATGCGATGGATGATGATGGATGGATGATGATGGATGGATGATGATGGATGATGATGGATGGATGGTGATGGATGATGGATGATGATGGATGATGGATGGGATGATGGATGGATGGATGATGGAGGATGATGGATGGATGGATGGATGAATGGATGGATGATGGATGGATGGATGGATGGATGATGGATGGATGGATGGATGGATGATGGATGGATGGATGAATGGATGATGGATGGATAAATGAATGGAGGATGGATGGATGGATGATGGATGGATGGATGGATGGATGGATGGATGGAGGATGGATGGATGGATGATGATGGATGGATGATGGATGGATGGATGGATGGATGGATGGATGATGGATGGATGGATGAATGAATGGATGGATGGATGAATGGATGGATGATAGATGGATGGATGGATGATGATGGATGGATGGATGGATGGATGATGGATTGATGGATGATGGATGGATGATGGATGGATGATGGATGGATGGATGGATGGATGGATGGATGGATGATGGATGGATGATGGATGGATGGATGGATGGATGATGGATGGATGGATGGATGGATGGATGGATGGATAGATGATGGATGGATGATGGATGATGGATGGATGGATGGATGGATGGATGGATGGATGGATGGATGGATGGATGGATGATGGATGGATGGATGGATGATGGATGATGGATGGAGGATGGATGAAAGGATGATGGATGGATGATGGATGGATGGATGATGGATGGATAAATGAATGGAGGATGGATGGATGGATGGATGGATGATGGATGGATGGATGGATGGATGGATGATGGATGGATGGATGGATGGATGGATGATGGATGGATGGATGGATGGATGATGGATGGATGGATGGATGGATGGATGGATGGATGGATGGATGGTTGGATGGATGATGGATGGATGGATGGATGATGGATGGATGATGGATGTATGGGTACTTTAATAATCCCTTGTAGGAACTTACTTCTTTTAAAACTAGAGCAACAACACAAACAGAAGGCCAGCGTTAAAGTTTTTGAACTTTATTAAGTATTAGAATTAATTTTACTTGCTTAATGAAAGTTTTTTGTGGAGTCGTGAGTTTTTTAAACCACTGACCAGTTTAGTTTATTTTCATCCAGGCGAACGCAGGGACTCCTACTCAGCCGGTCCTGTTGGGGTCCTTCGCGTGGCACTGATAAACAAACCTGTCAGAAGAGTTAATCTGATCGTTCTGGGCTTGTTGTTGGGTTTCTGACTGTTTTTGACCGGACTGTTGGGTTGATGTGCTTCAGTCGGAGACCGGTTCGGACCGGTTCGGATCTCCGGCTGTAGGATGAGCGGTTGGGCGGGTTTTTCTGATGAGGAGCTGCGGAGGATCCAGCAGAAAGGTAACCGGTCTGCTAGTTTCAGGAGCTGCTTCTCACGAGTCTCCAGGACCGAGTTTAGCATCGTTTTTTAAATCCTTTTATTTGCTCTTGACCTCCAGACTCAGCCGGACCTGCGGCCCGCGGTCGGAAGCCTCCAGCCAGCCGGAGTCGGCAGCAGATCCAGCGGGAGAAAGCCCTGCAGTTAGCCGGCTCGCGCAGCCTCCCTCCGGCGCAACAGCTCAACAAACCCCCGCTGAAGGTAGAGCCGGAGCCTGGAGCCCGGTCCGGACAGGAGGAGCAGCGGAAACCCGCTGACATGAAGCCAAATGAAAACCACCAGCCGGAGGAGGTGAAGGAGAAGGAGGCCCCGGCAGTCAAAGAGCTGGAGAAACAAGAGGTGGAACTGTTAGTATCAGGTTATTATAAAGGTCCCCACATGTCTGGTTAATTCTTCATCAGGACAGGAGTGTGTTTTAGGGGCATGAATACACCTGACCTCAGTAGAATGTTCATTCAGTTCATCTCTGAAGATCCAGGTCACATCAAGTCCCATCGGGTCACATCAAGTCCCGTCAGGTCACATCAAGTCCCGTTTGGGTCACATCAAGTCCCGTTTGGGTCACATCAAGTCCCGTTTGGGTCACATCAAGTCCCGTTTGGGTCACATCAAGTCCCGTTTGGGTCACATCAAGTCCCGTTTGGGTCACATCAAGTCCCGTCAGGTCACATCAAGTCCCGTTCGGGTCACATCAAGTTCCATCAGGTCACATCAAGTTCCGTCAGGTCACATCAAGTCCCGTTCGGGTCACATCAAGTTCCATCAGGTCACATCAAGTTCCGTCAGGTCACATCAAGTCCCGTTTGGGTCACATCAAGTCCCGTTCGGGTCACATCAAGTTCCATCAGGTCACATCAAGTTCCGTCAGGTCACATCAAGTCCCGTTCGGGTCACATCAATTTCCGTCAGGTCACATCAAGTCCTGTTCGGGTCACATCAAGTCCCGTTCGGGTCACATCAAGTCCCGTTCGGATCACATCAAGTCCCGTTCGGATCACATCAAGTCCCATTCGGGTCACATTAAGTCCCGTTCGGGTCACATCAAGTCCCGTCAGGTCACATCAAGTCCCGTTCGGGTCACATCAAGTCCCGTTCGGGTCACATCAAGTCCCGTTCGGGTCACATTAAGTCCCGTCAGGTCACATCAAGTCCCGTCGAGTCACATCAAGTTCCGTCAGGTCACATCAAGTCCCATCAGGTCCTGTCACAGCAACAGGTCCAGGTCCTTCAGGTCCAGATTCAGATCAAATTCATTCTAAATGCTTATTAGTCAGATTGTCTCGTTAAGAAACCAGCTGATTGGACTGAAGCAGCCATTTTCTCCTAAATGCCTCTTCCTGTCTGATCATGTGACCTGGGATAGAGATGTATGATGCATTCAGGTGACGTAACCATGGTGATGGATGAATAGACCCAGAGCATGTCAGTCCTGGTGCCTGAAACTCTTCACAGGTTTTTGTGTCACTGACCTCTCATCAGTGACCTTTGACCTCTGGTCTTTAACTGATAACAGCTCCTAACTCCAGGGACGATCCAGAGCTGTTTTAGACCCTGTGGTTGTGTCTCCACAGACGAGAGAAGTCTCGAGTGGAGCAGCTGCAGCAGGAGCAGAAGCTGATGGAAGAGAGGAACAAGGCGAAGAAGGCCCTGCTGGCTAAAACCATCGCAGAGAAGTAAGAAGGTCTGATCTGCTGCTGACTGAGCCCTGAAGCAGGCTGGGTTGACCGTAAAGCTTTGCTTTGTTCTCCAGGTCCAAGCAGACTCAGGCTGAGGCTGTGAAGCTGAAGAGGATCCAGAAGGAGCTGCAGGCTCTCGATGACATGGTGTCTAACGACATCGGCATCCTGAGGGGGAAGATCGAGCAGGCCAGCTGGGACTACTCTGCTGCCAGGTAGGAGGACGTCCTGGTTACAGCTCATTACCTGGTTGAGGATCGTTACCTGGTCCTGGTTACAGCTCATTACCTGGTTGAGGATCGTTACCTGGTCCTGGTTACAGCTCATGAGGGTCGGTCTTTCAGTAAAGCTGCACTTATTGAATTTCAAGACGAATGAAAACACTTGTTTGATTTCTGTTTTAAAGCAGGGAAGGAGTTGAACCTCAGAGCAGGGGTCACGTTAACGGAATCATTTTCATCACTGACCGTTTTTTTTAAACAGTGATGGAAAATTCTGAAAGTTCCCGTCATTTTGTCAGATTACAGTTCACATCCCTGACCACTTGGTGGCGAGGGAGCAGATTAATTACCTCTCTTGATGGTTTCATTCTGATAAAATATCACTGCAGCTGAATGTTCCTTCAAAAAGCTGAATAACTGAGATGATGTTGATGAAGGAATTTGAGGTTTTTAATTACAAGCGTGACATTGTGTCACATCTAAACACTCACCTGGTCAACAGGTAATTGCTTCTCCTTATTTCATCACAGGAAGCGCTACGAGAAGGCCGAGGCTGAGTATGTGACGGCCAAGCTGGACCTGCACAAGAAGACGGAGGTGAAGGAGCAGCTGACGGAGCATCTCTGCACCATCATCCAGCAGAACGAGCTGCGAAAAGCCCACAAGCTGGAGGAGCTGATGCAGCAGCTGCAGCTTCAGGCCACCGAGGAGGAGCTGGAGAGGCAGAGGGAGGAGGAGGAGGAGAAGAGGAGGAACGGTGTAGAAACTCAGAGACATGACAACGAGGAGGACAACCCGGTGGAGAGTCGGGACGAGGAGGCGCAATCAACCAAAGACTGTCAAGTCCTGGAGGAGGAGACTGTGGAGGAGAAGAGGAGAGGACTCATCCAGGAGATGATGATCTTCCAGCTGGAGGATGGAAAAGACCAAAAACCGTTAGAGAGCCGTGGTGAGACTGAAACCCCGTCCTCCTGATGCTCAGAGGGGAGACCGAGGAGGTGGAGGTTCAGTTCTGACTAAAGTGAATCCAGATCACAGATCTACCAGATTTATTATTTATGTTTTATTTTTATGGGATGTCAAGAAGTTCAGAGACCTCTGAGCTCCCAAGTCATCAAGGAACTGAAGCAACAGTGTGACACAATGATAGGGTTTCTCTTTTTATGGAACATGTAGCAATGTGTCACCAGCAGAGCCATGAAATACCCTGATGTCTGTCTATAGAACCAAGACAGAGGAAATAGAGCCTAAGACTGATCCCTGTGGGACCCCACCAGAGTCAGAGAACGGCCCTAAAGACCAGAAAGTGTCTCTGACCGAGACAAAAATAAAGATTTAAATGACTGTGGGACAAATGGACGTCTTCATCAGGTAGAAAATAGATTTTGTTTGACTTTATTTTGTTTTCAGCTTCAAATTCTTTGTTCTTCCACAGAATTTAAACCTAAAAATAATTTAAATAAATCTGATAAGTAACCGCCCAGTGTCAGGGTTTAAAAACCAAACCCACCTGAGTCACAATCATCAGGTTCAAACTGTTTCCCAGTGGGTTCAGGTGGAGCTCTGCATCGGAGACAGGAGGGTTCTGGTCTGGTTCCTCGTGGATCTGGATGGTTCCTGGTGTTTTTGGATGTCATGAAATGAATTGTTAATAAAACTCTAATGCTAACTGTTAGCTTTGTAGCTGTTTGTTTCTGTAAAAGTCTACCAGATGGCTTAGAAAAGAATGAGCTACAGCAGCGAACAGCTGATCAGGTAAACACTCGATGTAAACGTTTAGACCTGTTGATCAAAGCTTTTCATTTCAAATCCAAACCTTTAACGTCCTGAAGCGTCTCGGGTCCAGAACACAGAATCCCTTTGATCTTTTGTCTGGTGGCAACCATTCATGTGTCACAACTACAAGGCCCATGATGCACTGCTGCAGGCTGGCTGTTTCTTGTCCAGGTTCCACTAGCAGCTCACCTGTAATGAATTCAGAACCTGAAGCTTCCTGCTGTTATCTGTCGTTTTGATCATTTCTTTGAGGAAAAACCTTTTGATTCTTGTAACCTCCGTTGAAATCGACTCCCCTTCAATCCTAAACTTCCTGTTTGTGTTTAGGTTCAGAGAAACGGAGACTTTTATGTTAAAGCTAATAAAGGTTGAACCTGTGAGTTCTTCAGAAACCTGCTGGATGGAGTTTAGTTTCTGACTGATCAGGATTCATGGAAACCTCCAGGTCTGTCTCTGTGTCTCGCCGGGCTCCCAGGTGGTTCTGGGTTCCTGTTAAAGTCCAGTTTTAGGTTCTGCGTTTGGTCCTGATGCTTGTGGTTCTGGTCCGAGGAGGACTCGACCCCCCTGGACCTGGCTGGTCTCTGGGTGGTGTTTCAGTCCAGTTGGTGTTTCTGTGAAGCTCCGGCGGCGTTTACGGCTCCCACCTGGCCGTCTAGAGCCGGAGCTGTTAAAACCGCTTCCTACTGAGTCTGGAGCTGCTGTGACCTCCATCCAGTCTCAAGGTCACCATGTAACGACCTCCACGGTAAGCTCCGCCCCCACAGAGGGTCAGACAGAACGTCGTCAGGTCGCCTCTCACTCAGAGCGTTTAAAACAGCAGCTCTGATTTTACTCTTTAAAATGGAAGATTGGTGTTTTTAATAACAATAAAAACTCAAGTTGAGCTTTAAATGTTTTTATTTGTTTCAGCAGCAACTTCAAAGGAATCTCAGTTTAATGCAGATCTAATCAGAATCATTCAAAAAGATTGAATACAGGGCAGCAGTTTCAGAGACCTCCTGATAAATTATTATTATTATTATTATTAAAATGATGTTTTTTAATTTTTAGGCCCCAAAATAAAATAAAAAAAAACAACCTTTTAATGAACAGAACAAAGTGATAGTTATAGTTAAACCTCAGATATGAGACATAAGAGCTGTCTGACCAGATGAATGAAGTGATCTGATTGGTCCATTCATTCTAGTTTTCATCCATTACCAGGACCGGCATCAGGACCAGGATCTGGGTCATGTTTCTCTGACCCTCCTACAGCAGAATGCAGCTGAGGGGCACAGAAAGTCCCTCCCCGGGCCACAAGAGGCCCCCGGGCCACACTTTGGACACGACACCACTGAGTCAAAAACAAAATAAATGACTTTATAAAATATGTTTTTATGGAAAAATGATCAAATATATTTGAGTCAAAATCAGGAATTTACTAAAAAATAGCATTTAAAACGTAATTAAATAATACTGAAGGTTCAGCTGAGTTAGAGCTGAGTCCTGGTCCTAAAGGGACGGTCCGGGTCACGCTGCAGGTCATTCTGAGGGCCTTGAAGGAAGGACACCTCTAAAACCTGGAGCTGGATCCGGCCCTCCAGGACCAGGATGACCCACCTCTGCTTTAGAGGGTTTACGTTTTTATTTTTGAGCAGTTTTCATCTAAACAGCTGGATTTGAAAATCTGCCCCCTGACAGGAATCACTGAGTCATGTGACCTCCTGAGTCATGTGACCTCCTGAGTCATGTGACCTCCTGGCTGCTGCAGAGGGTTTTAGTTTAACAGAAGTCAATTCAGAAAAACTAAATGAGATCAGGATGGGTTGGAATATTATATATATATATATGTTATTAAAAAACTTTGATATTTAAGAAGTCTAATGAATGAATGAAATGTTTACGTTTAAACCTTGTGGAGGATGATTTATGGTGACAGGACATAAACTAAATGTAAAATAAATCAAAAGATGAACATGATGATTTTGTTCATAGTTTATATTATTATGATGCTTGTTGACACAAATAAATAAACAAAGAAAAAAACCTTTTAATTTCTTTTTCCGTGTGGAGGTTAAAGTGTTAACGAACCAATCAGAGTTGTTCTGGGTAAAGGTCACTGACTCTTCATGATGTGTTCAAGGTTTAGAAAGTTGTAGGATTTTACAGTAGGTTGTTCTCCAATCCATCTTCAGCTCTGTGTTTTCAGTGTTCAGCACAAAAACCAACAACGTTCAGGAATTTATTATTAAATGTTTAGAATTCTCTGTTTATCCTGATGCAGCTTGAAGCAAAATAGGTTTCTAAATTTTTAATAAAACATCAATTCTTTTAAAGTATGAGAAGTAATCGCTAACGTTATTAGAGTGTTCTGTTTACTCTCTCTCTCTGTGTGTGTGTGTGTGTGTGTGTGTGTGTGTGTGTGTGTGTGTGTGTGTGTGTGTGTGTGTGTGTGTGTGTGTGTGTGTGTGTGTGTGTGTGTGTGTGTGTGTGTGTGTGTGTTTACGTGGCTCTGATCTGAGCCTGTAACCTGATCAGATCTGGACTCACCTCCAGATCAGCTGGATCGCGTCGTTCCTCTGGAAAACAAAAACTGTGATTTTATTCCTAAAAACAATTTTAAAAAATGACTTCTGATCTATTTTATAAAAGAACCTTTAACCTCAACGCCACAAAATATGGATGAAAACTCTAGTTAGGTGTGATGTTCAACCAGAGCTCCTCACATCTGTTTATTTATTTATTTATTTATTTATTTATTTATTTATTTATTTATTTATTTATTTATTTATTTATTTATTTATTTATTTATTTATTTATTTATTTATTTATTTATTATTAGACAAATTCTCTAAATGCAGTAAATGTTTTGTAATGGAGGGTAATATAATATTTATATTTTATAGTGTAACAATAATATTTATATAGTGTTAGAAATTTTTAAATTGTGATATTTATAATATTTATATATGTATAGTGTAATAATAATAATAATGCATTTATAATATGATGATATTGTGCATTAATAATAGTATAATATTTATAGTGTAATAATTATTAAATTCATAGTATAATATTAAATTGTGTAATAACAATAACATGTATATATTCATAGTGTAGTAATAATATTTATATATTTATAATGTAAAGAAAACATTATATATGTTGGGGTAATTTATAATTTATTTATATAATATTTATAAATGCTATAATTGTTGCCATAATTGATAAACTGGTCATGTTCAGATTCAGATTGTGTTTATTTTGGTCATTTTTCATGTGAAGGAGAACATTACAATAATACAATTTCCAAAATGTAACCAAAAAGCAGCAGGCTGAAGCCTGGCTTCTGTATGTCTACCCTTTGTTCAAATACACATTTCTACAAGACTACTTGGTAAAAAAGTTATAAAAAAGCATTAATATTACTAACTACAATTTTTGATCAATCAAACTAATCTGCTAATGTAAAACCATTCTAACAAGGTTAACACTAGTCATTGAATAATTTGAAAACAAAAATGTCACTGAGACATCCTCAGATGATTCTAATTCTTTTATTTTTTTGTCTTTTCTCATTTGGCTCCAGGTTTGTGGACCAGCACCAGTTTTAGGGATGAGGTGACGTCAGGCTGAAGGACTGGAGCATCAGGATGAGTCTGGAGGAGACGCTGCCTCCTGCTGCGGCTCCAGGCCTCCTGATGAGGAGGAGCAGCAGGAGCTCCTCGTGTCGCTGTAATCAGGAGCAGATTGGTTGTTTTAATGTTGGAGCGCCGCAGACCGTTTAGTCACAGCAACAATAGAGACGACAAAACCAGAAACACTTCATAAACGCGCCGCCGACACCAGGAGATCTCCCAGAATCCTCCTGGATCTGCAGGGTGTGTGTGTGTGTGTGTGTGTGTGTGTGTGTGTGTGTGTGTGTGTGTGTGTGTGTGTGTGTGTGTGTGTGTGTGTGTGTGTGTGTGTGTGTGTAATCAGTGTGTCTGCACCATGCGGTTTCTGCGCAGGATGGAAGTCAACAAGCATTTAGTCCTGATTAGGGAAAGCAGGGGGAGGGGCTCCAATCAGGACCAGGGCCAGGACCAGGACCAGGACCAGGACCAGGACCAGGACCAGGACCAGGGCCAGGACCAGGACCAGGACCAGGACCAGGACCAGGACCCTGTCTGTCCTCCAGGTTGATCTTGAAGCTCTGAGTTTCTAAACATTTCGATCAGCTGCTGAACTTTAATAAAGCGTTTTAGAGAAAATCTTTTTTTCACCTTCCAGAATTCTGGTCTGATTTCAAACCTAAAACCTGAATCTAATAAAACATTCAAATGATCAGAGACGTTGGGACAAAGGTCAGAGGTCAGACTGATTCCTTCACCGTCCGGTGTTTTTCTGCCTCCATTAAATCCTCCTCGCTTCCATTTCAACCCAGCAGCTTTCCGTTGGTTGGAGACGCTGGACCAGAGCCCAGTTAGGACCAAGGTCAGAGGTCAGAGTGGGACCATCAGCTGCTGCTGGATCAGACTGGGACTAACCCGACTTTAACCTGAGTGTTTTTCTTGTTTCAGATCTTTTATAACTTTCACCTTTAGTGACTTTTCCTCCGCTGACGTCGACTCCGAGGGTTTAAACGGATTTGTTTTCTGCATTCAAATCATTTAAATTGTGTTTTTGAAACCAAACTAATTCCATCCCAGCAGGACGCCGTTTCTCTCCCAGATGTTTGGCCACAGCTGGAGAAAACAGGCCACTTTCACATGGAGCTGTACGAAGGGCTGGAGGCCCTGGAGGAGACGCAGGGAGGCCTCTCTTTTTTCTGTTTTTATTCTCGAGCTGGCACCAGAACCGACTTGTAGGCAGGAAAAGAGAATCTGGGGGGAAACTAATGATGAAAAAGTCTCCTCCATCGCTGCGCCTTCATTAAATCTGTGGAAAGAACGAGGGAAGAACATCTGGATTCAATCTGCGCCTCTTTGATGGCATCAAGTGTTCTTTTCCCAGATCGGGGGGCTGGAAGCTACGGGATGTCTATGGCAGCTCGGAGCTGACTCCTGCCATCACAGCCCCCTCCCCCCTAACAGCACCCCCTCCCCCTCCTGCCCTCCTTCATCCCTCCATTCTTTCACAGGAAAACTCAGAGGAGGGATGTTAAATCTTTGGCTCCTGACAGATAGAGTTACACGTTATTTTACATAATCAAAGAAAAGTGAACCCTGGAGCACACATTTCCCACAATTCAGCTGGTTTCTGTAAAACCAAACTGTAAAGTCGAGCTGGTTGTTTTAAATGGGCCTCAGGAGGAAAACGCTCCCTCTTCTAATACAACTGGGAACTATGGGTTTTTTCCCCTTGAATCTCCAGTTTGAGGACCTTAAATGTTTAAGTTGCTGCTCTCTGATTGGCTGAGAGCCTGTAAAGTACCTGAGACTCACTAACAGGAAGCCAATCAAACAACAGTCAGAGAATCTCCGTCCCTCAGCCTTTACTGATGAGACCCAAACAGGAAACACACTCCAGCTCCAGCGTCAGACGTCGTTCCTTCACAGGGAACGCTCGGACAGAAAACCACGACGTTTGTCTGACAGTTTCAGAACGTCGGGTGGAGGTTCCTCCAGAACAGGGCGGAGCCTCAGGAAGAAAAACCAACAAATCAGACAAAAATATTTAACCCTTCAACCCCTTCCTTCACGTCTCCGTCCCTGTATCCTGTTAAAACAGGAAAATCGTCTACCTCATGTATCGAAAAATAGCAAATAAATATGGAAGTGTTCGACTTTAATGTTTACTTTGTTGTCATTTTAATACGTAACAATGTAATCAAACCTGAAACAAAACCTGTGTGACCTGTGGCTCCTCCCTCTTAGCCACAATGCTAACGGCTGTGTAACCATCTCATCTGTAAACCACTATGGATGAAAACGTCTGTCAAACACATAAACAACATAAATACATCGTAAACATAAAGTAAACATAAACAAACAAATAACCAAATGTTACCTGTTTTTTAGTCTGAACGCTGTCAGATGGTTAAAACATCAGAAACTCAGTAGAATCACTTCTGTTTCCACTCATTCGTTATCTACTATTAGTCATTAATTACATTATTAGTCATTCATTATATTATTATTAGTCATTAATGATATTATTAGTCATTAATGATATTATTATTAGTCATTAATGATATTATTAGTCATTAATGATATTATTATTAGTCATTATTTATATTATTATTAGTCATTAATGATATTATTAGTCATTAATTATATTATTATTAGTCATTAATTATATTATTATTAGTCATTAATGATATTATTAGTCATTAATTATATTATTATTAGTCATTAATGATATTATTAGTCAATAATTATATTATTATTAGTCATTAATGATATTATTAGTCATTAATTATATTATTATTAGTCATTATTTATATTATTATTAGTCATTAATGATATTATTAGTCATTAATTATATTATTATTAGTCATTAATTATATTATTATTAGTCATTAATTATATTATTATTAGTCATTAATGATATTATTAGTCATTAATTATATTATTATTAGTCATTAATGATATTATTAGTCAATAATTATATTATTATTAGTCATTAATGATATTATTAGTCATTAATTATATTATTATTAGTCATTATTTATATTATTATTAGTCATTAATGATATTATTAGTCATTAATTATATTATTATTAGTCATTAATTATATTATTATTAGTCATTAATTATATTATTATTAGTCATTAATGATATTATTAGTCATTAATTATATTATTATTAGTCATTAATGATATTATTAGTCAATAATTATATTATTATTAGTCATTAATGATATTATTAGTCATTAATTATATTATTATTAGTCATTATTTATATTATTATTAGTCATTAATGATATTATTAGTCATTAATTATATTATTATTAGTCATTAATTATATTATTATTAGTCATTAATTATATTATTATTAGTCATTAATGATATTATTAGTCATTAATTATATTATTATTAGTCATTAATGATATTATTAGTCAATAATTATATTATTATTAGTCATTAATGATATTATTAGTCATTAATTATATTATTATTAGTCATTATTTTTATTATTATTAGTCATTAATGATATTATTAGTCATTAATTATATTATTATTAGTCATTAATTATATTATTATTAGTCATTAATGATATTATTAGTCATTAATTATATTATTACTATTCATTAATGATATTATTAGTCAATAATTATATTATTATTAGTCATTAATGATATTATTAGTCATTAATTATATTATTATTAGTCATTAATTATATTATTATTAGTCATTAATTATATTATTATTAGTCATTAATGATAATATTATTAGTCATTAATGATATTATTAGTCATTAACTATATTATTATTAGTCATTAATGGTATTATTATTAGTCATTAGTTATTGTCCTGATTAAAATCTGCCACCATTTGTATCCTGATGATGTCACATCTCATCAGCTCTACCTCTTTAACAGGATGAGAACCTTCCATCAAACATTAATGTCTTCTGCCCCCTACTGGAGGATGGAGTTACTGCAAACACTAATAGTTTTGTTTTATGATGATGTAATGACCTAATAACATTGATTATTATTAATACGGATCAGAGTTCTAGTGTTTGAACTTCCTCCAGCCACTGACTGGAGCTTTAAAAGCCTCAGAACTGGATCATCAGCTCCAGGTTTCCCTTTGATCCAGGACCAGAAAGAATCCTGGACTTTCTCCATCTGGTCCTAAACGTCCTCCATGACGTCCTCCTATGGTCGGAGTTATTTCTCTGGTTTGCTCTGTAAGCCCCGCCCACTGAGGTAATCAGGTGTCTGGCTCCTCCCACACCTCCTCCTGGAGGTCAAAGCTTTTCATCGTCTCCTGGTTCAGGCTCTGACTGCAGCCATGATGACATCATGAATTAACACATGATGTCACCACCAGTTAATGATGACATCATCTGGTTTGTTGTGACAGCGTTCTTCATGGAGTCAGTTCACTTTAGGTCAGGAACCCTGAACCAATCAGGAGAAGGTCTTCTGGTCTTCAGGGTCACCATCAGAACCAGATATTTATTTATCAAATATAAACATTAATGTTTTCAAGGAGATGAAGAAATGACTCAAACTTTATGGTTGATTAGTGAGATGTTAGCTCATCTGGGAACCAGAGGGTTGTTGGTTCGATCCCCTTTGGCTGGGAACCACCACCTGGAGGTCAGAGGATCTGGACTGTGAACCAGTCTGTGTTTCTTCAAACTGAGGCTGGTCGTAGATCTAACCTGGAGGAAGACTTCTGGAGTCTGATCCAGACCCGACCCGGTTCTGAACTAAGGCCCTGCTGGGTCCGAGCTGATGCCCGTGTGTGTGTGTGTGTGTGTGTGTGTGTGTGTGTGTGTGTGTGTGTGTGTGTGTGTGTGTGTGTGTGTGTGTGAGAGAGAGGAGGGGGCGGGTACGTTGTGCTGCCGCTCTCAGAACTTTGCGCACCAGCGGAGCTTGACGCACACGGCTTTGCGCATCTGGTCGTCATCAGCAGCTCAGAGGAGACCGGACCGGACCGGACCGGACCAGGACACAACTTCTCCTCCTTCTTCTGGTCTCAGTTTTCAGACTTCCCTCAGGTTCAGGACTCCGCGTCAGGCGCGGCACCGGATGGATTAACGGAACCGGGTTTGGTCGGAACTCGGTTCTAGCCGAGTGAACGGACCCGCCTTCAGCTGGGAGAGCCGGAGTTGGTTCTGGTTGTGGTTCTGGTTCTGGGGCCGCTGTCTGTGCGCTCTCTCTTCTCGCTGCGCTTCCTCCGCTTTGCGCCATGACTTCCAGCTACGCGCACGTCATGGACCGGCAGGCCTCCATACCGACCCGCCTGGAGAGTCCGATCACGTCGAACCTGGACAACCTGCAGGCCAAGAAGAACTTCTCGGTGAGCCACCTGTTGGACCTGGAGGAGGCCGGGGACATGGTCGGAGCTCAGGCCGACGACAGCGTCGGGGAGGCCGGGAGGAGCCTGCTGGAGTCCCCGGGGCTGACCAGCGGGAGCGACACGACCCAGCAGGAGAGTAAGTCGGGGTGAGGGGGGTCGGAACCGGTCCGCGGAGACCAAACGACTTTTAGAACTTATTACCCTCCTGATTGGTCGAGTCTCTGAGGTGAACGAATCAGGGAGACGCTCCGGATCCTCTTCGCATTTGTTTTCATTACACGCCGGCGCGTGTCCGCGTGTCCGCGCATGGACGGAGCGGAGGGCAGGAGCCATGCATCATCCCTCAGAGCCGCCATTATTTCCCCATTAACGCTTTGAAGTCATCTGGAGCCTTACGAGTCAAACTTTGGGTCATAAATCCCCGCGGTACGTCTCAGACCAGCGGCAGAGGACAACAACGGAGTCACGTGACCAGGCGTTAGGCTTTAGTCCGCAAGAAAATCATTTAAAATAGGAGTTTTACAGAATTTAGATTAAAATAATGATATTAATAAAAAATGTATATTCAATATATAAAACAATTATTATAAAATATAATAATATTAAAATATATTATAATAGTATAATTATAAAAATATGACATAATATTAAAATATATTATAATAATATAATTATAAAAATATAACATAATATTAAAATATAATATAACAATAAAACATAATATAAAAATATTATTATAAAAATATAACATAATAAATAAAACAAACAAACAAAAAACAAATATATATATGTATATAATGTATATGTGTGTGTGTGTACATTAAATATTTTTTAAAATATCTGTTAATAATATAAAAATATTTATACTAGGTGTATAACATATTTGTATTTATTATATAAAATTGATATTATATTAAAACATGTATGATAATTAAATAATAATAATATTTAGATAAATTAGATTTGTTTTAAATCATTTTTCTGCTTTTATTCAAAACTCGCTCTGTTCGGTTGATTTTCACATTCCGAGTAAAAAGCGCCGCGGAGAAGGTCAGTAAACCCTTCCTCCTCCTCCTCCTCCTCCTCCTCCTCCTCCTCCTTCTCCTCCTCCTCCTCCTCCTCCTCGGACCGTTTGACTCAACCTTTAATGGATGTTATTGTTTTCTTTTCCCTTCAGGCGGCGGCCGCCGGTCGCGCCGGTAATTTACGGTTCTTCTTCTGTCAAACACTTCAGAGCAGCGGAGCCCAAACATCTGTCTTCATTAGCGCGCGCGTGCACGTGCTGGCACTGAGGGAGTCAGATTACAGGTTGTGATCAAATGTGATCTGATTATTATCATTTATTCATGTGTTTATTATTATTATTATTATTATTATTATTATTATTATTATTATTATTATTATTATTATTATTAATAGTAATAATAAGCAGAAAAGCAGCTTCAGAGTCAGTTATTTGACTAACAAATGTTTAATAAAAGTTTAGATTTTTATTTAAAAAGATTTTTGTTTCCATTAAAATCAAATTTCAGTTTAAACGGAAGAAAACAGCGTTTTATAGTGAAAGTATTATTTTATTTTTATGACTATAATTTGTTTTTTTAATCATTAAACAAATATCAGCGTCACATTTAGACTTTAATGTTTTTTAAGTTGATGATTTTATTTAAAGAGTTCATTTCTTTGATCTTTTGATCAACAAACACAAATCAATAAATTGAACTAAATCAAAGTTCAAACCGGAGGGTTTAGAGCTTCGTTCTGATCAAAACTTCAGGAGGAAAGTTTTCTCTTTTAGTTTGAATTCAGATCAAACTGATTATTAATAAAAACTTTAAGAAAAAAAAACATCGTTTTTACCAAATAAAACGGAATCTTTGTGACTTTAAACCTCCAATCAGCGCCGCTCAGGTCACGTGTTTCTGATCAGCGCAAAGTGAAAATAAAACATCATTTCAATCTTTTTATATTAAATAAATTCTATTTGTTTAAATTCTATCAAATCTATACATTTAATCTGATGTCTTTTAATTTATCTGCGTCACAAAAAAACAACGAGAAACGTTTCCTCCTGATCCCGGTCTACCGGGTCTCCTCCTCCCGTTCCTCCTGATCCCGGTCTACCGGGTCTCCTCCTCCCGTTCCTCCTGATCCCGGTCTACCGGGTCTCCTCCTCCCGTTCCTCCTGTCCTGATCCCGGTCTACCGGGTCTCCTCCTCCCGTTCCTCCTGATCCCGGTCTACCGGGTCTCCTCCCGTTCCTCCTGATCCCGGTCTACCGGGTCTCCTCCTCCCGTTCCTCCTGATCCCGGTCTACCGGGTCTCCTCCTCCCGTTCCTCCTCCTGATCCCGGTCTACCGGGTCTCCTCCTCCCGTTCCTCCTGATCCCGGTCTACCGGGTCTCCTCCTCCCGTTCCTCCTGTCCTGATCCCGGTCTACCGGGTCTCCTCCTCCCGTTCCTCCTGTCCTGATCCCGGTCTACCGGGTCTCCTCCTCCCGTTCCTCCTGTCCTGATCCCGGTCTACCGGGTCTCCTCCCGTTCCTCCTGATCCCGGTCTACCGGGTCTCCTCCCGTTCCTCCTGATCCCGGTCTACCGGGTCTCCTCCTCCCGCTCCTCCTGACCCCCGGTCTACCGGGTCTCCTCCTCCCGTTCCTCCTGTCCTGATCCCGGTCTACCGGGTCTCCTCCTCCCGCTCCTCCTGATCCCGGTCTAGTCTCTTCAACCGGACCCGGTTCTGTAACAAACGGAGCTCCAGGCCGATCCGCGGCGCTGATTGGATGAAGACGTGATGGAAACAAACCAGAGAAAAAACCAATCAAATCGTTTAAAAACCGTTAGTTTTAGTCACCAAAACCCGCCAAAAAAATGACACCAATTAAAAACTCATTTTATTAACATTCAAAATTCACAGAAATAAGAAAAATGAATTTAAACAGAAGACATTTTATTTTGAAGTCTTAGTTTTTATTTATGATTCAAACATTTTAAAACTCTCTTAATTCAGATTTTAAAGTAAAATTCTGCATGGTTTAATGTTGACTCCTGAATAAAGCAAACAGATGAATAAACATAATGTTAGAATTTTTCCTCCTTTTGAATATTTCTGATCAGCTTTCATCAACATGAAGCCGAACAGAAACATGTTTAAAACATTTGATTCTAATCAAAGTTTTCATTGTCATTTAATCTCCTGGTGAACCTGCAGAGGATAAACCAGCTAAACCTGAGGTCTGATCCTAAAACCTGCTGGTCATCCTGGTCCTGGAGGGCAGGTCCAGCTCCAGGTTTTAGAGGTTTCCTTACTAAATGTTGAGTCTGCTCCTCAGAAGCCTCAGAGTCACCTCTGAGATCAGGTGTTGAAGCAGAGAAACACCTGAAGCTCCAACTGTGTGAGAGGGTTCTCAGTCACAGCCCACGATTCACCGTGGACCTGATACTGGGACGAGACCTGACGCTGGGACGAGACCTGATGCTGGGATGAGACCTGATGCTGGGATGAGACCTGACGCTGGGACGAGACCTGATGCTGGGATGAGACCTGATGCTGGGATGAGACCTGACGCTGGGACGAGACCTGACGCTGGGACGAGACCTGATGCTGGGATGAGACCTGATACTGGGATGAGACCTGACGCTGGGATGAGACCTGACGCTGGGATGAGACCTGATGCTGGGATGAGACCTGATGCTGGGATGAGACCTGATACTGGGATGAGACCTGACGCTGGGACGAGACCTGATGCTGGGACGAGACCTGATGCTGGGATGAGACCTGATACTGGGATGAGACCTGATACTGGGACGAGACCTGATGCTGGGATGAGACCTGACGCTGGGATGAGACCTGACGCTGGGATGAGACCTGATACTGGGACGAGACCTGACGCTGGGATGAGACCTGATGCTGGGACGAGACCTGATGCTGGGATGAGACCTGATACTGGGATGAGACCTGATACTGGGACGAGACCTGATACTGGGATGAGACCTGACGCTGGGACGAGACCTGATGCTGGGATGAGACCTGATACTGGGACGAGACCTGATGCTGGGATGAGACCTGATACTGGGACGAGACCTGATGC
>SSNR01000298.1:243999-279892 GCA_006937965.1 Callopanchax toddi
ATGAGACCTGATGCTGGGATGAGACCTGATGCTGGGATGAGACCTGACGCTGGGACGAGACCTGACGCTGGGATGAGACCTGACGCTGGGATGAGACCTGACGCTGGGATGAGACCTGATGCTCTGATGAGACCTGATGCTGGGACGAGACCTGACGCTGGGATGAGACCTGATGCTGGGATGAGACCTGATGCTGGGATGAGACCTGACGCTGGGATGAGACCTGACGCTGGGATGAGACCTGACGCTGGGATGAGACCTGATACTGGGACGAGACCTGACGCTGGGATGAGACCTGATGCTGGGACGAGACCTGATGCTGGGATGAGACCTGATACTGGGACGAGACCTGATGCTGGGATGAGACCTGACGCTGGGATGAGACCTGATGCTGGAACGAGACCTGGGAGCCTCCAGGACCAGGACTGTTGCCCTCCAGGACCAGGACTGTGGCCCTCCAGGACCAGGACTGTGACCCTCCAGGACCAGGACTGAGACCCTCCAGGACCAGGACTGTACCCTCCAGGACCAGGACTGTACCCTCCAGGACCAGGACTGTGACCCTCCAGGACCAGGACTGTACCCTCCAGGACCAGGACTGGGACCCTCCAGGACCAGGACTGTACCCTCCAGGACCAGGACTGTGGCCCTCCAGGACCAGGACTGTACCCTCCAGGACCAGGACTGTGGCCCTCCAGGACCAGGACTGTGGCCCTCCAGGACCAGGACTGGGACCCTTTAGGACTATTTGGAGTTGCCCATCTGGACTAAACCCAGCTTGTTATGGATACAGAGAGACTCGGATCCTGGTCCTGATGCTGAGGACAGAGAAACAATGAATTAATTAAACCAACAATCAACCAATCAGATCCAGGGAATCTGAGGCTGTTATTTTATGAACCCCTGATGTCTCAGATACTGGTTCTTCACTACAAACTGTTCTGTTTGGATCAGATTCCTGGATGTGATTGGTCGATAGTTTTCTAGTTTAAAGAAAGTGAAGTCAGCATCAGGATGTGGGTCTGCATCCATAACGCTGCTGGGTCCAGTCAGGTTTCATAAACAGGTTAAAAGTCAGGAAATGAAACCAAAATCAAACCCAACAAGACTAAAGCTCAGGATCCGACTAAAACGTGAACTCCTCTGTGTTCATGTTTGTCCTCACACCAGTAAAATCTGGACAGAAAACCTTAAAGTGTCTCTGAAACTGAAGGAGGACCAGGTGCCCCCCCGGGCCGGGCCGCACTTTGGACACGCCTGGTTCATCGAATCAAACGTTTTACACCCTCATCTCTAAAGTTTGGACATCTGTCCTTTGGGGGACTTTCTGAAAGACATTTGTCCCCAACACAGGAAAAGTCCTCACCCTGCTGTAGACGGAGACGTGATGTGTTGCTTTTTGAGGTCTTGTAGCCGTCAGGTGACCAGGTGTCCATCAGCAGGTGGTGCTTCTGAAGCACCTGCTGGTGTTTTACGGTAAACCTTCTATCTCTATGTGTGAACTACGCCTCGTTTGGCTTTCCGTACTCTGCCTCCTCCTTTTTTTTTAAACGTTTGAAACGTTCTATAAAAACCAAACAATAAATAATGGTTGAGTTAAACAATCACAAATGATTTAATAAATGAAAACCATGATGAGTCATTCTGTGTCGTTCTCGTTGATGAGAAGGAACTCTGCTGGTTCTGAGACGTTCTGGAGCTTCCAGTTCGACAGAAGCTGCATTAATGACATGGACTTCATACAGAAACCGTTTTCTCTGACTGAGGAGTTCCAGCTGTAGAGGATAAAAGAGATGCTTTTATTGGTCGACCCCCCCCCCCCCCCCAGAGGTCACCAGATAAACCTGAAGGGTCAAACAGGCCAATGGATCAGGAGGAAACAGCTTTCAGTTTCATCCATTAAACAGAAACAAAAACAGATGATTTTTCTCTTTTTGCTGTTAAAACCTGATGAAGTCGTCTCTCATGCAGCCAGTGGGTTCGTTTTGATCAAAGGTCAAAGGTCAAACTCATTCAGCCAGCTCGTAGAGCCTCCACCCGAAAACCAGAACCCCAAGCTTCTGACAGAAAATCTGTTGGTTTCAATTATTACGTCATTATTAAATTAATTTAACCTTTAAATATTAAACAGATCATTGATGACATAATTATTACATCATTATTAAATTAATTTAACCTTTAAATATTAAACAGATCATTGATGAATAATTATTACATCATTACTACATCGTTATTAAATTAATTTAACCTTTAAATATTAAACAGATCATTGATGACATAATTATTACATCATTATTAAATTAATTTAACCTTTAAATATTAAACAGATCATTGATGACATAATTATTACATCATTATTAAATTAATTTAACCTTTAAATATTAAACAGATCATTGATGAATAATTATTACATCATTACTACATCGTTATTAAATTAATTTAACCTTTAAATATTAAACAGATCATTGATGACATAATTATTACATCATTATTAAATTAATTTAACCTTTAAATATTAAACAGATCATTGATGACATAATTATTACATCATTATTAAATTAATTTAACCTTTAAATATTAAACAGATCATTGATGAATAATTATTACATCATTACTACATCGTTATTAAATTAATTTAACCTTTAAATATTAAACAGATCATTGATGACATAATTATTACATCATTATTAAATTAATTTAACCTTTAAATATTAAACAGATCATTGATGACATAATTATTACATCATTATTAAATTAATTTAACCTTTAAATATTAAACAGATCATTGATGAATAATTATTACATCATTATTAATTTAATTTAACCTTTAAATATTAAACAGATCATTGATGACATAATTATTACGTCATTATTAATTTAATTTAACCTTTAAATATTAAACAGATCATTGATGACATAATTATTACGTCATTATTAATTTAATTTAACCTTTAAATATTAAACAGATCATTGATGACATAATTATTACATCATTATTAAATTAATTTAACCTTTAAATATTAAACAGATCATTGATGAATCATTAAATCAAAATATTTACTGATGTTCTGAAGCGTTTGTGGGTTAGAGGTTGATAAAGGTTTCAATTGAAAAATAATACCGGTACGTCTCTAGTTTTATAACTGAAAGATTAAAATTTATTAAACGTTGTCAACAAATTAGGTGTCTGTGTGTGTGTGTATGCACGTGTGTGTGTTTTTGTGCATATATAATTGTGTGTGTGTGTGTTTGTTAGTTCTCTCGTCTCGTTGATCAGCCACAGATTCTTTGTGAGGAAGAGAGAAAAGAGCTTCATCCTCCACATTCTGCTCCATGCTTTCACTGGAAAACAAATTATATATATATATATATGTGTGTGTGTGTGTGTGTGTGTGTGTGTGTGTGTGTATATGTATATATATACATATATAATAGAATTTATATACATATATTAAATAGAATATATATATATATGTATATACATATATAATAGATTTATATATATATATATATATATATATATATATGTATGTATGTATGTACACACACACACACACACACACACACACACACACACACACACACACACACACATATATATATTGTATATACATATATAATAGATTTATATATATATATATATATATATATATATATATACATATATATATATATATATATAACACACACACACACACACACACACACACACACACACACACACACACACACACATTTATATATATATATGTTTATTTTCTATAAGTTGTTATAACTGATTAGGTTTTTTGTAATTTTATAATTTTTATTTCAACTTGTTTCTAAAAAAGAAAAGTTTTGAGACAAAAATTTTTTTTCTGTGAGAAATGGGATTTTAAAATCTCTTCTTTTCAACCTCCTGTTTTTTATTCGTCTGAGTCGATAATATTTATCACATTTAAAGATTAATATTATAATAATGTAATTTGATTTTAAATGGAGCAGTTTGGGTTTTATTTTAATATTTCTTTATTTTTACGTGACGCTATTGTTGGATCTAATTAGTTTTAAAGATTCAAGTGTGACCTGTCAATCAAACAGTTCTAACCAATCAGCAGCGGAGGACCACACCAGCCTGATGCTTTCAGCGTCACATCTTCTTTTTAATCTGTTTTTTTTTCTCACGTTAAACAAAAAAATTCATTTGTTTCTGTTGAAATTCGTCTTTCAGCTTCTTTCTCTGAATGTTTAAATGTAAAACTTCTAATCAGGCCAGAAACTGTTTTACAATTTTGGAGAAAAACGATGAAACGATGATGTAACGCTGCTCGTTTTAGAGAACTAAAATGTGTAAATGAATCTGCTGCTGGTTTAATCCTGTATAAAAGGAGAGCTGAGAGGTTCTTGACGGTTTTCTCTTCTTCTCCCTCCAAAGATGAACAGATGAACACGGAGGAGAAGAAGAAGAGGAAGCAGCGCCGGAACCGGACCACCTTCAACAGCAGCCAGCTGCAGGCCCTGGAGCGGGTGTTTGAGAGGACGCACTACCCCGACGCCTTCGTCAGGGAGGACCTGGCCCGCCGGGTCAACCTGACCGAGGCCAGGGTCCAGGTACCGCCAGCTTTTATTCTGAAAGGGAGCGTCTTCCTGTTTATTACAGGATCCAGGTTCATTCATTATTCAGTCAAACTGAACACGTTTAACGTCCACATCAAGAAAACAGCTCTGAAAAATGTTGTTTTATTTATTTATTTATTTATTTATTTATTTATTTATTTATTTATTTATTTATTTATTAGGGTTGGTTTTCATGGTAATAATGATAATACCGTAATAATATTATATGATATAGATATAATAATACAGAAATATTATGATATAGTAACAGTATTACAATGATATAGTAATAATAATAATATATAGATATTATAGTAATAATAATTACACTAATAATATTACATAGTAATAGTAATACAGTAAAATGGTATTGGATTACTAATACGGTAGTAGTAGTAATAATAATAATAATAATAATGCAGTAAGATTAGATAGTATTAATACAGGTAATTATTATATAATAATACGTTAATAATATTATAGTAATATTTTTAATAATATATAGTAATAATAATATTAAATAATAATGATCTTTTTCTCTCCATGTAAACGTCTCAGATTTTCTGGTGTATTTTATTCGTTTTTTGATCATTAAATCAGAGAGACGAGCTCCAGCGAGCAGGTCAAAGGTTAAACTCACCGTGTTAGTGTGTGTTGACAGCTTGTCTCAGTAAACTGGAGGAATTATAAACAAATAATTCATGTATTTAATAAGCAGTTTCATGTCATAAAATCCCAAAGAGCCTTAAAGTCAGAGCGACTTGAGTGGATGAGTGAGGATAAACGGATTTTATTTTAATTCAATTAAATGATTGTGTTGATTTTTGCAGCATTAAACCATCACAGAGTGATTCTAAATCTTCTTGTTACATCGATCAGACGGGCTTTTATTTTGTTTGATTCTCTGAATCAAAGCCTGGCTTTGTTTTCATTTATATAAAATATGATTTTAAGCTTTTCCAGGTCAGGATAAACCGACAGAGCAACATGGATCTGATCTGGCAAAATGTAAAAATAACTACCAGTAGTTTTTTTTGCTAAGAATTTTTGTTAAATGAAAGCTGTGAATCTACAGTTTGATGCAAACCGATGATTGGTGCAGAGAAGCAACAAAAAGTGTAAATAAATAAATAAATAAACACGCCACTGAATACCATTAAACTTTACTTTCATTTAATGATTTCTAACCATTTTTCTTATGTAGTCAATTTTATTAGTTTCTTCATAAAATATATACATTTTTATCTTCATACAACTTCAACCATAAAGAACACATAAATATCCTGTTTTATGACGTTTACTCAGGGGTCCAAGTACCAAACCTTGCGGTACACCACAGGTTACATTTCTATAACCAGGTCCTGTGGTTTATAGTTTGATGTATTACAACTTATTATTTAAATAACCTGATTTTGTGTCACACCTCAAATTCCAGAGTTCTAGTTTCTGCAAAAGTAAAAGCTTTGATGCTGTTCTACAAACTCCATCAGTGCTACAGTTAACTCCTCACTGTCTTACCCGGATCCGGGTCATCGTGAGGGAAGCATCCCCAGTAGGGAATCCCAGACCGCCCTTCCCCAGCCACCTCCTCCAGCTCCTCCAGCTCCTCCAGTTCCTCCTCCAGCTCCTCTAGCTCCTCCAGCTCCTCCTCCAGCTCCTCCAGCTCCTCCAGTTCCTCCTCCAGCTCCTCTAGCTCCTCCTCCAGCTCCTCCAGCTCCTCTAGCTCCTCCTCCAGCTCCTCTAGCTCCTCCAGCTCCTCCTCCAGCTCCTCCAGCTCCTCCTCCAGCTCCTCTAGCTCCTCCAGTGGGACCCCAAGGTATTCTCAGGCCAGTCTGGAGATGTACTTCCTCCAGGTTGTCCTGGGTGCCTCCTGCCAGCAGGACATGCCTGAAGCACCTCACCAGGGAGGCGTCCTGTCCAGATGAACCACCTCAGCTGGCTCTTCTCCATCAGGAGGAGCAAAGGTTCTCCTCCTCCTGGATGTCCAAACTCCTCCTCACCCTATCAGTAAAGGCTGAGCAGAGGAAGCTCATGACCAGGTGAGGATCGACCGGTAAATCGAGAGCCTTACTTTCTGGTTCAGCTCCTTCTTCATCACTACAGACCAGTTCAGCATCCATCACTGCACACGCTGCCCTGATCCACCTGTCGACCTCTCTCCTTCCCTCACTAGTGAACAAGACCCCGAGATACTTAAACTCCTCCACCTGAGAGGACCTCTCCGCTGACCTGGAGCCTTTCCCAGGTGAAAACCATGGTCTCAGATCTGGAGGTGCTCATCTTCATACTTCACACTCAGCTGTGAACCTCCTCAACAAGAGCTGAAGGTCATAGCCTGATGAAGCTAGGAGGACCACGTCATCTGCAAACAGCAGAGCTGAGATCCTCCAGCTACCAAACTCCACCCCCTCCACACCAGGCTGCTCCTAGAAGTTCTGTCCTTAAAGGTCCTAACAGAACTGGAGACAAAGGGCAGCCCTCACCTGGACTAGGTCTGACTTCCTGCTGGGTCTGGGGACCAGACTCACTCTTCTGGTACAGGGACTGGATGGCCCTCAACAAGAGACCATCCACCTGAAACCAAACTGATCATCATCCAGGAACTTTTATCTCAGTACAGTCATCAAATCTCATCAAAATAACTAAGTGTTTTTTAGATGAAGACAGGAAACACAGAACCACTTTATTCTATCAGAATAGAACCCGATTCATTAAAAACATGAGGAACTCCTGGTCCTGGTCCTGGTTCTGGTCCTGGTTCTGGAAATCTCTTTCTTAGAGAGCTCTAGAACCTTCTAACCCATGTCTTCACATCATTCCAGTGAGCAGAACCTAGAATGCAGAACCCAGGTCTAAGACCCTCTGAGAGTCTCCTGAGAGACCAAACTCAGGGCCAAAGTGGACCCATTAGGAGCTTTTCCCTTAACCTGCAGCTGTGGAGATTCTGAGGAGAACAGAACAGCTTTTCTTAGTGACTTAACCTGTTTTCTCTGCTGCATCTGATGAACATCAAATCCAAAGCTGTGATGAAACTACTTCCTGTTTGTCCAAAACAACCAAGCTTTAAATAACCGGCGTTGTTTCTGAGCCACTCACAAGAAGTATGTGTTCTGTGGGCAGAGGAGAAGAGGAAATGGAGATGCTGGCGCGAGAAGCTGCACATCTGTGATTAATGTGTAGCAGAGCGATGCAGAAATCCTTTGATAAAAGAGTCTCATTCCTGAGGCGGTGCGTCAGCGGGCAGCGAGGCCCAAAGCGCCCAATAAAGGGTTTGATTTCACAGTGAGGAGCAACATCAGCAGCCCCCATCCATAACACCCCCCACCCCCCACCATGATCCCATCATCATGGCTTTAGAAGGCAGAGACCAGGGAGGCCTCAGCGAGGTGGACCCTACAGCAGTGGTTCTCAACTGGTGGCTCTGGGACCCATCAGACACGCCATGACCCAAATGGAGAAAACTGTTAGACTTCATCAAAAATCTCAAATTTATTTAAAATTATGTTGCAGATTGAACCTGAGACAGTAGAGAAAATCATGAAATACCAACACAATAAAACAAGTGATCAACCATAAAAACAACCAGCTGGTGGCGCTAGAGAGGAATTCAGCTGCTTTTTCATTTAAACCAAAAATCTTCATTGATTTCAGACGTTTAAACAGAATCAACTGTTTTCAGATAGAAACATAAAATAAAAATCAAACCAGTGAGAGGTCGATTGAAAAAGACTCTAAATACGAAGTGCTGCGTCAGAACCGCTTTGATAATAACGACTTCCTGTTAAACTATTCAGTCACTCATTCAGCACTAATCATGAAGCTGACTGAACAATCAGAACATTTCAGTAACTGTCTGTTAGCTAACCTCTACAGTTAGAACTCTATATTACCTGTTAGTTAACCTCTACAGTTAGAACACTATATTACCTGTTAGCTAACATCTACAGTTAGAACACTATATTACCTGTTAGTTAACCTCTACAGTTAGAACACTATATTACCTGTTAGCTAACCTCTACAGTTAGAACACTATATTACCTGTTAGCTAACCTCTACAGTTAGAACACTTATATTACCTGTTAACCTCTACAGTTAGAACACTTATATTACCTGTTAGCTAACCTCTACAGTTAGAACACTATATTACCTGTTAGTTAACCTCTACAGTTAGAACTCTATATTACCTGTTAGCTAACCTCTACAGTTAGAACACTATATTACCTGTTAGTTAACATCTACAGTTAGAACACTATATTACCTGTTAGCTAACATCTACAGTTAGAACACTATATTACCTGTTAGTTAACCTCTACAGTTAGAACTCTATATTACCTGTTAGCTAACCTCTACAGTTAGAACTCTATATTACCTGTTAGCTAACATCTACAGATAGAACTCTATATTACCGGTTATCTAACCTCTACAGTTAGAACACTATATTACCTGTTAGCTAACCTCTACAGTTAGAACTCTATATTACCTGTTAGCTAACATCTACAGTTAGAACACTATATTACCTGTTAGTTAACCTCTACAGTTAGAACACTATATTACCTGTTAGTTAACATCTACAGTTAGAACTCTATATTACCGGTTATCTAACCTCTACAGTTAGAACTCTATATTACCTGTTAGTTAACCTCTACAGTTAGAACACTATATTACCTGTTAGCTAACATCTACAGTTAGAACACTATATTACCTGTTAGTTAACCTCTACAGTTAAAACACTATATTACCTGTTAGCTAACCTCTACAGTTAGAACTCTATATTACTTGTTAGTTAACCTCTACAGTTAGAACACTATATTACCTGTTAGCTAACATCTACAGTTAGAACACTATATTACCTGTTAGTTAACCTCTACAGTTAGAACTCTATATTACCTGTTAGCTAACCTCTACAGTTAGAACACTATATTACCTGTTAGTTAACATCTACAGTTAGAACTCTATATTACCGGTTATCTAACCTCTACAGTTAGAACACTATATTACCGGTTAGCTAACTTCTACAGTTAGAACTCTATATTACCTGTTAGCTAACCTCTACAGTTAGAACACTATATTACCTGTTAGTTAACATCTACAGTTAGAACACTTATATTACCTGTTAATTAACCTCTACAGTTAGAACACTTATATTACCTGTTAGCTAACCTCTACAGTTTGAACACTTATATTACCTGTTAACCTCTACAGTTAGAACACTTATTTTACCTGTTACTTAAACTCTACAGTTAGAACTCTATATTACCTGTTAGCTCACCTCTACAGGTTAGCATATTGCTGTTAGATTTATGGTGTTTATGCTGCTGCTGCTGCTGGACATACGGTAGCGTGGTAATTCAGACATTATTCAGTTGAAACAATCTAAACAAATGGTTTACTTGAGTGATGTCATCAGTGGGTGTGGTCTTTATAAAGAACTCATAGAAGTTACTTCAGAACAAAACAAACATCCATTTTGATTCCACCTCAGATGAGATCGTCATCTTTTGTTTTCTCAACCGAACATCATTGTTTTCTTGAGAGATGATCTGCTGAATGGATCCATCTGCTGATCAGCTGTGACTCATTGTTTTGCCCTTTTAATCCTCCAAAACAACTACAGACAGTAAAAATGATCTATTGCTAAAATAAAGACATAACTTTCCAGGGAGATGAGAAAATCTGAGCTAGACTGTGCAGAGGAAGAACTGGTGGTAGGTGAAACAGGACAGCTCCGGATCAACTCAACAAGTCTTCAGAACTATTCAGTTTCTTTTTAAAATGAAGATTTATTTGTTTTCCTATGGTAGAATAAAGAAAAGACAAAAACAATCAGTGTTGGCAGTTACACATAGAACAATATATCATTTCAGGAATCAATCCAGAAATCCAGAATCCACTTGTGGATTGTCATTAGAAGACTATATTACCTGTTAGTTAATCTCTACAGTTAGAACTCTATATTACCTGTTAGTTAACCTCTACAGTTAGAACACTATATTACCTGTTAGTTAACCTCTACAGTGAGAACACTATATTACCTGTTAGTTAACCTCTACAGTTAGAACACTATATTACCTGTTAGTTAACCTCTACAGTTAGAACACTTATATTACCTGTTAGTTAACCTCTACAGTTAGAACTCTATATTACCTGTTAGTTAACCTCTACAGTTAGAACACTATATTACCTGTTAGTTAACCTCTACAGTTAGAACTCTATTTTACCTGTTAGTTAACCTCTACAGTTAGAACACTTATATTACCTGTTAGCTAACCTCTACAGTTAGAACACTTATATTACCTGTTAGCTAACCTCTAAACTGAACAACTAAAACATGCCGACTTGAATTTCAAAACAAAATTAATTAATAAAGGCTACAACTAGAAACAACTGAATTGTATGAGCACATTTAAGGTTTTTGTAGTGTTGTGGTTTAAACGGTTAAACTGTGGTGGGAATTTCAACTTCAGATCTTGTTCTGCACTTGATCTTGAGCTTAAAATAACTGGCTCATCTGATCTAAACAAGGTGTACAGTAAAACCACATCCTGACCTACATTCTCATTCAATCGGATGCATTTGACAACTCAGGTTTAGTTTTTATATTATTACAATATACCTGGAGTTTCTTTTGTGTAACATTTGAGCTGAATTAGGATTAAAATAATTTAATGTCACGTTTCTCCTTCAAGTGTTGGCATTGATCTGTTTATTCTCTCTTTAAAGGTGGCAGCACTTTATAGAACAGCATCACAGAAACCTTCTCTGTAGCTATTTTAATTTTAACCATGATGCATTTGGTTTATTGCCCGTATTTCTTTGTCCTTTCAGGTCTGGTTTCAGAACAGGAGAGCTAAGTTCCGTCGGAATGAAAGAGCCATGCTGGCTAGCAAGAACGCCTCGCTCCTCAAGTCGTATTCAGGAGAAGTGACGGCGGTGGAGCAGCCAATCGTACCGCGCCCTGCACCACGCCCAAACGACTACCTGTCCTGGGGCAGTGCTGCCCCCTACAGGTAAAGTCCTCACTCAACATCACCCAGAAAATCAAAATAATACTTAATTCCTTTGACAGAAATTTGCATTCCAATCCTAACATTTTTATATATGAGCTAAAACTAGCCTTCTGTTGACTGTTTTGAATGATATTACATCCTATTGCCAAAATGTATAATGTTTAAGCTAATAGCTAGCTCTCTGAGGAGGATGGTCTAGAAATCTATTCATTTTGTGGCTACAAGCATTTCAGAGCTAACTGCCAATTCAGTTGTTTTTGTTTGTTTAACAGCAGCAGGGTAATTAAGGAAGTGGCTAAATATGCTAACGTGGAGTTGTTTGTTGCTTCGTTTTGCTTTGATTTTCTGCAGGTTACTTAAATGTCAACCCCTCTTTTTGCAAGTCTGCTCCCTTTATTCACCCAGGATTTATTCCTTGAAACGACTTCCTGTCACAGCATCATGGTTAGCATCATGAGCTCCTGGTGCTGTTCAGCCGGTTTCCCACAGGAAACGTCAGCGCCGCACTGCGGTTTGTCTCAAAGGACACGTTCCTGAAGCGGCATGCCATTGAACGCAGCTTGCAAAATTGTGCGATGGTAACATCTCGCTGGAACAGGAAGTCTGAAGTGTATATTTAGGTCTGTATGTGGTCAGAACTACCGTCTGTGTTAATTCTTCAACAATGGTGAGCTATTCATTGGAATAGTCTGTTACAGTGAAACGCTCCTCGTGTACTGGTGGTTGTTTTTGGTTGCCGTACCAGTAGCAGTTCAGCGTATTGTCGTAATGTCTGCCATAACGTACTTCACAATGTTGTGACACACACGTCTCACGACGTTGAAATAGAACTGTCGCGTACCTTCAGCCCGGCTGGCCTGGAGCTTCTGGGAGGCGACATGGCGCTCCTCGTTAGACCACTCTCACTGACTACAATGGTTTTTATTTAAAACGTGGTTCAGGGACGATGCTGTTCCACGCAGCCGACTCCTGTGGCTCTCAGCCTTTAGTTTCCATGCATCACAGTACAGCAGAACTGGAACCTGCCTCCATGGGACCAGAACTTGGTTCTCTGTAGACTATTAGTCCATTTTGACCGGAGTCTGGAAATGTGTTTCCCTTTTGAGCAGCATGACCTTTGACCTGCAGCAGAGCGGTTTAACCTGTTTGTCTGGAGGGAAAGTTCATAACAGAAAACTCTGTTTTTAATAGTTTGACTTTGGTTTCTTATGACATCATTATTTTTCCCATTCACATGCAGTTAGTTGGGTTTAGCTGTTGAGGGCTAAAGGTCGTGGATAGGCCCAAGATGCACGCTTTACCGGTTTTAAAGGAGTAAGACCAGAAGCTAACGCAGGTACCTCAGAGCCCCGTGGACCCGCCGCCCTGCAGCTCTGTTATTGTTTCATTTCCTCCTCCACTGCTACCTGAACACGATTCCTCTGAACGTCTCATCTCCTTTGATCCACCTGAACGCAGCCTGATGGAGACCGAAGAGCCTCGGGTCACAGCTTCAGGTCGATGTTCTCAGCTCAGGTTCTTCTTCAGGACCATCAGACCTTGTTTCTGACACACAAACGAGGAAACATTGACTTTGTGTTTCCTGCTGATGGTTGAACTTATTAACGCATTAAGCTCCAAGTGTTTCTGTCAAGAGTTGATAAAAGCAACCATAACGGTAAAACCTGAAGGAGACTCAGCGTCTGATGCTGAGAAACTTTAACCCTTTCATTGTCTTGGTGTTTGCTTTCATCTCATTTCAGACCTGAGGTTTTAGTTTCAGCTCTGAGGGATCCTTTTCCTGATGATGTCATTTTACCATAGTTGGAAAATAGAGATAATACTCATCTTTTTTAAATAAGGGTCGGTTTTTAAAAGATTTTAAAAGAAAGTATAAAACTTTTTAAATTATCTTTAGTTTATCTTCACCTATAGGCCGTAATAATAAAATCATAAATGATCCAGTTTTTATAAAGTATTTGTGTTTTTAGACCACATGATGGAGACGAAACATTGGAATTTGGACTTGTCCTCCTCAGCAGCAATATTAGCTCAACGTCCCAAAATATTAGCAGTTTTGTTTGTTTTCTTAGTTTTCTCAGTGGTTTTTGATGTTGGGTTTAATTTTCCCTCATCTTGATCTGACAGGTTACTGTGGGTCTCAGAGCCTGGCTACCTCAGAGCAGATTCACCCTGTGACAGGAAGTGTGTGTCTGATTTTTCCTGTTGCACAGTTAGCTTTACTGAATCTGTGGCTGGGCAGACCGAATAGGCAACAGAGAGGACAGGCAGAGAGAAGAGAGATTAGCAATAAACGAGAGGAGACAGAGAGAAAAGATGGGTAGAAATGTAGAAATGCTTTACTTACTATAGCTCTGCACTGAACATAACACACACACACACACGCACACGCACACACACTTCTCTTTTTAGCATGATGGGGTGGAGCCAGATCCTGTGACCCCCTGACGAGGTGATAATGTGAAAACAAACCGTATTAAATCTAGTGTTGACCCCTGTGACCCCTCTCTGTTACACTATCAGATTAAACACAGAGCTCCATGGGGTTCTGATCCACACAGCTCCTGGTATCTGATTTGAGGGTGTGTGTGTGTGTGTGTGTGTGTGTGTGTGTGGAGGGGGGGGGGGCTTAGTGCTGTTTTATTCAGTTCTTTTTTATATTTTATCATTCTGCTCAGTTCACTCATGTCTTCTGTTCTCTCTCCTCTTTCCCCTTCGTTTTCTTTCTTTCAAAAGTTGTTTTAAACAGCAGATCATCAGTTAGCATCACATGGGGTTTGTTAGCTAACCTAACGGAGCTTAAAGCTTCAGGTTGCATCGTCACACCAGCTCTGAGCTCAGAAGTTTAAAACCAGATGGTATCAGAGGAAGAAAAATGAAATAATACATAGTGACCGTGAACATGTCTGTCTGACTGCTGGAGGATTTCATTGTTTTTCAAGCAAAACCTTTAAAAATGAAAGGACGTTTTTTCCTAAAAAGGAAACATTTAAAACAACAACTAAATAATGCAAATGTAACATCTAAATGTTGTTCTTTGGGAGAGAAACAGAAACATTTGAAGTTTATTTGAGTTTTGGATTTTGTAAGGAGAAATTTGCTTTTGAACGCTTGTTTTTGGACCAAAAAGGTTAAATAAGTGTAATATATGTCAGATGATGACACCTGACATGATATTCAAAATATTAAGTCATTTCTCACCATTCTGTTAAAGGAATAGTGGCTTCAAAGGACCACACCAACTGGTGACATCACTCAAAGCAGGCGGGGTCTATAGAATGCTAGCTATTAGCTTTTTTATGATAAACGTTAGAAATTAGATGCTAATATCTGTTAAAGGATTGGATAATTCACTGAATAACTTCCTCAGAATGCTAGTTGTTAGCTTAGACTTGAGAAATGTTAGCAATGGGATGCTAATGTCTGTCAAATAAAAACATTTTCAATACTTTTTCTCTGAATGCAACTTTAATATTGGTGAGCGATGGGGTGCTAATATCTGTCTATGAAGTTGGTATTTTCCTCCTCAGAAGGATAGTTGTTAACTTGTTGATAAAAATGTTAGCATTGAGATGCTAACACTGGTCAAAGACAATGATAATTCACAAGATTTTCCTTCCTCAGAATGCTAGTTTAATAAATGGTAGCAAGGCTAATATGTACCAAAGAAAATGGATGGTTTAGATCTAGTAAACCAGTAGTAAGAGAATAGTAAACCAGTAGTTAGAGTCTAGTAAACCAGTAGTCATAGTCCAGTAAACCAGTAGTTAGGGTGTAGTAAAACAGTAGTCAGAGTCTAGTAAACCAGTAGTTAGAGTCTAGTAAACCAGTAGTCAGAGTCTAGTAAAACAGTAGTCAGAGTCTAGTAAACCAGTAGTTAGAGTCTAGTAAAACAGTAGTCAGAGTCTAGTAAACCAGTAGTTAGAGTCTAGTAAAACACTAGTCAGAGTCTAGTAAACCAGTAGTTAGAGTCTAGTAAACCAGTAGTCAGAGTCTAGTAAACCAGTAGTTAGAGTCTAGTAAACCAGTAGTCAGAGTCTAGTAAACCAGTAGTTAGAGTCTAGTAAACCAGTAGTCAGAGTCTAGTAAACCAGTAGTTAGTGTCTGGTAAACCAGTAGTCAGAGTCTAGTAAACCAGTAGTTAGAGTCTAGTAAACCAGTAGTCAGAGTCTAGTAAACCAGTAGTTAGAGTCTAGTAAACCAGTAGTCAGAGTCTAGAAAACCAGTAGTTAGAGTCTAGAAAACCAGTAGTCAGACTCTAGTAAACCAGTAGTCAGAGTCTAGTAAACCAGTAGAGTCTAGTAAACCAGTAGAGTCTAGTAAACCAGTAGTCAGAGTCTAGTAAACCAGTAGTTAGAGTCTAGTAAACCAGTAGTCAGACTCTAGTAAACCAGTAGTCAGAGTCTAGTAAACCAGTAGTCAGAGTCTAGTGAACCAGTAGAGTCTAGTAAACCAGTAGTCAGAGTCTAGTAAACCAGTAGTCAGAGTCTAGTAAACCAGTAGTTAGAGTCTAGTAAACCAGTAGTTAGAGTCTAGTAAACCAGTAGTCAGACTCTAGTAAACCAGTAGTCAGAGTCTAGTAAACCAGTAGTCAGAGTCTAGTGAACCAGTAGAGTCTAGTAAACCAGTAGTCAGAGTCTAGTAAACCAGTAGTCAGAGTCTAGTAAACCAGTAGTTAGAGTCTAGTAAACCAGTAGTTAGAGTCTAGTAAACCAGTAGTCAGACTCTAGTAAACCAGTAGTCAGAGTCTAGTAAACCAGTAGTCAGAGTCTAGTGAACCAGTAGAGTCTAGTAAACCAGTAGTCAGAGTCTAGTAAACCAGTAGTCAGAGTCTAGTAAACCAGTAGTTAGAGTCTAGTAAACCAGTAGTTAGAGTCTAGTAAACCAGTAGTCAGACTCTAGTAAACCAGTAGTCAGAGTCTAGTAAACCAGTAGTCAGAGTCTAGTGAACCAGTAGAGTCTAGTAAACCAGTAGTCAGAGTCTAGTAAACCAGTAGTTAGAGTCTAGTAAACCAGTAGTCAGAGTCTAGTAAACCAGTATAGTCTAGTAAACCAGTAGTTAGAGTCTAGTAAACCAGTAGAGTCTAGTGAACCAGTTGTCAGAGTCTAGTAAACCAGTAGTTAGTCTAGTAAACCAGTAGTTTGTCTAGTAAACGAGTAGTTAGAGTCTAGTAAACCAGTAGAGTCTAGTAAACGAGTAGTTAGTGTCTAGAAAACCAGTAGTTAGTCTATTAAACCAGTAGTTAGTCTATTAAACCAGTAGAGTCTAGTAAACCACTAGTTAGAGTCTAGTAAACCAGTAGAGTCTAGTAAACCAGTAGTTTGTCTAGTAAACCAGTAGTTAGAGTCTAGTAAACCAGTAGAGTCTAGTAAACCAGTAGTTAGTCTAGTAAACCATTAATTAGTGTCTAGTAAACCAGTAGAATCTAGTTAACCAGTAGTTAGAATCTAGTAAACCAGTAGTTAGAGTCTACCAAACCAGTAGTTAGTCTAGTAAACCAGTAGTTATAGTCTAGTAAACCAGTAGAGTCTAGTAAACCAGTAGTCAGAGTCTAGTAAACCAGTAGAGTCTAGTAAACCAGTAGTTAGTGTCTGGTAAACCAGTAGTCAGAGTCTATTAAACCAGTAGTTAGAGTCTAGTAAACCAGTAGTCAGAGTCTAGTAAACCTCTAGTCAGAGTCTAGTAAACCAGTAGTTAGACTCTAGTAAACCACTAGTTAGAGTCTAGTAAACCAGTATAGTCTAGTAAACCAGTAGTCAGAGTCTAGTAAACCTCTAGTCAGAGTCTAGTAAACCAGTAGTTAGACTCTAGTAAACCAGTAGTTAGAGTCTAGTAAACCAGTAGAGTCTAGTAAAAGAGTAGTCAGAGTCTAGTAAACCTCTAGTCAGAGTCTAGTAAACCAGTAGTTAGACTCTAGTAAACCACTAGTTAGAGTCTAGTAAACCTCTAGTTAGAGTCTAGTAAACCAGTAGTTATAGTCTAGTAAACCAGTAGTTATAGTCTAGTAAACCACTAGTTAGAGTCTAGTAAACCACTAGTTAGAGTCTAGTAAACCACTAGTTAGAGTCTAGTAAACCAGTAGTTATAGTCTAGTAAACCAGTAGTTATAGTCTAGTAAACCACTAGTTAGAGTCTAGTAAACCACTAGTTAGAGTCTAGTAAACCACTAGTTAGAGTCTAGTAAACCAGTAGTTATAGTCTAGTAAACCAGTAGTTAGAGTCTAGTAAACCACTAGTTAGAGTCTGTTGTTTGTTCAGATTGTTTTGTTTAATTAATCTCCTCCCCCTCCCCCCTCCCCCTTGTTTCTCAGCACCATGGCCACCTACCCCCCCACCTGCTCCAACACCAACACCTCCCAGGGGATGAACATGGCCAACAGTATCGCCAACCTGCGACTCAAAGCCAAGGAGTACAGCTTGAACCAGGTGCCCACGGTCAACTGAGACCAGGAGACTCTGGAGGGAAGAGGGGGACGTCGGAGAGGGAGGAGACCCTCACTGGTTAGGACTGCAGGACCCCTGACCCCCACCCCCTCCTCCTGAGGTGACTTTATCTCCTCCGGAGCTTCTCTGAACTCCTGACTCGTCCAGACTGGACGCTGCTCTCTGATTTCTCGTTTTTGAGCCTGAAGCGATTGTGATGGTCCAATCAGAGACGGAGACTCGAACACTGAAAACGCTTCATGTTTTGAAACGGTGGGGATAAAATTACAAACCCAAGGTGGGACGACCTCCTCCGAACATCTCGCCAACAGACTTCCTCTGACATTTACTCAGTTTATTAAAACCAAGTGTTTCTTCCACATTTCTGTCATGTTAAACCACTGAGGCGTCGACCTTTTCAGCTCATTTTGATTTCATGTTATTTAGTCCAATATAAAGTTAAAGCTGATGTATTTCTGAGTCCAGAAGCAGTAGACCATTTCCTATGATATCCTTTATTTGTAATGGAATCTTGTATATGAATAAAACGTGTTTCAAACAACACAACAAAACGTGGAAACTAAAACTCTTTTTCCAGTTTTCGACCCTCCTGAAACATGATTTCTGCAGAGTCGTTTCACTTCAATCATTCTTCAGAAAGCATGAGAACAAAGTGAGTTTATAGCTGAGGCCATTTGGAAAGCAAACTGATCCTGCAGCTTGAGCACGGCCCATAAAGAGAAGATTTACAACCAGAGAACAGATTCTCCTTCAGAGAAACCTCAAGCTCTTCCTGCGTTTCTCTCAGTTTTTTCTTCTGGTTACCAAAACCTTCAAAATTCCATCTTTAAAAGCGGATTATTTACGAGCTGGGAAGTCCTGTCTTTAATAAGGAGGGCCCTCGGGCCCCGTTTGACCCTCAGCTCGTCACACGAGGTGTTTCTTCTCCGAGGCCCCTGGTGACCCTCAGCGTGGACAAACTCAGGTTGTCCTGGTTTAACGGCGGCGTTCAGATGGGGCAGCGCTTCGGGTTAAAACATTAATAAAGAATAAATGTTAGGAAGCTACTAGAGCAGGTTTACTCAGACGGACTCACTGCTATGGAGGCCGTTTCTCCTCAGGACCTCGTCTTCCTGTAGAGGAACTAAAGCTTCGCTCTCATTGAAACATCTTGTTTCATTTTCAGAGCAGAAACAAGTCCCAGTTTAACAGGTTACAGCTCAGATGGAAGTGTCAGGAACAGGAAGTCCATTAGAGGATCTCAGAGGTGATTCTGACTCTAACTGGTTCCTTTAAACGGACTTCTGTTGGTTTAGCTTTGAAACAGAGTGGATACCTGTTGTCTGAACAGATTACTGACATCATTACAACCATTATGGGATGGAACCACACAGGATGGATGGACGATCAGCTGAGTTTTAACCCTTTATCATTAATGAACTAATAACAGAATAATGTTTCTATATTTGTAGGTTGGGTTGAGTTCAGTGTTTGATCAGGTACTAAATCATTCCCCACCAGGTCCAGGAGGTCATAGGTTTCAGTCCCTTTTCTAAATGAGCATTTAGCTCCAGCTGAGCCCTGAGATCAGATCAAAGTTTACATTTTCATTAGGACAGGATTTATTCAGGCTCATTGTGATATTTGAGTATTTATTAGGACTCGTTAGTAGAATCAGACCCATTCAGGTTTTTCCTGATTTAAACTTTTGCTCCTGGGTTCTTGCTGGTTCTGCTTCCTGACCACTGATCCCTGACTGTGGTATGTCCAGTGTCAGCCCCCACCCCCACCCGGCTCACCTTTCAGGGCCCGGGTCGGGACTGACCTGAAGTGATTCCAGATGTGGGGATTTTTTGACCCCGTGTGGCCCCCCTGTGGCCCCCCCAGGCCCCGGCCAGCTACTCCATCAGGTCTGACGGCGTCCCCTTGGACAGCATCTCTCCTCGCCTGAGCCCGCCCCCCCCTCCCTCCCAGCAGCACCACCCCCGTCCTCAGCAGCACATCTGGAGCTCGTTACAGCGGAGACAGGCCGAGCAAGGGCGGGGCGGGGAGTCTGCATGAGAGCAGGAGTTCTGGTCCCCTCGGCCTGCAGAGATCCCCGTCCCGCTGTCGGAGCCACATGATCACAAATACTTCATTAATGAGCGGCTTTGGAAACGAGCACAACAGAAAAGTGCCAGTGCAGCTCCTCACAGCTGGGAACAGTGTGTGGCTGGAGCACAGGAATGTTCTGGGATGTGGAGTTTCCACGCGAGCCGGGTTGACTCAGAGGCTGATTTAGTCAAAACTTCTGCTAAACACAGACGAACGCAGCAGCAGCAACTTTCAGCATCTGAGTTTCCTTCTAATCAACATGATTTAGAACGCTTGGTGTCTGGGAGGCTGAGGAGCTGTGAGAAGATTTCAGGGAGTCATTTACAACTTTTCTTTGTTTCATTAGCTCCGTCTGTGAAGCTGCTGCTGTTTAGAAGGCTCTGAAACTAAACTGGTATCTCAACTATTTCACCCAGAACTCAGAAGCAACCATTTCACCTTTAAAACTAAAGAGCTGGAGGCTGGAGGCCATGTTTACTGGGTCAACGCTGCTCGTATGGAGCGCAGAGTCTAAAAGTTCAGAAAGAACAGTCACCATGTTTAAAATCTGAATATTTAAAGTTAAACCTAAATATTTAGAAAACAGTTCAAATATATGAATCCAAACATCTCTAACTGAATCTAAACATTTAAAATCACATCTAAATATATAAAGTTTAATCTAAATATATAAAATCAAATCTAAATATATAAAGTTTAATCTAAATATATAAAATCAAATCTAAATATATAAAGTTTAATCTAAATATATAAAATCACATCTAAATATATAAAGTTTAATCTAAATATATAAAATCACATCTAAATATATAAAGTTTAATCTAAATATATAAAATCAAATCTAAATATATAAAGTTTAATCTAAATATATAAAATCAAATCTAAATATATAAAGTTTAATCTAAATATATAAAATCACATCTAAATATATAAAGTTTAATCTAAATATATAAAATCACATCTAAATATATAAAGTTTAATCTAAATATATAAAATCAAATCTAAATATATAAAGTTTAATCTAAATATATAAAATCAAATCTAAATATATAAAGTTTAATCTAAATATATAAAATCACATCTAAATATATAAAGTTTAATCTAAATATATAAAATCACATCTAAATATATAAAGTTTAATCTAAATATATAAAATCAAATCTAAATATATAAAGTTTAATCTAAATATATAAAATCAAATCTAAATATATAAAGTTTAATCTAAATATATAAAATCACATCTAAATATATAAAGATTAACTACTTTACATCAAAATAATCTTCAGCTTCTTTTATGACGTCCTGGATTAGCATGTTAGCTAAAGATGTATTTTTAACCCTCAGGCTTCATTCTCATTTACTATACTCCTGAGTCTTTAGTGGACAAAAACGTCCACTCGTAAAAGTGGCTATAAAAAATGTATACATTCATTTTTCCTTTTTTTTCATAGATCTGTTAAACAGCTTCAGCCCTGCTCAAACATTTCAATCATTTTGAGGATTTTAACTCTTGAAATGCCAGTTTGATTACTCAAAGTCGTTGATGTAATTTATGAAAAAAACACAAAACGAGTTATTTTCTAAAAAAAATATTTTTTTGTGCACGGGGCATTTATTACAAATCAGTCATGGTTATGTCATGAAATATCAAAAATTTTGAATTTTTTGCATTTATAGTTTTTGCGTAGCGACAGATTTAAAATTGACTACCCTCTTACGGACAAAAATGTCCACTATAAAACTGCTTTGAATGATGGTCTAGATTAATATTTTTTCTGCTTTTTGGGCTTAAATCTTGTGAACAACTTCAGTTCTGATCAAAACAATCAAATATTGAATAATTATCTAAATTTTAACCCTTTAGATGCCAGCTTGATTGTGTGATGCTCATTTTTTCATGAAAAAAGCAGACAAAAGAGGAGATATTTTACATAAAACATATTCTGAGTGACTGAAATATATTTTCTAAATCAGCCTTGGATATGTCAAGAATGTGATAAAATTTCATATGTTATGCTTTATTAGTTTTTGTGTAGCAACAGATTTAAAACTTCCCTCCCTCTTGTGCCTCTCCAGGACAAAAACGTCCCATTGACTTCCATGCAAACCACAGTTTTTGATCCTGTTGCCTCTGCAAAAAATAATGCATAAAATCCTCAAAATGATTGAAATTTTTTTATATGTTTGAGCAGGGCTGAAGTTGTTTAACAGATCTATGAAAAAAAATTTAAAAAAATATGAATGTATCCATTTTTTTATAGCCACTTTTACGAGCGGACGTTTTTGTCCACTAAAGATTCAAGAGTATGGTGGGGTTTTTTTTCATAGCGTTCCCTCGATCTATTTTCAAAATTCCTAATTGAATTTCAAAATTTGTCAAGAGAGGGGTTTTGCGACAAAAATTTGTACCATTTGCACAAACGGTGTTAAAATGGCGAACATGGAGAAACTGCCCAAATGGACAAAAATGTCCTGAATGAGGCCTGGGGGTTAAACCATCACATGGTGTTTAGATTTGATTCAGTTTTTTAAATCACTTCATGGATTTAGACTTGATTCTAAATGACTCCATTATTTATATGAAAACATTTTTTACGTACATTTCAAATCCTGCTTTTTTATTACAAGGAGCTGATTGTGAAGAAACGAACTCCAGATGTTTATAATGTGATCAGGATCAGGACCAGGATTAGGATCAGGACCAGGATCAGGAGCAGGATCAGGATCTGGAGGAGCTGAAGACCCTGGTTCTTCCAGCAGGTCCTGATGGCTTCAGATCCTTCTGGTCCAGGTTTCGTCTCTTCTGCTGGTGAAGATCCTGGATCTGGATCTGATTTGGATCCAACATTTGAACCAATCAGGAAGAGTAAACAAACGAGTGGTCCAATCAGAGCTCAGCTTCATTCATGTGTTTGGTTCAGAGCGTCATGAGAAGAACTCACAGCTGATTGGAGCTTTATCCACAGCAGGAACCTAAAAACGCCTCGAGTTTTAAAAACTCCTTTATTTTCCCTTCAGTCGATTCCAGGAGCTGATTCACAAAGTGAGATGTTTCAGTTTTACTGAGAAGAACTGATCAAGTCCCTTACATTTCCTCCAATCTTCTTGTTTATTTTGATCTCTATCGTGTTGGTCTCAGCCCACAGCGCCCCCTGCTGACCACAGCCAGGTGTTTTTTTTTTATAAATCGATGATTATTAAAAGGTTTGGTTTGATTCAAAAAGCTGTTGATGCCTAAAAACACGTCGAAACCTGAGAAAAAAGTTTGGCCTAAGGTTTTAGAGATCGTCACCATAACGGCCGAGACGGTTTTCCTCCTGGACCTGGACCTGGACCTGGACCTGGACCTGGTCTGGAGGACGCTCCAGGTCCAACCTCAGCTCACCTGGGACTTTTATTCACACTTAAAGAATTCTTTCTCACTCTTCCTAAATGTTTTTATAACTTTGTTTCTTTTTTATTTCTTGAAATATTTCATGTGTTTGTTTTACAGTTAAAAACTTCTTGTTACATTTTATTTTGTTTTAATAAACTTATATTATTCTTTTTCATTTGTCTTTTTTTAAAATAACATTCATACTGTAATGAAACTTTTTTTTAAAATTTCACTTTCTTTTTTAATTCTGACCTTTTAAAAAATTTTTTGTAACATTTTAAAAACTTTAGTTTGGCCTCTTGGTCCTCATGGACCCGAGGATCCTGTCAGGAGTCTGAGGAGCTTTCTGGACCCTCCGTTTGTGTTGAGCGGCTGAAGCAAAGCAGTGACATTCTTTAGAATTATCAGGCCGGGAGACGAGGAGCAGGTCCTGCTGAGGGATCTTATCAGACCTGTCCGCTGGAGATCCAGTCGAATCCATCAAATGTGGCTCTGAGCTGCTTCAAAGAGCTGAGAAGTGTCAGAATCATCATCAGTTCCTCTGGTCCTCACTCAGACTGCAGGTCCTCAGATGTCTTCTGCCCTCTGCTGGTCAGAATCAAACACTACAGTCAGTGAAAGCAGCATCACACCTGGATTAGAACCTTCTACCTGACCAGGAGATGATAATCCTATCAGCTGGAGGAACGTCATCAGAGGGTCAGCGCTTCCAGAGGATCCCTGGACCACACGCTGACCCCCATGATGACCTCATCCAGAAGGACCGCCCACTTCTCACAAATACACAAACAAACAAACAAAGAAACAAACAAACAAACAAAGGGTGGAGGAGGGGTCAAACACAATGTTAAAAGGATAAAAAAGGTTTTATTTTTATTTATTTTATTAATATTATTCAAACATTAATTATAATATTAATATTATTATATTTGTATTATATTTATTATTAGTATTATATTTATTATTAGTAGTAAGATTATAAAAGCATCATTATAATAGAGTTATACTATTCTATTTATCATTAGTAATAGTTGTAGCAGATATATTAATATATTGTTGTTGTTTAATTGAGAAGTCTTATCGTTTCACAATCAAAATAACAACCAGCTGAAGACAAACAGAAACCTGTTTAGTTTTCAAACGTTTTGCAATAATAACAAGTTTAAATATGAAAAACTTCAAAGTTTTGAGGATTTTTTCAGACAGAAACTCAAAGTTTTTGAAGTTAAAAGGTTTTAAAACATCCACAAGTTCTGAAAGACATTCACAGAATTGGATGAAACATTTGAGTAGAAATGAACTTGACTCGTATTAAAAACAGCTGTTTGACCTCAGATCAGCTGATTGTCAAAGACAACAAAATGAGAAACAAGAGGAGAGGGGCGGAACAAGATCATAAACATGTAGTCTTTGATCGCCTGATCCAGGATCAGATCACAGACCCCCAGCTGATCCAGGATCTGATCACAGACCTTCAGCTGATCCAGGATCTGATCACAACCTTCAGCTGATCCAGGATCTGATCACAACCTTCAGCTGATCCAGGATCTGATCACAGACCTTCAGCTGATCCAGGATCTGATCACAACCCTCAGCTGATCCAGGATCTGATCACAGACCTTCATCTGATCCAGGATCAGATCACAGACCCCCAGCTGATCCAGGATCTGATCACAGACCTTCAGCTGATCCAGGATCTGATCACAACCTTCAGCTGATCCAGGATCAGATCACAGACCTTCATCTGATCCAGGATCAGATCACAGACCCCCAGCTGATCCAGGATCTGATCACAGACCTTCAGCTGATCCAGGATCTGATCACAGACCTTCAGCTGATCCAGGATCTGATCACAGACCTTCAGCTGATCCAGGATCTGATCACAGACCTTCAGCTGATCCAGGATCAGATCACAGACCTTCAGCTGATCCAGGATCTGATCACAGACCTTCAGCTGATCCAGGATCAGATCACAGACCTTCAGCTGATCCAGGATCTGATCACAGACCTTCAGCTGATCCAGGATTTGATCACAACCTTCAGCTGATCCAGGATCTGATCACAGACCTTCAGCTGATCCAGGATCTGATCACAACCTTCAGCTGATCCAGGATCAGATCACAACCTTCAGCTGATCCAGGATCAGATCACAGACCTTCAGCTGATCCAGGATCTGATCACAGACCCCCAGCTGATCCAGGATCTGATCACAACCCTCAGCTGATCCAGGATCTGATCACAGACCTTCAGCTGATCCAGGATCTGATCACAGACCTTCAGCTGATCCAGGATCTGATCACAGACCTTCAGCTGATCCAGGATCTGATCACAGACCTTCAGCTGATCCAGGATCTGATCACAGACCAGGCTATGACTAAACGCTGTGCTGACAGAATAAAGAGAAGTTCCTGGAACCTTTAACTTTATTATTGTCACATTTTTGTTCTTTGGAGCAGTGATGGAGAAAAGCTTCTCAGCTGACTGTTTTCATGATGGAGCCTCATGGAGGAAACACAACACTGAAGGTTTAGATCTGATCAGAGAGCAGCGAGTGCACGTTAATGCTCTGTGCATGTGTGTGTGTGTGTGTGTGTGAGAGAGAGCGTGTGTGTGTAAAGAAAGAAGAGAGTCTTCATTTTGGGCCTTTTGATCAGAGTTTAGACTTCAGGCTGAAGAGTTTCTCCTCCTTTGAAGGCAGTTTGAGTTTTTTCTCTAATAGTTTTGGTTTAGCTCAAGCCTCTGTGTGTGTGTGTGTGTGTGTGTGTGTGTGTGTGCGCGTGTGTGTGTGTGGAGGTGAGCGTGCTGCTTTTCTGAGCTCTGAGATGAATATCATTGTCACATCTCATGCCAGAGTAAATTCCCCGTCCAGAACGAGGCGTTTGGAGCTGCGCCTGCTGTGGAAAATCTGCCTTCGATTTTCCTCCCGCTGGTGGCTGAGCGCTCCGTCCCCTGTAACACACACACACACACACACACGCACACACACACACACACACACTGAGATGGAGACCCTGCACCAAGCGGACCCCACAGTTTATTTTTTTCTCAATTATCCATTTAGTGTAAGTGGCGGGCGTCTGATGGGCTCCACGCCCAGAGGAAATGTTTGTATTGTCCTTATTTAACAAAGGCTGTTAAGCTAATACCTGATTAGTGGGGGGGTGCTGGTGGGAAACAGCTGGCTCCAGCGCTGCAGGCTTTGTTGCTTTGTTTTTCTAGTTCCACTAAGCGCCTCCTTCCACCAGACCTCTGGATCTGTCCTCATGAATCCTGATCTGTGACTCTTGGATGGGCTCTCCCTCTGAGCTGAGGCATGGCGGAGAACCATCGTGGCTACAAATCAGTGTGGACAGATTTAATCTGACTTAAGAAGAAGAATAAAGATTACATAACTGAGCATTTCTGTATTAGTCCTGATGATTGACATCAGTGTGAGGGGATGACATCACAACTTAAAGGCACAGTTCGTGTTTATTAGGTGGGAGTCGATGTCTGACAGTCAGAGGATCAACGTTTTGGTAATTTATCTAAAATCTACTGAGTGTCTGTAACCCTCATGTAAGCAGATAAAGGGTCATCAGGGTCGGTATGAAGTCATATGACAGGTAGAATGTGTTTGTCCAGAACTGTAAATTAATTACACTGTGTTATAAAAAACTATTATTATTATTTATTAATTGTTTCAACTAAACAGGGTCTGAATCACCATGATTACTAAGTTATGAGACGGCAGCAGCATCCACTCTGAGGCAACGATGCTTTACTGTAGTGTAAAGCTCTGTCTAGTCCATGACTGTAGTGTAAAGCTCTGTGTAGTGCATGACTGTAGTGTAAAGCTCTGTGTAGTCCATGACTGTAGTGTAAAGCTCTGTGTAGTCCATGACTGTAGTGTAAAGCTCTCTGTAGTCCATGACTGTAGTGTAAAGCTCTGTCTAGTCCATGACTGTAGTGTAAAGCTCTGTGTAGTCCATGACTGTAGTGTAAAGCTCTCTGTAGTCCATGACTGTAGTGTAAAGCTCTCTGTAGTCCATGACTGTAGTGTAAAGCTCTGTGTAGTCCATGACTGTAGTGTAAAGCTCTGTGTAGTCCATGACTGTAGTGTAAAGCTCTGTGTAGTCCATGACTGTAATGTAAAGCTCTCTGTAGTCCATGACTGTAGTGTAAAGCTCTCTGTAGTCCATGACTGTAGTATAAAGCTCTGTCTAGTCCATGACTGTAGTGTAAAGCTCTCTGTAGTCCATGACTGTAGTGTAAAGCTCTGTCTAGTCCATGACTGTAGTGTAAAGCTCTGTGTAGTCCATGACTGTAGTGTAAAGCTCTGTGTAGTCCATGACTGTAGTGTAAAGCTCTGTGTAGTCCATGACTGTAGTGTAAAGCTCTGTGTAGTCCATGACTGTAGTGTAAAGCTCTGTGTAGTCCATGACTGTAGTGTAAAGTTCTCTGTAGTCCATGACTGTAATGTAAAGCTCTCTGTAGTCCATGACTGTAGTGTAAAGCTCTGTGAAGTCCATGACTGTAGTCTAAAGCTCTGTCTAGTCCATGACTGTAGTGTAAAGCTCTCCGTAGTCCATGACTGTAATGTAAAGCTGTCTGTAGTCCATGACTGTAGTGTAAAGCTCTGTCTAGTCCATGACTGTAGTGTAAAGCTCTGTGTAGTCCATGACTGTAGTGTAAAGCTCTGTGTAGTCCATGACTGTAGTGTAAAGCTCTCTGTAGTCCATGGCTGTAGTCTAAAGCTCTGTCTAGTCCATGACTGTAGTATAAAGCCCTGTGTAGTCCACGACTGTAATGTAAAGCTCTCTGTAGTCCATGGCTGTAATGTAAAGCTCTCTGTAGTCCATGACTGTAATGTAAAGCTCTCTGTAGTCCATGACTGTAATGTAAAGCTCTCTGTAGTCCATGGCTGTAATGTAAAGCTCTCTGTAGTCCATGACTGTAATGTAAAGCTCTCTGTAGTTCATGACTGTAGTCTAAAGCTCTGTGTAGTCCATGACTGTAGTGTAAAACTCTGTGTAGTCCATGGCTGTAATGTAAAGCTCTCTGTAGTCCATGACTGTAATGTAAAGCTCTCTGTAGTCCATGACTGTAATGTAAAGCTCTCTGTAGTCCATGACTGTAATGTAAAGCTCTCTGTTGTCCATGACTGTAATGTAAAGCTCTCTGTTGTCCATGACTGTAATGTAAAGCTCTCTGTAGTCCATGACTGTAGTGTAAAGCTCTGTCTAGTCCATGACTGGAGTGTAAAGCTCTGTGTAGTCCATGACTGTAGTGTAAAGCTCTGTGTAGTCCATGACTGTAGTGTAAAGATCTGTGTAGTCCATGACTGTAGTGTAAAGCTCTGTGTAGTCCATGACTGTAATGTAAAGCTCTCTGTAGTCCATGACTGTAATGTAAAGCTCTCTGTAGTCCATGACTGTAGTGTAAAGCTCTCTGTAGTCCATGGCTGTAATGTAAAGCTCTCTGTAGTCCATGACTGTAATGTAAAGCTCTCTGTAGTTCATGACTGTAGTCTAAAGCTCTGTCTAGTCCATGACTGTAGTATAAAGCTCTGTGTAGTCCATGGCTGTAATGTAAAGCTCTCTGTAGTCCATGACTGTAATGTAAAGCTCTCTGTAGTCCATGACTGTAGTGTAAAGCTCTCTGTAGTCCATGACTGTAATGTAAAGCTCTCTGTAGTCCATGACTGTAGTGTAAAGCTCTGTGTAGTCCATGACTGTAATGTAAAGCTCTCTGTAGTCCATGACTGTAATGTAAAGCTCTCTGTTGTCCATGACTGTAATGTAAAGCTCTCTGTAGTCCATGACTGTAATGTAAAGCTCTCTGTTGTCCATGGCTGTAGTGTAAAGCTCTCTGTAGTCCATGACTGTAATGTAAAGCTCTCTGTTGTCCATGACTGTAATGTAAAGCTCTCTGTAGTCCATGACTGTAATGTAAAGCTCTCTGTTGTCCATGACTGTAATGTAAAGCTCTCTGTAGTCCATGGCTGTAGTGTAAAGCTCTGTGTAGTCCATGACTGTAGTGTAAAACTCTGTGTAGTCCATGGCTGTAATGTAAAGCTCTCTGTAGGCCATTATTTACAGTGCTTTTAGTTGGAAAATCCTTGGTATCTGTCGCCCTCTTGTGGCTATAAGGTGAAACTACAACAAGCATTATTTACAGTGCTTTTAGTTGAAAAAACCTTGGTATCTGTCGCCCTCTTGTGGCTATAAGGTGAAACTACAACAAGCATTATTTACAGTGCTTTTAGTTGAAAACACCTTGGTATCTGTCGCCCTCTTGTGGCTATAAGGTGTAACTACAACAAGCATTATTTACAGTACTTTTAGTTGAGAAAAGCTCGCAATCTGTCGCCCTCTTGTGGCTAAAAGGTGTAACTACAACAAGCATTATTTACAGTGCTTTTAGTTGAAAAAACGTTGGTATCTGTCGCCCTCTTGTGGCTATAAGGTGAATCTACAACAAGCATTATTTACAGTGCTTTTAGTTGAAAAACCTTGGTATCTGTCTCCCTCTTGTGGCAATAAGGTGAAACTACAATATGCATTATTTACAGTGCTTTTAATTGAAAAAAAAAAACCTTGGTATCTCTCGCCCTCTTGTGGCTATAAGGTGTAACTACAACAAGCATTATTTACAGTGCTTTTAGTTGAAAGAACGTTGGTATCTGTCTCCCTCTTGTGGCTATAAGGTGAAACTACAACAAGCATTATTTACAATGCTTTTATTTGAAAAAAAACCTTGGTATCTGTCGCCCTCTTGTGGCTATAAGGTGAAACTACAACAAGCATTATTTACAGTGCTTTTAGTTGAAAAAACCTTGGTATCTGTCTCCCTCTTGTGGCTATAAGGTGTAACTACAACAAGCATTATTTACAGTGCTTTTAGTTGAAAAAAACCTTGGTATCTGTCGCCCTCTTGTGGCTATAAGGTGAAACTACAGCAAGCATTATTTACAGTGCTCTTAGTTGAAAAAGCCTTGGTATCTGTCTCCCTCTTGTGGCAATAAGGTGTAACTACAACAAGCATTATTTACAGTGCTTTTAGTTGAAAAAACCTTGGTATCTGTCACCCTCTTGTGGCAATAAGGTGAAACTACAACAAGCATTATTTACAGTGCTTTTATTTGGAAAAAAAAACCTTGGTTTCTGTTGCCCTCTTGTGGCTATAAGGTGATACTACAGCAAGCATTATTTACAGTGCTTTTAGTTGAAAAATCCTTGGTATCTGTCTCCCTCTTGTGGCTATAAGGTGTAACTGCAACAAGCATTATTTACAGTGCTTTTACTTGGAAAAAACCTTGATATCTGTCTCCCTCTTGTGGCTATAAGGTGAAACTACAACAAGCCTTATTTACAGTGCTTTTATTTGATAAAACCTTGGTATCTGTCTCCCTCTTGTGGCTATAAGTTGTAACTACAACAAGCATTATTTACAGTGCTTTTAGTTGAAAAAAACCTTGGTATCTGTCGCCCTCTTGTGGCTATAAGGTGAAACTACAGCAAGCATTATTTACAGTGCTTTTAGTTGAAAAAACTTTGGTATCTGTCTCCCTCTTGTGGCTATAAGGTGTAACTACAACAAGCATTATTTACAGTGCTTTTAGTTGAAAAATTGTTGGTATCTGTCGCCTTCTTGTGGCTATAAGGTGAAACTACAACAAGCATTATTTACAGTGCTTTTAGTTGAAAAAACCTTGGTATCTGTCTCCCTCTTGTGGCTATAAGGTGTAACTACAACAAGCATTATTTACAGTGCTTTTAGTTGAAAAAACCTTGGTATCTGTCACCCTCTTGTGGCAATAAGATGAAACTACAACAAGCATTATTTACAGTGCTTTTAGTTGAAAAAAAACCTTGGTATCTGTCGCCCTCTTGTGGCAAGAAGGTGTAACTAGAACAAGCATTATTTACAGTGTTTTTAGTTGAGAAAAGCTCACTATCTGTCACCCTCTTGTGGCTAAAAGGTGAAACTACAGTAATTATTCACAGTGCTTAAAAACCTGGAAAAATAAACAGTAACCATTTTTCAACCATTATTCAACCATACATAGGAAGTGTTAAAATACTCTAATTTCTAAAGAAGCTCATTATAAATCAAGGCAGTATTGTTTTAAAACAGCTAGCTAATGAAGTGAAGTGTATTCATCAGGATGATAAGCACGCCGGTCCGCTGGGCTGCATATATTATTTGTGGGGAATGGGGATACAGCGCTACTTCTGCATCCTTGGATCAAATCATTGGTGGGACAGTTCAGTGATAGCTGGTATTGGTGGGACAGTTCAGTGATAGCTGGGTATTGGTGGGACAGTTCAGTGATAGCGGGTATTGGTGGGACGGTTCAGTGATAGCTGGTATTGGTGGGACAGTTCAGTGATAGCTGGTATTGGTGGGACGGTTCAGTGATAGCTGGTATTGGTGGGACAGTTCAGTGATAGCTGGTATTGGTGGGACAGTTCAGTGATAGCTGGTATTGGTGGGACAGTTCAGTGATAGCTGGTATTGGTGGGACAGTTCAGTGATAGCTGGTATTGGTGGGACAGTTCAGTGATAGCTGGTATTGGTGGGACAGTTCAGTGATAGCTGGTATTGGTGGGGACACGTCACCTCCGTCCATGACAAATCTACGCCCATCTCTGATTGTGTTTCAAAGTCAGATCAGGATGTGACAGGAATTGATTTTGATGAATTTTGTTTAATAAAAAGGGGCAGAAAAACAATATATTGGACTTTTCTCTGCTTATCTGTGAATTCTGTTTGTTCTTTTTCTCTTTCTCTGTTGAATGAAACACATAAATACAGGGTTCTAATATAAGGTCGTGTTAAATGAGGTCATATTAATGTGAGGTAATAAATTAGAACTTTTCATTCAAACATCTCCACATGTTTTAGTACTCTTCCTTTAATAGGATTTGGGGCCCGTTAAGCCCTCTGATGTCTGTGACAGTTGTTGTTGTGATAACTGCTTGTTTTTCTTATTTCTTCTCAGCTCTCTCGCTGTACTTATAATAGTTGTTGGCGTCACTAACAGGCAGAAAGATGTTTCCCTGCAGTAACCTTCCAACTCCACTAATAATGAGCGAAGAGGGAGAAATAAAGATGATGATTTGTTCCTCAGGGAGAAATCAGGCGTCAGAGTAAAGAGACACAATAAAAGCAGAATTCTTCAGAATCAAACCCTGGAGCTGACAGACGGGTTGAGGAGAAGTCGCTCGTCATGGTTCTGTTTTAAATCAGGCAGGAGGCTCTCTGTCAGGAAAGCTGGGCCTCGCTTTGACTCCGTTCTTTTGTGGCTGCTTGGATGAACTTGTTTTCTTTTATCGAGCTGTTCGTGCTCTGAAATCACTTTGGTGTGTTTGTGCAGAGGAGCGTGAAACAGAGAGAGCGGTCCTATGAAGAAGTCCAGATGCTCAGCTTGTCAGGATCAGGGTTCTGATGAGTCCAGTCAGGAGGGATTGGAATATTTATGGATAAATGATGAAACCTGGGAAGAGTTTTTGTAAAAACTGGACTGTTTTAGAGCTAAAGGATGAACTTATTATGATTAAATGCCTGAGCGTGACATGTGGGCTTTGTTAATGTAGTCCTGGTATCCTATTGAAGGATGTACTGGAAGAAAAACAACAAGAACAGAGATGTTTGGATAAGAGGTGAAACATTATTATTACTATATTAATATATTAATATACTAACTCTATTAATTCATATAAACGTTTAAAAAATTAATAATATACAAATATATATACGGTATTATAAATAGTATAAAAATAAAGAATAACAAAAGAATATACATAACCTGAATGTAAATATATCTATAAATATTATAAATAACATAATTAAATAATATAAATACAAATAAAATATACAATATAGAAATAATTCATGTGAATACAAGGAGATCAACCTAAGACTTAAAGGTTCCTATAATATTTTAATTATTAATTATAACCTTTGTTAAATGAACAAACAACAAACAAAACATTTTCACAGCTTTTATATGTGGAGGTTAAAGGGTTGAACAAAGAGCTCATAATATCACGATAATATTTAATTATTCTTAAAGATCATTGTGATATTAATGATCTTAAGTAAATTCTAATATGAAAAGAAATGGTTATTTAAAAATGTTTACGGTTCAATTTAGAAATAAATCCTTTAATGTCTAAAATATGAAATAATGATCATTTAAATCTCATTTTTATGTAAGAAAGAATTTAATGGCAAATTTTTATCAAACCACTGAAATACCCTGGTTTATTACCAGTAATAACTGGTCCTTCCCAGCTGTGGATCCTCCACCAGGGGGCAGCAGAGGGTTGGATGTGGCGGTCAATGATGAAGGCACTAATCCTGATCCTCCACCAGGGGGCAGCAGAGGGCTGATCGTGGCGGTCAATGATGAAGGCACTAATCCTGATCCTCCACCAGGGGGCAGCAGAGGGCTGATCGTGGTGGATGATGATGAAGGCACTAATCCTGATCCTCCACCAGGGGGCAGCAGAGGGCTGATCGTGGTGGATGATGATGAAGGCACTAATCCTGATCCTCCACCAGGGGGCAGCAGAGGGTTGGATGTGGCGGTCAATGATGAAGGCACTAATCCTGATTCTCCACCAGGGGGCAGCAGAGGGCTGATCGTGGCTGACGACAATGAAGGTACTAATCCTGATCCTTGATGTCTCCATTGTTATTATAGGTCTGTCTGGATATTTATTATCAGTTTCCTTTTTTTTTTTCTTTTTTAAATAAATTTTATTTAATTCTTAAAATCAAAGTAAAACTAACAAATACAATTAACAAAGACTTAAATGAAAAGGAGCAGATAGAAGAAAATCTTATACATAACCTGCCCCAATCCCCTAAAACTAAATCACTAAAAACATAAATGCATTTAACAATATTTAACTCAAAACACCTTCCTTTTTATATGTCAATTATTAACAACTACTTGATTTAACATCATCTTCACAGAAGGAGAAAGAACAGAGAGAAAAAATACATAACGGGTAAATCACGATGAATTCTTATATTTTCTTAACAATAAGGTTTTTAACAGACTTTTTAAATATTATAATTGAGTTAGCTTCTTTCTTTTCTGATTCCAGTTTGTTCCATAAACAGAAACACGTCTCTCCAACACTTTGGTTCTGAATCTGGGTTTTATGAAAATCTCAGACCCTTTGAAGTTTTAACAACTTTGTCTCTTTTCAAAGATTTGGATGTTTCTTCCTATGAGCTTTATAAATCAATGTTAAAATACTAAAATCAACTAGTTCACCATATTGTAATAGTTTTAACTCAGACAATAACTGACTGGTAGGAGCTCTATAAGAACTTTGACTAATGATTCTTATGGCTCCTTTCTGTAAAATCTAAATTGTATTTGTGTGACTTATATGTAGAACCCCAGATTTCAATGCAATAAGTCATATCGAGAATTGTATAATAAACGTAATGCTTTATTGTTCAAAGACTCCTTTACTCTATGTAGCATAGCTATTGATTTAGCCATTTTTGTTTTTACACTATTAATATGTGGCTTCTTCATCAATAACGACCCCAAAACTTCCCTCACTCTGTCAACAGTAATGTCTTCAGTAGCTATGAAGGGTCTCTATTTGCTCCTCTTTGACCAAATACCATGAGATGTGTTTTCTCCAGATTCAGTGATCATTTATTGACATCAAACCTGTTTCAGTTTTCCTCATTCTGTTTGATCACGTCTCTTACATGTCCCATATTGTCTCCTGCATAGAAAAATGTCATCTGCAAATAAAATAGACTTTAACCATTTAGATACCTTTGTAGTATCGTTAATGTACAGACTGAACAGTTTAGGGCCTAATACAGAGCCCTGAGGTACCCCACAAGTAATATTACATGTGTTTGATTTCACATTATTTATCTGGACGACTGTTGACGGTTCATTAATCCAGTGATGAGCTCCTCCCCTGATTCCATACTTACTGAGGTTTTTATGTTTTGATCTAAATGCTTTCTTGAGGTCAATAAAAATACTAACTGCATAGTTTTTCTTGTCTATTCAGAGGAAATAAAGTCCATTAATGCTATTGATGTTGAATGATTGGCCCGAAACCCATACTGACTACTATATATAATATAGATCTGTGAAAGGCGCTATATAAATAAACTTTACTTACTACTTAAAATATTCTGTCTGTCAGGAAATGTGTCCAACCAGCATCAAATCATGTTTCTAGTATTTGTGAGAATAGTGACGCAGTCTGTAGGTTCCAGCCCTGAACCAACCGGAGCCTCTCAGGTGGTTTTCAGAGGAACTGGAGCAGCAGGAGTCTCTGGTCGGTCATAGTGACAGGATGAGGTGAGGCGGAAGAACCGGGTCGGGGGGGGCTCACCCCTCTGCCGCTGACCAATCAG
>SSNR01000298.1:289585-308134 GCA_006937965.1 Callopanchax toddi
GACCTCTGTAGTCTACTGGACCTCTTTAGTCTACTGGACCTCTTTAGTCTCCTGGACCTCTGTAGTCTACTGGACCTCTGTAGTCTCCTGGACCTCTTTAGTCTACTGGACCTCTGTAGTCTACTGGACCTCTTTAGTCTCCTGGACCTCTTTAGTCTACTGGACCTCTGTAGTCTACTGGACCTCTGTAGTCTACTTGACCTCTTTAGTCTCCTGGACCTCTGTAGTCTACTGGACCTCTTTAGTCTACTGGACCTCTGTAGTCTACTGGACCTCTGTAGTCTACTGGACCTCTTTAGTCTCCTGGACCTCTTTAGTCTATTGGACCTCTTTAGTCTCCTGGACCTCTGTAGTCTACTGGACCTCTTTAGTCTACTGGACCTCTTTAGTCTCCTGGACCTCTGTAGTCTACTGGACCTCTTTAGTCTCCTGGACCTCTGTAGTCTACTGGACCTCTTTAGTCTACTGGACCTCTGTAGTCTACTGGACCGCTTTAGTCTCCTGGACCTCTGTAGTCTACTGGACCTCTGTAGTCTACTGGACCACTTTAGTCTCCAGGACCTCTTTAGTCTATAGGACCTCTTTAGTCTCCTGGACCTCTGTAGTCTACTGGACCTCTTTAGTCTACTGGACCACTTTAGTCTCCTGGACCTCTGTAGTCTACTGGACCTCTGTAGTCTACTGGACCTCGGTAGTCTACTGGACCTCTGTAGTCTACTGGACCTCTGTAGTCTACTGGACCTCTTTAGTCTACTGGACCTCTGTAGCCTACTGGACCTCTGTCTACTGGACCTCTTTAGTCTACTGGACCTCTTTAGTCTACTGGACCTCTTTAGTCTACTGGACCTCTTTAGTCTACTGGACCTCTGTAGTCTACTGGACCTCTTTAGTCTCCTGGACCTCTGTAGTCTACTGGACCTCTGTAGTCTACTGGACCTCTGTAGTCTCCAGGACCTCTTTAGTCTATAGGACCTCTTTAGTCTCCTGGACCTCTGTAGTCTACTGGACCTCTTTAGTCTCCTGGACCTCTGTAGTCTACTGGACCTCTTTAGTCTACTGGACCGCTTTAGTCTCCTGGACCTCTTTAGTCTACTGGACCTCTTTAGTCTCCTGGACCTCTGTAGTCTACTGGACCTCTGTAGTCTACTGGACCTCTTTAGTCTCCTGGACCTCTGTAGTCTACTGGACCTCTTTAGTCTCCTGGACCTCTGTAGTCTACTGGACCTCTTTAGTCTACTGGACCTCTTTAGTCTACTGGACCTCTGTAGTCTACTGGACCGCTTTAGTCTCCTGGACCTCTGTAGTCTACTGGACCTCTGTAGTCTACTGGACCACTTTAGTCTCCAGGACCTCTTTAGTCTATAGGACCTCTTTAGTCTCCTGGACCTCTGTAGTCTACTGGACCTCTGTAGTCTACTGGACCTCTGTCTACTGGACCTCTGTTGTCTCCTGGACCTCTGTAGTCTACTGGACCTCTGTAGTCTACTGGACCTCTTTAGTCTACTGGACCTCTGTAGTCTACTGGACCTCTGTCTACTGGACCTCTTTAGTCTACTGGACCTCTTTAGTCTCCTGGACCTCTTTAGTCTATTGGACCTCTGTAGTCTACTGGACCTCTGTAGTCTACTGGACCTCTGTAGTCTACTGGACCTCTGTCTACTGGACCTCTGTAGTCTCCTGGACCTCTGTAGTCTACTGGACCTCTGTAGTCTACTGGACCTCTGTAGTCTACTGGACCTCTGTCTACTGGACCTCTGTAGTCTCCTGGACCTCTCTTCTAGCTAATGAAGTCTGTAGATCTAGTCTCAGACGGAGAGGTGGAGCTGAGGAGGAGGAAGTGAGTCCATGTTCCTCTGGTCCTAAAATACCCCCCAGCTTCCTCCTCTGTAGCTCTTAGATCTAGACCAGCTGGTTTATATGATTTTTCTTCTGATTTGAGGTTTCAACCTGAGTTTCATCATATAAAGTTTCAGTCCTCATCAGATGAGTGTGTGGTTGGTCTCTTGAGGGATCCAGTCAGTCAGAGGGGGAGGAGTTTCCTCCTCTGTGTTTACTGTGCGCCCGGCGGTGAGTGATGGCTGTGTGACTTGAAGCGTGCTGACTCAGTCTGCAGCAGCATGTGAACATGTCTCAGCCAGAAGCTCCTCCAGGCTAGAAGCTAGCTGACCCTGGTGCAGGTTTGACCCTCTGTGATGCTGGATTTTGCCCAGGGTCCTGTCTGACAGGTGTTTCTAATTCCAGGCACTGTGGTGCAGATCAGCGGGCCCGGCCGAGGAGCATCGGACCCACAATGGGTAAGGACACACCTCACACCTCCAATCAGCTGGCTCCTGTTCAAACAGCTGATTGGTTTGATTGGTCATGTTCTCTGGGTGGTTCTGGTTGAACCATGCTCCTGCTGTGAGCTGTGTCGGTGACCATGATCTCCACAGAGCAGGTTCTAACTCACCTGATCTTCTTGTATCTGGACCAGAACCTGAATCTTCAGAGAACCACATACACAACCTTAATGAGGTGTTTTTGAATTAAAACAAATGAAAAACTTCTCACTGACTTCCAGCTCATTGACACACTAAAGACATGACACTTTCTTGTCTTTTTGTGTCTTACAGATCTGTCCTGTGCTGAAGCAGACAGAGGCCCTCCGGTCCAGGTCCACAGCCTCAGAGGCTTCGAGCAGGTAAAGGAGCCTCTGGTTCAGCTGGGTTCACTTTGGACCAGGTCTGAGTGTGATGTCTGAAACCAGAGCTGGAGGAAGAGGGCGGAGTCACTGTGTGTGTGTGTGTGTGTGTGTGTGTGTGTGTGTGTGTGTGTGTGTGTGTGTGTGTGTGTGTGTGTGTGTGTGTGTGTGTGTGTGTGTGTGTGAGGGCTTGTTGCTGCTTGCTCCTAATCACAGGGTAGGTGTGTTTGAGACGGTGATGTGGCGCCTGGAACGAAGCACGAGTCAAATAGTTCCTCTTTGTCTGCTCGGATTAAAACCCAGCAGCCCTCAGTCCGGTCCTGAAGGAGCACAGTTCTAGACCGAAGTCACCAGGAGACAGAAACAGAGACCTGCAAAGAGTTTACCCGCTTCTCTACAGCAAGTCCTCAGAGTCTGTGGGAGTCTGGGTCTGGACCCCTCTGTGGGTCATAGTCTGGGTCTGGACCCCTCTGTGGGTCATAGTCTGGGTCTGGACCCCTCTGTGGGTCATAGTCTGGGTCTGGACCCCTCTGTGGGTCATAGTCTGGGTCTGGACCCCTCTGTGGGTCATAGTCTGGGTCTGGACCCCTCTGTGGGTCATAGTCTGGGTCTGGACCCCTCTGTGGGTCATAGTCTGGGTCTGGACCCCTCTGTGGGTTATAGTCTGGGTCTGGACCCCTCTGTGGGTCATAGTCTGGGTCTGGACCCCTCTGTGGGTCATAGTCTGGGTCTGGACCCCTCTGTGGGTCATAGTCTGGGTCTGGACCCCTAATCTGACACTATAACAAGGTTTTAGTTATTTATTTATTTGACAGCATAAACAGGTTTCCTGGAAATGTTCTATAAAAACTAAAAACTAACCACATCAGTAACTTTTAGTGTAATAACTTTATTTAGTATTCAGTCTTAAGATCTAAGATAATATCTCCTCCTCTTGTCTTTGGACTGAAGAAGTCTATAAAACATAAATCGTTTGTCCATTTATTGAAGACTAACTGACTGAAGACCAAACGTGCTGCTGGTTCTGAACCATTTGTAGAGGTTTACCAGTGCATGCTGGGAGACCAGTTAGAAGGACGTTGCAGTGGTGCAGGAGGCGGTTTAGTCAGAGGTATTCTGTGACCTGCTTGAAGGTCCTTTTAATGATTTTAGACAGAGAAGAGAGGAGAGAGACAGGTCGGTGTTGTCCACATGGTTCGGAGGAAGGGCAGGTTTTTAGAGCAGCGGTGTAACCTGAGCATGCTGACGTGAGGTGGGAAGTGTACCAGGTGTTAGTGAAGCCTTAATCACATGTGTGAGTGCTGCTGCTGTAGGAGCGATGGAACAGAATGGGGTCCAGCAGGCATGTAGTAGGACGGCTATATGTCAGACGTTACACTGTTCTCAGTGTGTGTGTGTGTGTGTGTGTGTGTGGGTGAAGAAAAAGTCTTCTAATCGGGGTCGTCCTATATTTGGGTACTAACTTTAAATTTCAATTAAAACATTGGTTTAAATAATAAACAACACTTCATGTAAATATTTCAGGTCAAATAAAATAAAATAAATGTAATTATTTAATCTATTTATTTAGAAAATTAGTATTATTTAATGAGCAGTTAATTAAAATATTCAATATACCTTAATGGAAATATTTAATATTTAAAAATCTCGTCTCTCGTCTCGTCTTCTTCCGCTTATCCGGGTCGCGGGGGCAGCATCCCAATTAGGGAGCTCCAGACGGTCTTCTCCCCAGCCACTCCCACCAGCTCCTCCGGCAGGATCCCAAGGCGCTCCAGGGCCAAACCAGAGATAGATTTTCTCCAGCGTGTCCTGGGTCGACCCGGGGGCCTCCTGCCGGCAGGACATGCCTGAAACACCTCTCTGGGGAGGCGTCCAGGGGGCATCCTAACAAGATGCCTGAACCACCTCAACTGGCTCCTCTCTACATGGAGGAGCAGCGGTTCTACTCCGAGTCTCTCCCGGATGTCCGAGCTCCTCACCCTATCCCTAAGGCTGAGCCCGGCCACCCTGCGGAGAAAACTCATTTCGGCCGCTTGTATCCGCGATCTCGTTCTTTCGGTCATTACCCAAAGCTCATGACCATAGGTGAGGATTGGGAGGTAGATCGATCGGTAAATCGAGAGCCTTGCTTTCTGGCTCAGCTCCTTCTTCACCACAACAGACCGGTTCAGCGTCCGCATCACTGCAAACGCTGCCCCAATCCGCCTGTCGATCTCCCGCTCCCTCCTTCCCTCACTCGTGAACAAGACCCCGAGATACTTGAACTCCTCCACTTGAGGCAGGATCTCTCTCCCGACCTGGAGTTGGCAAGCCACCCTTTTCCGACCAAGAACCATGGCCTCAGACTTGGAGGTGCTGATCCTCATCCCAGCCGCTTCACACTCGGCTGTGAACCTCCCCAGTAAGAGCTGAAGGTCAGAGCCTGATGAAGCTAGGAGGACCACATCATCCGCAAAAAGCAGAGACGAGATTCTCCTGTCACCAAACTCAACACCCTCCACACCACGGCTGCTCCTAGAAATCCTGTCCATAAAGGTTCTGAACAGGACCGGTGACAAAGGGCAGCCCTGGAGGAGTCCAACCCTCACTGGGAACAGGTCTGACTTACTGCCGGCTATGAGGACCAGACTCACACTCCTCTGGTACAGGGACTGAATGGCCCTTAACAAAAGACCATCCACCCCGTACTCCTGGAGCGCCCCCCACAGGGTGTCCCTGGGGACACGGTCATAAGCCTTCTCCAAATCCACTAAACACATGTGGATTGGTTGGGCAAACTCCCATGACCCCTCCATCACCCTAGCGAGGGTAAAGAGCTGGTCCACAGTTCCACGACCAGGACGAAAACCACACTGCTCCTCTTCAATCTGAGGTTCAACTATCGACCGGACCCTCCTCTCCAGGACCCTGGAGTAGACCTTCCCAGGGAGGCTGAGGAGTGTGTTCCCCCTATAGCTGGAACACACCCTCTGGTCCCCCTTCTTAAAAATGGGAACCACCACCCCGGTCTGCCACTCAACAATTCAATTAAATTATTGAAAATAATTACAATATTAAATATTCTTGGTATCACCTAAATAAATAATAGTTAGCTGTAAAAATGACCCCTAATAGAGAGAAGCAGCAGCAGGTCAGAGTTTACAGAGCGACCCGTTTGATCCTGATACTCATCAAATCCTCAGGATCTCAGCTGATGTTCAGGTTTCTTATTGTTTTTAGACACAAGAATTTGTTCTAATTTTGTTCAATCTGGGTCTTTATGGTTTGTTATGGTCTGATGTAAACCTCTCAGCCTTGGCTTCATAAACCCTCCATCTGATTTCCATTTGTAATATTTAATAATATTTACATTCCCACCTGAAACAGCTGATTCCATCCGGAGCCGTGGAGCGGTCAGACCCTCTGATGGAGCTCGTTCAAACCTCATGACCTTTAAGGGTTCTGACAGAGTTCAGCTGGACTCATCGGGTCCAGCTTAGACCCGTATGAGTCCCGGTCTCAGCAGCCGGCTGAAACCTGCCAGAGCTGTCAGGCGTCCACACGCTGCCGTGTCGAGGTTTTCAGAAAGAAGAAAGAAAAATCAGGCAGTCAAAAGGCCTCCTGTCTCAAATGGTCTTTATTAGGAGAAATTGGAAGCACATGGCAGCCTGTAAACGTGAAATCAAACCGACCACAGAAACACTCAGATTGATAGACGGAGGGAGAGGATGGAGCATAATTCTGGCCATTAAAACCTCAGGACAAATTAGGGTTGCTAATCTGTTATTTTTCCCTCCGTCTTGGTGTTCTGCTCTAAACGTCTGTCAGAGATGGATTAGCGTTAGCATAGTGGCAGTAATGGAGCCGTCCTGCAGCCACTGCAGGGCCAATTAAAGCTGATTCTGTCTCTTTTCTCCTTCGGCTCTCTGTGGCGTTAAAGTGAGGTCAGAATCTTTCAGGCCTCTGGCTTCTATTTGCTGCAGCTCTGCGTTAAATTAACATCAAACACGAAGGTGGTGACAAAAAGAGCCAACCCTGAATCTACCATAAAACATCCTGTTGGTCTGTAAAAGGATCCAGAATGGATTCAGGTTCAACAGGATCCAGCGGGTTATCTCCTGGGGGTTGGGTTGGGTCCTGCTTCTTTTAGCATCTCCTGCTTTAAAAGAGAAGAATCATCTCGTTTCAGAGCGAAACTCTGCAGTCGGTTCCTCTCAGCTCGTTAAAACCAACGTCCACCTGAAGCTTTAGAAAAACCTCTGATGGACAAACAGGAAGTAGCTGTCACTGACTCCAAAGTCAGCGTATTTATCTGTTTGATGTAAAATAATATAATAATGAATATTAACTGGTTTAGATCGTTAAAATGTTAGGATGACGTCAGTGTGGTGACCTCATCCTGATGCTGACCTCGTCTCTGACGTCAGCTGTAGACGAAACCAACTCCTCAACCAATCAGAATGCTTCAGATCTCTGACTTAGTATACTGAGTCATTTAACACGTTTTATTTCTAGAGAAGTATTTTTATTTATAGCTTCTTTCTAGATATGAATCATAACTACATGTTAAAGGGTCCAATCCACTGTAGAGCACAGAGTTTAAAACAATAGACAGACAGACTGATAGGATCCTGGAGTAAAAACAGAAGGTGTCAGACTCTACCTGTCAAAAACATCTCCAGGCTCTGATCAGACCTGCTCTCAGAGGATGGAAGATCCAGGAGACCAGGAGGAGTCAAAATGTTTTAAAACATTTTAAAATCGACCCTGTGATGACCCTGTTGGAGGTGGAGTCACACTGATTCAGACTTGATTGTTTGTCAGGCGTGTAGATCTATTTAGGATCATCATACTTTAGAATCAAGAACTTTTATCATTTACTTAAATCTGAAGAAACCTTAAGTTCACCTTAGGTTTATTTACCAGTGATCTCTGCTGAGTCAGACTCACATCCTGATCATAGGAGGAGTTTCTACATCCGGCTGGAGGACGGGACTTAATGGACATGCTGACGACAGGCGGATCGTTTTTCAGCGCTGCAGCACTCAGACGAGCTGCAGATCGATGAGCAGCAGCTCAGCTTTCAGTCAGTCGAACAGTAGATCTGATAGAGCTGAAAAACAACGAGACTGAGAGAGACGCTACTTCAGAGGTCACAGGGGCATCAGGAGGCTGAGTCTAAACCAGGTGACCTCACTAGATCAGCTGGTTTCCCCTCCTTCTGACCGATCCTCCTGCTAAGACTCCATTTCCCATCATCCCTCTGGCTTCACTTCCTCTATAAATGACCCTTCACCCAGAACGTCAGTGCTCAGTCATCGATCCATTCATTCATGCTACGAGCTTCAATCCAAACCTACCAGGCTTCCGAGCTTCATCCTCAACCTACCAGTAAGTCAGTTTCACTACTTACTTATCGGAGTAGTCCCGCGGCCTCGCTTCCATCGAGAACCGCACGGCTGCTCCGAGATTAACTGCGTGTACGCAATAGCTCAACGCTAATTACTGCTGTGTTTGAGCCGCACACAAGCTACACTCAAACTCTCAGAGGTTTCAGCTGATCCGATCTGACAGGCTGGTGGCAGAGGAGACGTGCATGTTGTGGGAGAGCTCCGCCCACAGGAGGTATCTGGGCCAGGGAGTGCTGCTCGGATTGAGTCTTCCAAGGGCCAGCGGAGAGAAGCCAGGAACCGTTGGGACGGTAGGATAGGACTGGGGTCTTGAGAGGGGACAGAGTGGGTGAACTGACGGGACAGAGCGTCAGCCTTGTGGTTCTTGGAACCGGGTCGGTAGGACAGCAGGAAGTTGTACGGTTCAAAGAAGAGGGCCCATCAGGCCTGGCGAGGGTTGAGCTGTTTAGCGGACTGGATGTGAATGAGATTCTGGTGGTCTGTCCAGATGGTGAACGGCTCCACCGTCCCCAACAACCACTGTCTCCACTCCTCGAGAGCCCACTTGACAGCTAGGAGCTCGCGGTCTCCCACGCCGTACTTCTGTTGAGTGGGGGAGAACTCGTGGGAGAAGTAGCTGCTGGTCAGGAACCCGCTGAGACAAGATGGCGCCAGCGCCTACGTCAGAGGCGTCGACCTCCACCACAAAGGGTCTTGTGGGGTCTGGGTGGAGCAGTATAGGAGCTGAGGTAAACCGTTGAATGAGGCCCCAGAAGGCCTGGTTGGCAGCGGGGAGAAGACTGAAGGGACAGGGCTGATTGGTTGGTTTGGTTAAAGAGGTGAGCGGAGCGACTATGGAGCTGTAGTCCTTAATGAAGCAGCGGTAGAAATTGGCGAACCCCAGGATGCTTTGGAGCTGCTTGAGACTGGTGGGGTGAGGCCAGTCCGCGACAGCGCGGACCTTTTGGGGGTCCATAGAGAGGCCCTCGGACGAAATGATGAAGCCTAGAAAGGCCACGGAGGTCTGGTGGAAGGAGCACTTCTCCAGTTTGCAGAAGAGGTGGTTCTCCAGGAGCCTGGAGAGCACAGCCCGGACGTGGTGGACGTGTTCGGCCTCTGATCGGGAGTAGATCAGGATGTCATCGAGGTAGGCGTAGACCCACCGGCCCAACATGTCTCTCAGAACGTCGTTGATGAGGCGTTGGAACACGGCAGGGCTGTTACACAGGCCGAAGGGCATGACGAGGTACTCCCAGTGCCCTGTAGGGGTGATGAAGGCGGTCTTCCACTCGTCCCCCTTCTTAACGCGCACCAGGTTGTAGGCGCTCCTCAGGAAGAGTTTTGTGTAGATGCGGGCCTGAGAGAGAGAGTCGAGGGCAGTGGACATGAGCAGCAGGGGGTGACGGTCTCTGATGGTGATCTTGTTCAGGCCCCGGTAGTCTATGCAGGGCCGTAGGCCCCCGTCTTTCTTTTTGACAAAGAAGAAGCCGGCAGCCCCTGGGGAGGTGGACAGATGGATGAACCCCTGCTGGAGCGTCTCTGAGACGTACTCGTCCATGGAGCGGGTCTCAGCGGGAGACAGGGAGAACAGGCGGCCAGGTGGAGGCGTGGTGCCCGGTTGGAGTTGGATCTCCATGTCGTAGGGACGGTGAGGAGGCAGGGTAGAGGCCTGCTCTTTGTTGAAGACCCAAACTAGGTCCTGATAGGGAGCAGGGACGCCCTCCAGAGACGTCTGAGGAAGGTCGGGTGTTTCAGTGGTTTTGCTGGGGGAGCAGGAGAGGTGGTGATGGCAGGTGGGGCCCCAGTGGACTAGACGGTTGGTGGACCAGGAGATGTGCGGGTCATGGAGGCAGAACCACCGGTGACCCAGGATGAGCGGCGTGGAGGGAGCAGAAATGATGAGAAACTGAATGGTCTCGTGGTGGTCCCCCACTCTCATCTGGATAGGTTGGGTCTGGTATTGGACTGGGAAAGGATGAAGGGGGTGGCCGTCCACTGAGGTGACCGGAACCGAACGGTCCAGTTTACACCGGGGGATCTGGAGACGGTTGACCAGGTTCTGGTCTATGAAGTTGTCGGCTGCTCCTGTGTCCAACAGAGCTTCAAGTTCAGTTGACCCCTGGTCCAGTAGGAGGGTTATTTTGAGGAGTAAACGGTTGGAGGGGAAAGAGGTAGTACCCGGTAAAACACCCCCGATGTTTACCGGGTCTCGTCGTTTCCCGACGGTGGCCGCAGTGGGCACTGAGGACGGCGATGTTCCGAAGAACCGCAGTAGGCGCACCGTCCCTCTCTCCATCTGCGCTGCCGTTCCTCTGGGGTCAGGTGACCCAGTTGCATGGGTTCCTCTTTAGAGGCGAGGGGCGTGACCGCGCTGGGAGAGACCGGTCGCGTAGCCGAAGCAGCGGGGTGAGGGACTCTTGAGGAGCAGGGGCGAGTGAGGACACGCCGGTCGATCTGTAGGGCCAGGTCCGCTACAGCGTCCAGAGTGTTGGGGAGCTCGCGGCCCACCATCTCGTCCCTGATGTATTCGGCCAGTCCCTCGACGAACACGGACTTCAGAGCCGCGTCCTCCCACTTTAGCTTAGCGGCTAGGGTCCAGAACTCCGCCACGTACTGGCACACCGGATGGGCCCGTTGATGGAGTCTGAGCAGCTGGGACTCTGCTCCGATATCGCTGCTGGGAGGGACGAACGTCTTCTTCAGCTCTTTAACGAACGCCGAATAATCATTACAGGCAGGGGATTGTTATTGTACAGAGCAGCAGCCCACTCCTGAGCTCAGCCGGTTAGCAGCGATGTTAGCAGAGCTACACAGGAGCAGGCTGAGGTGTACTTGGTTGCCGGACACTCGAATAAAATGTCCAGTGAGGCTAATAATCCATCGGAGCGGCCGTCAATTCCGTTCCAGCGGTCCGGACGGTGGATATGGGGTTCCAGGGTTGAAACCGTTTGGTGCCGCTGGAGAGCGGTGACGGAAGCTGTGAGCTGGAGCACCGTGTTATTCAGCGACTCGATCCGGAGGTTCTGGCGATCCACTACGGAATGCAGGTGGGTCAGCTCAGAACGCATCCGCTCAAACTCAGCAGGGTCGGTTGTGGGCTCAATCATCCTGTCAGATCGGATCAGCTGAAACCTCTGAGAGTTTGACTGTAGTGTGTGTGCGGCTCAAACGCAGCAGTAATTAGCGTTGAGCTATCGCGTACTGAGTTAATCTCGGAGCAGCCGTGCGGTTCTCGATGGAAGCGAGGCCGCGGGACTACTCCGATAAGTAAGTAGTGAAACTGACTTACTGGTAGGTTGAGGATGAAGCTCGGAAGCCTGGTAGGTTTGGATTGAAGCTCGTAGCATGAATGAATGGATCGATGACTGAGCACTGACGTTCTGGGTGAAGGGTCATTTATAGAGGAAGTGAAGCCAGAGGGATGATGGGAAATGGAGTCTTAGCAGGAGGAGCTGGTTTAAACCAGGTGACTTCACTAGAACAGCTGGTTTAAACCAGGTGACTTCATTAGAACAGCTGGTTTAAACCAGGTGACTTCACTAGAACAGCTGGTTTAAACCAGGTGACTTCACTAGAACAGCTGGTTTAAACCAGGTGACTTCATTAGAACAGCTGGTTTAAACCAGGTGAGTTCATTAGAACAGCTGGTTTAAACTAGATCGGTAATAACTTTTGTTTACATTTGAATTCAACCAAAGGAAGTTGCTGTTTGAGGCAGAGACCAGAGGAGTGCAGCAGCGCCACCATCTGGACGCCCACCTTTAAAGCGAGGCGTTAAGTGGTTCCAGCAGACAGCAGTAAATTTCAGCTCGTCTCGGTGAGGTCAGAGGACACATGTCAGTGTGATCAAAGCCTCGTCATGGAGGATAATTATTAAAGTGAACAATAATCTGCTCCCAGTCGTAACACGGGTTCTGCCTGACAGACGAGTGGCTTCATTTCTCTCATACCTTGTTGTTTTACTTTTTCCGACGTCTGGCAGCAGATGATCCTTGTCACCTGACTGAGATCCAATAATTCCTGCTTCCTCAGACAAAGACGAGGAGGGTAAACTTATTTGTGTTTGTGAATTAAAGACAGGAAATGTGGTAGGTTTTTGTTTTTTTGTTTTTTTTGCATTGAGGAAGTATTTATGTGATGTTTTTTCAACTTCTGTCTTCTGTTCAGCTCATAAATCATCTGGAAGCAGTTAGAAAGAAAATCCTTCATGTTAGGATTCAGCTTTGTGGTTGATGGTTTCCATAGTTACCCTGACAGCTTCTAGAACTGGACTCTGAGGACCAGAGGAGAGCAGAGTCACATGACCAGGTCCACAGGGTCAGCAGAAACCACTCCGAACATATAAAACCGTTTCAAATCAGACAAAACAATCTACAGGTCTTTATTCACATTTAGCTCCTAATAATTCAGAGTCAGAGTGAAAATATATGCTAACATGTTTAAACATCAAGACCAAAAGTAGTTAGAAACGAATATTAAGAAACTTGTTTTTAGACTTTAATCTGAATATTTAGAATATTTTACTCTCATCATGTCCCTTCAGGGTCTCCAGAGCCAATCATCTGTCTCCATCTAACCCTGTCCTCTACATCGACCAATCAGCTTCCTCTCCTCTTTCACTGCATCCATCACTCTCCTCTTTGGTCTTCCTCTAGGTCTCCTGCCTGGCAGCATCCTCCTACTGAAACATTCCCTATCCCTCCTCTAGAGGTCCAGACCATCTCTGATCTGACCTAACATCAGAATCAACCATCGATTTAAAATACAGATCCAATTATTAACAATCTAATCAAAATAAAGAGCTTTTTATTATTCTAAATATTTAGAATCAAATCACAGTACACAAAGTTAATTGTACATATTTAGAGTATACGTAGATAAACCTAAATATTTAGAATGAACCAATGTTTTATCAATTAAATTTAATTAATAAAAGTCACATTATTAATCCAATCTAAATAAATGTGTTTCAGTCCACTTCATACATGAGATGAAGTCTAACTATTTCTGTAGGTAAACAAACCTGCTGAAGTCTGAAGTGTGTCTGCTGTTTGAGTTTTCATCCATCACATTATTATTATGTTTTTAACATTTATATTAAACTTTATATTTTAGCTTTGATAGAAGAGCTGAAGCTCCTGCATGTCTAAAACGCCTCATTAAGAGACATGTTCTAGACCCTTTTTCTGTTTCCTTCTTTGTTATTACAGACATTTATTTTGCAGCCATTTCAACAAATTTACCATCAAAGCATTCGGCTCTCTGGGCTGTCAGCTGACTTTTGGTATTAATACATTTATACAGATATTTAACTTTTTGTTCTTTTTTAAATAGAAATGGATGTAGAATCCTTTAACTGCTATAAATGTTTTAGCAAACTTTGTTCTTTTCAAATGTAAATTATTTCAGCAAACGTCAAACCTGCTTCAGATTTTCAACACATCTCAAAATGTTCAGCGACCACTACTGGTTTTGGAAAATCAGTTTAGGTTTCATTACAACTTAATAAAACTCCAACTTTCTTCCACTCCGATGATGTCATCCCTGAACTCTGGTGATGTCATCACTCCACTCTGATTATGTCATTCCTCTACCCTGGTGATGTCATCACTCCACTCTAGTGATGTCATCACTCCACTCTGATTATGTAATTCCTCTACTCTGGTGATGTAATCACTCCACTCTAGTGATGTCATCACTCCACTCTGATTATGTCATCCCTGAACTCTGGTGATGTCATCACTCCACTCTGATTATGTCATTCCTCTACCCTGGTGATGTCATCACTCCACTCTAGTGACGTCATCACTCCACTCTGATTATGTAATTCCTCTACTCTGGTGATGTCATGACTCCACTCTGATTATGTCATTCCTCTACTCTGGTGATGTCATCACTCCACTATGATTATGTAATTCCTCTACCCTGGTGATGTCATCACTCCACTCTAGTGATGCCATATCTCCACTCTGATTATGTAATTCCTCTACTCTGGTGATATGTCTCTAATGATGTCATCTCTCCACTCTGGTGATATGTTTCTACTGATGTCATCTCTCTGGTTGGCTGAGAGTCTTTTTATATTTTGTAAACAAAGGGACTCTTTACTAGAACAGAATCAGACTTGATGTGTTTTCTCCTGTTTTAGGAAGCCGTTCCTTTACAGCTGTAGGGTCTCTGGTTTCTCTTGGACTGTTCAGTTTTTAAATCAAATTTCAGACACATTTTCATTGATTGAGTTTATTCTTCGTCTTTATCTCATTATCTGTTAAATTGTCTAAATAAATCAGCTGATTCTACCAGTTCAGCTTCAGCTCAGGCCTTCAAAAGCTTTCAGCTACTTCATTCAGCATTCAAACAGCATTTCTGCCTAAAGTGAACTCTTCCTGGTTGTTCTTGTTTTATTGCTGATACGCTAACGGATGTTCTCTATTTACTTCTAGTTTATGGTCCCTTTGTGGGCCTCGTGATGAAAATCATCTCCTCCTCCCTCCTGTCTTCCTCTCCTCCTGATTCGTCTCTTTTTCTTCTTGTTTCTGTTTTCCGTATAAAAGTTGTTAAACATGTGCTGAGCAGACCTCAAATACAAGAGTGGACTCACACTTTCAGGAGAAACCTGGAAGAAAAAGGGATGTTTTTTACTTTCATCACTTGCTTGGAGCGTTTCTCTCTTTCAGGCTGGGTTCCTGGAATCGCCTCGTTCAGAGGACCTCCTGTCAGACAGGTGCTTCTAGAGAAAGAAGAGGAGTAGAGTGTGCTTGTCGTCTGTGTCTCTTTAATCCTCCACTGGTTTTCAGTTTGACATCTCCACTTCCTGTTGAAGTCGCCATCTTCTTCCAATAAGTGCTCATAAACTTCAGCACTTCAACATGTTTTCAAACCTGATTAGATTCTGTTTTCTTCCTCAACATAATTCAGACTCATGAGTCTCTTAGTGACCCAGCTGGAGCAGAACCACAGGATCTTCTACAGGATGATTAAACTATCAGGATTAGATGTTTTAGTTGGAAACAGAAAACTTTCACCAGCTCAAACTTTTCTTTCTACAAATAAAAGAACACGTCAAACAGCAGTTTTCCCTTTTTAAAAACATATCAGGACTGTTTTGTAGGTTTTTGGCCGGAGTGTCTCCTCCACCCTGGGAAAATATTTTCTTTGAGCCAGAGAAACGTTGGTATTGAACCATCACATTAGCTGCTTCACGCCCACGCTGGGCGAGGCCACGTTACGTCATCCTGCTTCAACTTCCAGTAACAAAATCTATTTTTTATCCAAACCTGAGTAAACGGCGTCAGACCCACTCAGGACATTTTCCCTCCTGCAGAAAGAGAAACCAGAGGAAACCGATTCACACGTGAAGAGAAAACACACACCAGTCTGAGGAGTTCAGGATTTTATTTTCAGCTTCAAGAACATAAATAAAGACATTTCATAACCCGAGAACTGAAACAATTCAAATTAAAACTCAACATCAAAACGATCACTAATAAGATTAAATATGAAACAGTCAACCAGTAACAGTAGTTTTTATTTACCTTTAACTTTATTTATTCTGTTTGTTTTTGTTCTCATTTCTGTTTTCCTTATTAAAATGTTTTGATTTGTGTTTATTTCTGTATATTTCCTTTCTTTTACTTATTTGTTCATTCATTCACTCATTTAATTATCCATATTGTTTTAGTTGTCCATTTATAAATTGATTTATCATTTAATGAAATATTTATATTTTTGCTTAAATGAAAAGTGGTTTCTTTGTTGGGTCATTTTATCCATAAAACAACTTTAATTGACCACGATCATGCAAATTAATTACAATAATTCATTTTTCACTGTAGCATGTGAGCTATATTTCACAACAGCGCCCCCTTGAGTTCTGTTGAAACTTTTTTTTTTTTTTTTGTTATGCATCCATAAATTCTGTGGTTTTAGTCTTTATTCTTTCTGTATTTTAAAAAAAACTCCAGGAAGTATTTTCCATCATTTCCCTCCCACTGGGACTAAAAACTACAACATGTTCTTTCTCTGTCTTTTGATTGGTGGTTGATGTTGATGCTCTTGTCTCTGATTGGAGGGAAGGAGTCTTTTCAAAATGTTTTAGAATGTAGAGGGAGATATTTCCATATTCTCATGTTCTGAGACAAAGTTTTATATCTGGAATGGGCTGTCTTCCATCCATCCATCCATCCATCCATCCATCCATCCATCCATCCATCCATCCATCCATCCATTTGCCCAATGAAGGGTTAATTATTAATAACTAATAATAATTCATTACTAATAACTGCAGCTAACAGATCAAAGTGCTGAGACTGACTGATTGTTGTTTCTCTGTCAGACAAATGCATTGTGGGATAAAGCTCCAGGGAATGGAAGTTTGTTGAGAGTCGACCTCTTCTTGGCGACAGCAGCTTCCTTCAGGTTTGGGGTACTAAGGAGCCCAAAGGGCTGAGTGAAAACCAGACCAGTTACTGCTAACGAGGTCCTCATCAGATCCAGATGAAGGTTTATTGAATTAGTCAGAGGAGAGCTGGGTAATGGAGTTCAGCTGAAGCCTAGAACCAGGCGGAATACATCAGCTGGAGGTCTGAAGCTTCTGACCTGCTGGATGTTGGACCAGGTTTTGATTTGTCATGTGATTCAAACACATGGTGCCTCCACTAAGTCCTACATCTGGAGGTTTCTGGTTCTGGATGTTCAGGATGAATATGGTTCTGGTTTTGGATGGATCTGGTTCTGGGTGGTTCAGGTTCAGGATGGATCTGGTTCAGGTTCAGGATGGATCTGGTTCTGGGTGGTTCTGGTTCTGTCTGGTTCTGGGTGGTTCTGGTTCTGGGTGGTTCTGGTTCAGGATGGATCAGTTCTGTTTCACAGAGGATGACCTGCTCTGTTGAATCATCTCCATCTCTCGAGGTTTTTACTGATTTTAAATCTGAGGTTCTGATTGGATCTGATTCTCTTTGTTTAAGTTCCTGAAGCTCAAAGTGAGACTGTAGTTTTTAAAACTGAAAATCAGGATGTGACGGCCTCCACCTCCACCTCTACACAAACCTCCACCTCTACAGCACTAATGGATTGTTAGTCGGCTCCCATTCAGAAAGGAGGTGCTGTGACCTTTGACCTGATTCCTTCCTCCTTTATTTACATCATTCCTCATTCTGACCCAGTCCTCCTCCTCCTCCTCTTCCTCCTCCATCCTCTGGTTCTTCCGTCGCTCCTCTTCCTGCCAGCTGATGGTTCAGTGCTGCTCCGCCTGTCCCTTTGAGTTCCATCACCAGCAGCAGAAACCAGGACACACACACACATCAATGTGTGAACATCTGAGCTCAGACAGTGGGTCGGTGGTTGCCATGGGAACCATGTGACCCAGTGGGGGGACAGACCAGGCGGTGCGGGTCCAGACCTCCATCACTATCACATTTAGTTTTATCACATTGACATAGATTTAGTTTAGTTTGGTGTCACCAGTCCAGATCAGTCCAGATCAGTCCAGACCAGTCCAGTCCAGATCAGTCCAGACCAGTCCAGATCAGTCCAGACCAGTCCAGTCCAGATCAGTCCAGACCAGACCAGTCCAGTCCAGATCAGTCCAGACCAGTCCAGTCCAGATCAGTCCAGACCAGTCCAGACCAGACCAGACCAGTCCAGACCAGTCCAGACCAGACCAGTCCAGACCAGTCCAGTCCAGATCAGTCCAGACCAGTCCAGACCAGTCCAGCTCCAAAGGACATCCTGGTGAAGCAGGTTCTCATTTCAATCAGAGAAAAAGACTTTCAGATGTTGTTTCCCTCTGATCCATTGATAGATCCACTGATAGATCCACTGATAGATCACTGATAGATTAACTGATAGATCACTGATAGATCCACTGATAGATCTACTGACAGACCCACTGATAGATCACTGATAGATCCACTGATAGATCCCTGATAGATCTACTAATAGATCCACTGATAGATACACTGATAGATCACTGATAGATCCACTGATAGATCACTGATAGATCCACTGATAGATCACTGATAGATCTACTGATGGATACACTGATAGATCCACTGATAGATCCACTAGATCCACTGGTAGATCTACTGATGGATACACTGATAGATCCACTGATAGATCCACTGACAGATCCACTGACAGATCCACTAGATCCACTGATAGATCCACTGATAGATCACTGATAGATCCACTGATAGATCTACTGATGGATACACTGATAGATCCACTGATAGAGCCACTGATAGATCTACTGATGGATACACTGATAGATCCACTGATAGATCCACTGATAGATCCACTAGATCCACTGATAGATCTACTGATGGATACACTGATAGATCCACTGATAGATCCACTGATATATCCACTAGATCCACTGATAGATCCACTGACAGATCCACTAGATCCACTGATAGATCCACTAATATATCTACTGATAGATCCACTGATAGATCCACTGGTAGATCCACTAATAGATCCACTGATAGATCTACTCATAGA
>SSNR01000298.1:308235-315735 GCA_006937965.1 Callopanchax toddi
TCCACTGATAGATCCACTGACAGATCCACTAATAGATATACTGATAGATCCACTGATTGATCCACTAATAGTTCCACTAGATCCACTGATAGATCTTCTGATAGATCCACTGATTGATACACTGATAGATCCACTTATAGATCCACTGATAGATCCACTGATAGATCCACTGATTTATCCACTGATAGATCCAATGATAGATCCACTGATTGATCCACTGATAGATCCACTGATAGATCCACTGATAGATCCACTGATAGATCCACTGATTGATCCACTGATAGATCTACTGATAGATCCACTGATTGATCCACTGATTGGTCCACTGATAGATCTACTGATAGATCCACTGATTGATCCACTGATAGATCTACTGATAGATCCACTGATAGATCCACTGATTGATCCACTGATAGATCTACTGATAGACCCACTGATAGATCCACTGATTGATACACAAACGACCTGCTGTAGAGCTTTATTATGAATATATTATATAATTGCTGATCAGAACCAGACTGCAGGGTCTTCATTTTAATAATAATACATAAATATTCAAATAATAATTCATAAATAGTCTTTAATCTTCAGCGTGTTGTTCTGCAGCAGAAGTTCCTGATAGAGGTTAGCTCCTGATGCTGTTAGCTCAATGCTAACCATGCTAACAGCTGATTCAGTCTGAAGACTGCTGCTCTCTGTCTTCTCCTTCCTGGTTTTCTGAGGTTTTGGAGCGTTAACGCCTCTGACTGTGTGTAACTGTCAGGACTTAGTTTATTTATCGTGGTCATTTGAATCCATTCTGACCACCGTGACTGTTACCATGGTTTTCAAAGTGTCTGGCAGTCCTTTTCCTCCTGTATTTAGTCAGCTGGTTCCAAACCCTTTGTGTTTAAATGTTTCTGCTTCGACATCCAGTCAGTCTTCATGTCTTGTCCTGCCTCAGCTTGGAATCAGGTTTAGACTCGTGTAGTCCTGCTGGTCCACCTGACCGGGTCCATTGGACCTGTTTCTCTGCAGATGGTTCTGACCCAGTAGAACTCTGGGTCTCTGAGTTTTGTTCCACCAGCTCTCCGTGATTTCTGCCTTCAGTTCCTCCTCTGTGAATGCTTCTGGTGTTTCCTGGTCTTTCCCTCTGAGGGACCCTGTTGGATCTCAGTCTGGACTTCGTGGTTCTGCTCATCCTATATGAATCCAGAACCACATCCTCCAGGTGTCGCTGTTTTCTGCAGCTCTGTCATCAGGATGCAAACCGTAGACGAGAATTCCAAGAAACCGGGTCCAATCGACCCAATCCATGTGGAACCAGCAGTATTCAATCCAGAACCGGATTCTTTGAAACTCAGTCCTGAATTTGGGTATCAAATGGTTTCAGAGGGTTTGAACAGCTGATGTTTGGTTTCTCCACCTAAACCTTGTTGTGTTCTTCAAGCCGAGTCAGCTAAAAAGATTTTCTCCTGTTTGTGGGTCTGTGGTGGTGAGTCCAGTAGTCTCTGTCAGATTCTGGATTTAGCCTCTTGAAACGCTTCACCAAATTAAAGAAACATTGATGGATCTAGAACTTCACCAAACACGAAGATTTCTTCAGCCTTTTTCTGATTATCCTGTCCTGTCTTGACCTTTAACCTCTAACCTGCTAACGGAGACCTGTGGATTCTGCAGCATCAAACGAGTGTTTTGATTTGACAGATTTTCTCAGCTGCAGACCAACTGATGCAGCTTTAGGGTTCTGAGTCTCGTCTCGTTAGCTGATAGGTCCTCAGAACACGCCGCCTCACGTCCCTGAGCCTGAAGCAGCTCTGGCCTGTCTGCTGTAACGTCGCCCTCTGTTGGCGAAACAGTGAATATCAAACAGTCTCACATTTAGAGGTGAGAGAGCCGTTCTCACTCACAGATTTAGGTTCTAGAAACAGTTGATGTTCTCTCTCACACGCACACACACACGTTTTTATGTCTGAACGTTTTTCAGCTGGGTTTCATTCAGAAACCTGAACATCCTCTGCTTTCTATTTAGAGAAGACCCCCACCCCCACCGCCTTAAAGAGAGAGAAAACCACTAACTTAGTTCTGAAGGTCTGAGTTTGTTTTCTCAGATCTGCCTGCTTTCTCTCTGCTCGCTTGACAAGAATGAGTCCAACAAGCGGGAGCAGAACCTGAGATCCAGGCGGGGATCGAGTTTCAGGACTTCTCTGAGAATAAAGTGGCCCGTTTGGGAGGGTCCGCCATGACAGTTGGTTGGGTTTGGGGAGAACTTGATACCATAATTTAGATCTGCCATAAACACATGGAACGAGACGCAGAGCCGACTCTCTGTGAAGTAAAACGATGGGAAAGCAGTCTCTGAAATGAAAGCCATGTCCTTCTGATTACATGTAATGTGTTTATCATTGCTTACACAAACTGATGGAAGGTATTTGCTCGGCCTCGCGTGTTTGGAGGCCTGGACGGTTCCTGCTGTTTAGACGTGCAGATTGTTCCTGGTTTCCTCCTCGTCTCTGTGGTTTAACATGTGCATTCATCTCATGACGAATGGATTGGTGTAAATATGTTTTTCTGTGTGTTGATGGCTGCTGATTAGCTCTGGCAGTGGGGAAGGTTTGAGGAAAATTAACTTAGCAGGATGGTTTCCTGTCAGATCTGCAGAAATCGAATGTTTCCACGCCGCGCGCCAACGGGCAGCGAACTCACGCCGAGCCATGAGGATGTTCGACGTCGTGGGCGAAGCTTTTCTGCCAAGGCGGGGCAGAGGGGTTTAAAGGGTTTCACAAAAATAAAAGTCAAGAATGAAATGGTTTTGGATGGGTGAGAACATCTGGAAGGTTGTTTCTGTAATGACACGTGAGATGACTTTTATTTTGGAAGGATACTAAAAAATAGAGTTTTATTGAATTAAACTGAAAGAAAATGGTTTCAGACGACTGTTTATTTACAGTGGTGTGGAAAGGTGTCTGAAACCTTCCTGATTTCATGTTCTTTACGTTTGTCAAACCTAAATGTTTCAGATCATAAAAACAAATTTAAATATTAGAAAAAGGTTGGATTTAGCAGCATCAGTTTGTTGAGTTTATTTTCATCCTGCTCAGCACAGTGGCACAGCGTTCTAACTGTAGGAGGTTCTCATATGAATAATCTATCTTCACATCCATCATTTTGGCCGCTGATGAGGTCATTTCCTGTCTGGCTGACTCAGCCTCACACCTCTGGATGGGGGAGGAAAAGCTGTTTGTTGGCTTTGATGTTGGGTTTTTCTGCCCTGTGCGTCGCCTTGGAGGAACACAGGTCCATTAATGTTCTGAATTACACATGTGGGTGAAATGTCAGCATGTCTGCAGGGACCCCCCCCCCCCCACACACACACACACACACACACACACACACACGTCCTGTATGTATATGAAGACACCCTATATCCCTGTATCTGAGCCTGCAGGACCTGATTCTTCTCACTCTATTGAGTTGGACGCTGAGGTACCGGTTCCACTGACCCGGTGACAGCGTTTCCTCATTGTTGCAGCGTTTCAGCCTCAAGTTCTGCCGGAGTCCGGGTCCCCGCGCTCCATCGCTCTCTGGGAGTATCATGCTGCTCCACCAGTCAGATCTTTGAGCTCCAAACTCTGGGCCATCCGTCATAACCCGTCCACACTTCCTGGGGTCTGATGTCTCAGACAGACCGGGTCAGGAATGAAACATCTGATTCTGATCCAACGAGCGCGCTCCCACTGTCCTGGAGGAGTCAGCTCCAGCTTTTTAAACTCATCGGTCCAGTGGACCTGTCCAGCTTGGGTTCCACTTGGCAGAAACGGATCTTTGATGGTTCTTGTTATGATTTAAATGACTCGTTTGGTGAGAACGGAGAGGTCCTTGTTGTTATTGGGCCCAGATGGCCTTTCAGTCTGCCCGTAGGTATAAATGACCCTGGCTGCATCAGAGCCGGTCCAAACAGATCAAAGTCTGAGTTGATTTAGAAACGGCTGAAAACTCAAAACTTTAGGAACCTTAGAGTAATAAATTTTAAACAGGGGTGGACGTAACTGGTCGTCAGTGCACATTCTGTTAGTTAACCTCTACAGTTAGAACACTATATTACCTGTTAGCTAACCTCTACAGTTAGAACACTTATATTACCTGTTAGCTAACCTCTACAGTTAGAACACTTATATTACCTGTTAGTTAACCTCCACAGTTAGAACACTTATATTACCTGTTAGTTAACCTCTACAGTTAGAACACTTATATTACCTGTTAGCTAACTTCTACAGTTAGAACACTTAAATTACCTGTTAGTTAACCTCCACAGTTAGAACACTTATATTACCTGTTAGTTAACCTCTACAGTTAGAACACTTATATTACCTGTTAGCTAACTTCTACAGTTAGAACACTATATTACCTGTTAGTTAACCTCTACAGTTAGAACTCTATATTACCTGTTAGTTAACCTCTACAGTTAGAACTCTATATTACCTGTTAGTTAACCTCTACAGTTAGAACTCTATATTACCTGTTAGCTAACCTCTACAGTTAGAACACTTATATTACCTGTTAGTTAACCTCTACAGTTAGAATACTCCACCACTTCATCATCCAACAGAGGGTCGTGGGGGAGCTGGTGCCTTTCTCCATCAGTCAAGGGGCGAGAGGTGGGGGACACCCTGGACGGCTCGCCAGATACTCCACCACTTGTTAAACTAAATGTGAATTTAAATGTAAAACAGAGAATTTAAAATCTCTTTCTCAGAAAAAATAATCTTGCTCAAGTCAGAGGACTACTTCCTGTTTCTAGAGACTCCACCCAACTTCAATGATGTCACAGGTGGGTGTGGTCCCCACTGAGAACCCTACTTCAGAATTATCCACATCATCAATGATCCACAGTCCACAGCCACACTTTGACTACCATGACCTCGTGTTGACATGTAGAACATCTGGATGCTGGTGCAGGAATATTTCATCAAATTAAATCAGTAGATTTTTTAGCCCATTTTGATTTTTCTTCTCCACTTGATGCATTCAGTTTTAGTTTTCTGTGTCGATCCATGAACCACAGAGACATTCCAGATGCACTGAGTTTGGTTTCTTGGTTCTAGCACAGCTCTGACCTGCTGGGTTCTGTTTATATCACAGAGCTGTAATGAAGAGCATTCATTGTTTGTTTCTGGGAAATTCCCACAAGGAAGATGTGTCATTGTTAGTGTGGATTGGTGAGGGGAGTTCACAGACTGGCACTATTTTGTAATGAACTATTGAAAAAAGAATCAGATGTTTGCTGTTCAGACTGGCTCAACACTTACTGCTGAATATTGAACCAATTATTTTGTTCATTTTTAAGAAAAATTGTTTTTCATTTCGTAGCTGAAGCAACAATAGGAGCGTCTTGTTTCGACTCACAGAAAACGTCTCACCTTGTTCTTAACAACAACTTATACAGCTCAAAAGCCTAAAGGAGCTCATTGAAACTGATCGGATCTGAAGAGTCAATCAATCCTGCTGGATCTCCATCCTGATGTTAGGAGTCACCTGATGAAGATGACCAACCTGCAGAGTCAGCAGTAGATGTGACCTGATGACCTGAAGCATCAGGTTGGTCCAGGTAGCTGAAGGTCACAGCAGCAGCTCTAAATGGTTCTCACTGGCTTCACCTGCTGGTAGCATCCTGATGAGATGATGGAGTGTCACAAAATCCAGCAATCAGTGACAAAAACGATGAGTTTTTTAAGGGATTAAGCCTCAAGAGTAGAAAAAAGTAGAGAGCTGAAAGGACAGGTCACTCTTTGTAATGTAAAGAGCTCATGACTTAGAAACGTGGGACATTGACACCCATAGCCAGCAGGAAGTCAGACCTGGTCCAGGTGAGGGTGGGACTCCTCCAGGACGGCCCTTTGTCTCCAGTTCTGTTCAGAACCTTTATGGACAGAACTTCTAGCAGCAGTGATGTGGAGGGGGTGGAGTCTGGAGGATGTCATGAGCTTTGAGGAAGGACTCAAAGAACGACATCCTGACCAGCTTTATCAAACATGTTCAGTAGTATAATATTATAACGTAAGCTAACAGGACCTGCAGGCCAGAGGGCTAAAGCTTTAGATGAATCGTTGTGTTGACGCTGGTTCTCCACTTGTCCAGCAGCTTTATTCATTTTATGATTTGACAAATCTCCTCCTGAACCTGTGAAGGCTGCTTTGGAGGTTTCATCGACCTGCAGCATCCTTCAGGCCTGCAGGTGGTTCTCTCTCTTTCTTTCACTTCGTTATTCCGATCAGCTCCAGGGGATCTTCTCTTGATGTTCTAATTAGGTCTACAAACGATCATTCCTTATGTCTAACCGTGGACCGTGGCAGCATAATGACCGCCATCAGATGTTCCCTGTAGGACTGCATTAGTGGGCTTGGCGCTGCCACGGAGCGCGGCTGGAAAATGTCGAGTTCACTGGCATCAAGGAGCTCCTGTTACTGTTGGAGAGGGAAAACTCCCAGCGCTCTGCCAGCCTGGAGCAAACACACACGTTCTCTCTCACACACCAAACCCAACGCTGCTGCTTTAAACGCTGTCCACTCACAGCGGCTGGTCGCTGCACCGTCAGAGGCTAACAGGCTCCTCATGAAGCAGAACTACAGTTAAAGGTTCCCCCAATGGGTCTGACTGTTCTCCTGGAGAACGAGAACCTGGAAAACCAGTCGAGTTTTCTCTCTCTGTCATGAACCAGTGCTGGAGAGTCTGTCAGAATGACGGTGATGTCATCTCTTCAGCACGCCGCTCTGTGATCAGACTCTACAGCTCTAGGTGAGAGGTCCTGGTTTAGAGAAAAACCAAAGTCCTCCGATCCGTGTGTGTGTGTGTGTGTGTGTGTGTGTGTGTGTGTGTGTGTGTGTGTGTGTGTGTGTGTGTGTGTGTGTGTGTGTGTGTGTGTGTGTGTGTGTGTGTGTGTCCTCAATCCGATGGCAACAGAAAAATCATTGAACATTTTGTTTTGTGTTTTTAAACTCAAATTGAAGTTTTGTCATCAGAAAGCTGGATCTGAATCTGGTATTCCTGTAAAATGTATTGTTATTTTATCCATCCATCCATCCATTGTCTGTAGCCGCTCAATCCTCCACAGAGGGTCGCGGGGCAGCTGGTGCCTATCTCCAGCGGTCAAGGGGCGAGAGGCGGGGGACACCCTGGACAGGTCGCCAGTCCATCGCAGGGCCACACAGAGACAAACGAGACAAACAACCACACACCCACTCACACCTAAGGACAATTTACCAGCCCAATCAGCCTGACAGTCATGTCTTTGGACTGTGGGAGGAAACCAGAGTACCCGGAGGAAACCCACGCACGCACGGGGAGAACATGCAAACTCCACGCAGAGAGGCCGCAGAGCCGGGACGCGAACCCACGACCTCCTTGCTGCGAGGCAACAGTGCTAACCAGCTGCGCCACCATGCAGCCATTGTTATTTTATTATTATTATTATTATTATTATTATTATTATTATTATAAATGTTGTAAAATATAAGATCCTGT
>SSNR01000298.1:318235-336568 GCA_006937965.1 Callopanchax toddi
CTGATCGGGTTTAGGAGGTTGTGAAGGTCTCTGGATGTTCCTAGGTGGACGTTAGGTGTAATCCACATGTCTGCAGTACTCTGAGTAAATCTGTTCTAGTCTGTTCATGAAGTTCTGACCAGATGTTGGTATCAGCCGTCCTCCACACCTTTTTTCTTTATTGTTTTATTAAAGAAGAAAATAATTGTTCTCCATGCGTTTTATTGGAGGAACATGATCTCTACAGCTCAGCTCTTGTGTTTATCAACTCTGTCAGGTCTCAGATTCTTGGCATGTCTACTGGTAAAAAAAGAAACAAACCCCCTCCCCCTCAGCTCCCATAATCCCCTGCTGCCTGCCTGTGTGCCATCCTGAGCCCAGACCCTCCCCATCCACTCAGTGTGTGACAGCAGAAGATCAGTCAGATCTTCTCCTTCCTCTTCAGCCCTGTCTCTTAATGTGTTGTGTTGTGCTAAATGGGGGGCTTCAGAGCTCCCTGCCTTACCTGTCATCATGACTAACTGTGGTTTCCATGGTTACCGCACTATCTCGCAGCACCTGAATGACCTGAAGAAGGAGAACTTCAGCCTGAAACTCAGGATCTACTTCCTGGAGGAGAAGATCCAGCAGAAGTTTGAGGAGAGCGGCGATGACGTGCACAGGAGGGTGAGTGTAGAAGTCAACACGCTTGCATGCTTTAGTGTGTTTCTGTAGTTTAAGCTTGCATTTGCTGTTTGCAAACATGTTATCAGACAGAAAAAAACCTAATAAAGTAAAAACGTCAACACAAGAACTGCCACCAACAACCTGAAAGAGATGCTGCCTCACAGCCCTCGTGTTGCTGCTGGGGAAGGAAAGTTCTGCTTTGCATAATTTGCACTCAGTGTTTTTGTTTGTTTGTTTGTTTGTTGTTTGTTTTGTTGCTCCAACATATTGGAGAGTCTGGTCTTGTCATTTTTTTTTTACATCTCCTTCCCCATTCTTTGTCCAGTTCACCATTAGACACTTATTTACTTTCTCTTACCATGTGTATGACCAACAAGAGTAAACAATACCACCCCTAGAGGTCCTGTAGGGAATTTCAGTTACACAAACCAGTTCATGTGACCTGAGCCGTCTGTCAAAAGATGTTAGTGACACATCGTTGGTTATGTGACCTAATCATTGGTTATGTGGACTAACTGTTGGTTATGTGAACTAATCATTGGTTATGTGACCTAATCATTCGTTATGTGGACTAATCATTGGTTATGTGGACTAACTGTTGGTTATGTGAACTAATCATTGGTTATGTGGACTAATCATTGGTTATGTGGACTAACTGTTGGTTATGTGAACTAATCATTGGTTATGTGGACTAATCTATGGTTATGTGGACTAATCATTGGTTATGTGACCTAATCATTGGTTATTTGAACTAATCTTTGGTTATGTGGACTAATCATTGGTTATGTGACCTAATCATTGGTTATGTGGACTAACTGTTGGTTATGTGAACTAATCATTGGTTATGTGACCTAATCATTGGTTATGTGACCTAATCATTGGTTATGTGAACTAATCTTTGGTTATGTGAACTAATCTTTGGTTATGTGGACTAATCATTGGTTATGTGACCTAATCATTGGTTATGTGGACTAACTGTTGGTTATGTGAACTAATCTTTGGTTATGTGGACTAATCATTGGTTATGTGGACTAATCTTTGGTTATGTGACCTAATCATTGGTTATGTGGACTAATCATTGGTTATGTGACCTAATCATTGGTAATGTGAACTAATCATTGGTTATGTGAACTAATCTTTGGTTATGTGGACTAATCATTGGTTATGTGACCTAATCATTGGTTATGTGGACTAACTGTTGGTTATGTGAACTAATCATTGGTTATGTGAACTAATCATTGGTTATGTGGACTAACTGTTGGTTATGTGAACTAATCATTGGTTATGTGGACTAATCATTGGTTATGTGAACTAATCATTGGTTATGTGAACTAATCATTGGTTATGTGACTAATCATTGGTTATGTGGACTAATCATTGGTTATGTGACCTAATCATTGGTTATGTGAACTAACTGTTGGTTATGTGAACTAATCATTGGTTATGTGGACTAACTGTTGGTTATGTGAACTAATCATTGGTTATGTGAACTAATCATTGGTTATGTGAACTAACTGTTGGTTATGTGAACTAATCATTGGTTATGTGAACTAATCATTGGTTATGTGAACTAACTGTTGGTTATGTGAACTAATCATTGGTTATGTGAACTAATCATTGGTTATCTGGACTAACTGTTGGTTATGTGAACTAATCATTGGTTATGTGGACTAATCATTGGTTATGTGACCTAATCATTGGTTATGTGGACTAATCATTGGTTATGTGACCTAATCATTGGTTATGTGGACTAATCATTGGTTATGTGACCTAATCATTGGTTATGTGAACTAACTGTTGGTTATGTGAACTAATCATTGGTTATGTGAACTAACTGTTGGTTATGTGAACTAATCATTGGTTATGTGGACTAATCGTTAGTTATGTGAACTAACTGTTGGTTATGTGGACTAATCATTGGTTATGTGGACTCTTTGAGAGTCTATGGAATCAGAGATGCAATAATAAGTCAGCTGATATTCAAAGTCAACCCGTATTCATTATGATAAGTCTGATCAGTGATCAGCCAGTCTGAGACTCAGTACATTGCTTGTATATATCTGATATAGTCAGAAACCAGTGATCGGTATTGGTCCTCAGACCCAGACCTGGACCCCCTCGTTGTGAAACTGGAACTAAAACATTGGTTTTAAAACAAAATCAGTTTTTATGAGACAAGAAAATCCTATTACCATTCTGAGTAAGTATGAACTGTTCATGTATAAATCACTGTGGATGTGAGGAGCTGGAAAACCTGGAAAACTCAACTTGAAAGTTCTGAATTTTTAATTTGGCAAATGTTTGGAGTATCTCTACTTTAAGTTATTAAATGATGGATTATTTATTTTGATTGTCATGCTGACTTTGTGATTTGAGAACTCTTTAATGAGAGATTAAAATTAACAATAAACTAAATTAATAAAAAAAGTCTTTTCCTAAAACAAAACTTTGTTTTTATTTATAACTTTGGGTTTAAGTGTCGACAGAATGTCTGTGGTCTGTTTTCATCCCACTGACCCACATCCTGGGTTCACACTCAGCACTCCGATGGTTTCCGTTTCAAAGGTCACTGAGTCAACCTGAAACTCAGAGGATCATCAGCATGTGAGCGACCTGTCAGCCGCTCCGGTCCGGTCTGGTCCGGTTTCACAGACACAGCCAGCAGTTAAATATGGAACTGTTTCTGGGTGGGTGGGGGAGGGGTCGCAGATACAGCAGGTGTTGGACCCTCCCACCTATTTTTAGACCTGCTCAGATTCAGGTCAGCATATGGAGATAATTTTATGTTCCTTTATGTGGATTGTTTTCTGAAAAAGAAGGACCCAAATCTGATGCTAAGTCCTGGCTTCTGGAGTCTGTTTCATTTGAATTCTTTTTGTTGCTTCAAGAAGGAGATTGAAACTAGAGACACAACAAAATGTTGACGATTGATCTGAATCAGCAAATATTCAGCATAAGTGGCTTAATGAGTGATCAGCTGGTCTGAAAATAATAATACAGTTTGTTTATCAGTCAGTGACCTCACCAACACTGACTGATGAAGCTTCTATTCCATGTAAACAAGAACATGGTTTGTGAATTTTCAAGACTGCAGAAGCTCCACCCCAGGAATACCTTATGTCAAATATTCAGAGGACATGCTCATCGTGGACACTATGAATACAGGTGGACTACAAACACAGCTGGACTGATTTTCACTGTGTACACTGTTTGGATCTGAACGTCACAAAGACCAAAGAAACGGTCGTTCACTTCCATCACGTCCAGTCTTGTTACTCAGGTAGTGCGTGAGTATTTACACAGAAAAACACTTCAACCTGTCATTGTGTTGAAGTGATTAATAACGGATCTGATTAAAAACCGAACAGGAACCAGTGTTCAGTTCAGCCGTCTTCAGGAGCAGAATGTAATCAGCTGATTGGATCTCAGAAAAAAAAAATCAGATCCAAAACCAAACCTAAATCTGTGGTTTGTTACAAACGAACAGAAATGAGATTTTCTCTGTTTACCGACACCTGTTGTGATTTTTATTCCTCTGTTTGTCTTCCAGAACATTGAGCTGAAGGTGAAAGTGGAGAGTTTGAAGAAGGATGTGGAGGAGAAGCAGGAGCTTCTGGACCAAGCTCTGTGAGTAGATCCTTCAGATAGGAGGACCTGCAGCTCAGCACTCTGATCTAGACGTTTAACCCTTTAGGGCTGGCGATCACATTGGATCCCTCATGTTTACGTTTTCATTTGAAACCTGACAAGATGTACTAAGTTTTATTTGTAAGTGGAAAAAGTGTCAACATTTTTCAACGTAAACTAATTAATCAATAAATAAAAAATGTTAAAATAAAAGAGCAACAACAGGATTTTAATTTAAAAGTGCAGAAGACTGCATCCTGTACTTTCTTCAACGTGTCCTGGGTCAACCCGAGGACCTCCTGCCAGCAGGACATGTCCTAAACACCTCCCCAGGGAGACGTCCAGGATGAGCCACCTTACTGGCTCTGTTGAGGAGCAGAAGTTACTCAGAGTCCCTCCTGAATGTCCAACCTCTAAGGCTGAGCCATCCTGCAGAGGAAACTTCAGCTGCTTGTATTCATGATCTGGTTCTGTCAGTCATGACCCAGAGCTCATGACCAGTGAGGACAGGAACGTACATCGACTGGTAAATCCAGAGCCTTGCTTTCTTGCTCAGCTCCTTCGTCACCACAACAGACCAGTTCAGCGTCCATCACTGCAGACGCTGCCCTGATGCACCTGTCAGTCTCACTCCTTCCCTCACTACTGAACAAGACAAGAAGAGTTTAAACTCCTCCAGTTGACCTCTTCCCTGACCTATATCCGCCCCATACTACCAATGTGGGATGGTGTCCCATAAGTGTGGTGTGTCCCCTGGGACACGGTCATAAGCCTTCTCCAGATCCACTAAACACACGTGGACTGGTTGGACTAACTACCATGTCTTCTCCATCACATAGCCAGAATCAACAGCTGGTCCGTGGTTCAGCAGCCTGGAAGAAACCACATTGGTCCTCCTCGATCTGAGATCCAACCATCAACCAGACCCTCCTCTGCAGAGCCCTGGAGGAGACCTTTCCTGGGAGGCTAAGGAGTGTGACAACACACCCTCTGGTCCCCTTTCTTAAAAATGCAAACCACCACCCTGGTCTGCCACTCCTCAGACAGTCTTAACACACTAGCCTTGAGATACTCATATGGATCTTATCTCCAGCTGTGTAGTTGTTGACTACTTCAGAGACTTCTGCCCAGAGATCAGACCGTTCATCCAAGCCTCTTGGCTCTGGTTCCTCATCAGAGGAGCTCCTCAAAGGTCCCTCCTCGGTCTGTTACTTGATCCACATCACACCAGACCGTTCATGGTCCTCCTGCAGGTGGGTCCATAGGTGGAAGAGCCCATGTAACCAGTTCAAGCTGGGCCCCACCCCCATGCGCCAAGCCGGGACCCTGGTCACCCTTCAGGCCCGGTACTCTGATACTCTGATGATTCACTCATTTAAGGTCTTCTGAAAATGAAAAATATATAAACAATAGACATTATAAATGTAAAAGAACAAATGATTAAAAAAGTGAACTTAGTAACTAAATAAAATAAATGTGAAAAATCAACAGAAACCTTTTAGATTTAAATTTCCAAGTGTTCCATCGAGCACCCTTTAAAGGGTTAAAGTTTAAAACTGGAGAACCCAACTTTGATCTGGAATCTAAAAGACTCAGTTTGTTTAGGAGACAAAGGTGAATTAAAAGTTATAAAACGATTCTAAAACGAACTGAATGATTCAGCTGGTTCAGCTTCATCACCAATCAGGTCAAAGGTCATCCTCTGAGAGTGAGTCCTGACATGTTTCTGTCTTTCTGATGTTTTCTAAATAAACTCATCAGAACTCTCAGCAGACTCAGGCTGATGGACCTCAGTTTGACCTGCTGACAGCTGAAAGGCCGACAGACCAGAACCACTTCCTTTTGATCCAGATGGAGACAAAGTTCCTCCTCATCTTAACTTCTGTTCTGCGTCAGGTTGTTCTCAGTTCCATTTGATCCATTAGTTAGTTTTAGTTTGGGGTTGAAGCTCAAAACATCCGATCCTGTGAGGTGTGTCCAGAGGGGGCGACGGGGACTGCAGGCAGCACCCCCTAGTGGATGACAGCTGCCACAGTTTGAAAGCATGAAAAAGCTTTATTTAAAAACCCATCAGAGTGAGTCCAAAGGAAATATATTGTGTTTGTTTTGATTCTTTATAAAAAATAAAAATAAAATCAAATTTATCTTAAAGATCGTCGTGTTACTGTCCACCATCACGTTAAATCATGACTCAGTGGTGAACCACCATTTATCCTGATGTAGATAATAAAATATATCGCTGTCAGACACAAATCTCAGACCTCTAAAAAACAGCTTTCTATGAACTGAAACAACAAATCCTGGACTCTCACTGTTTCTCAAGCTCTTCCTGACAATTTTCTCTGAAACGTTGTCCACAAAAGCTCAGAGAGATGGAAACGATGACCAGTGGAGATGATTTATGTAGAGCGTGACAGTAATGAAAAGTGGAGAAATGAAGATTTGTAGCCTGACAGCAACGATATTCAAACATTCTGATTTATTATAAAGACTTTCAACTAATGAAAATGTTTGTGAGGAAATAAAACAGAAAAAGTGCTGCTTTTATTGTGAAGGATGTGCTGCTTTTATTGTGAAGGTTGTGTTGCTTTTATTGTGAAGTATGTGCTGCTTTTATTGTGAAGGTTGTGTTGTTTTTATTATGAAGGTTGTGTTGCTTTTATTGTGAAGGTTGTGCTGCTTTTATTGTGAAGGTTTGTTGTTTTATTGTGAAGGTTGTGTTGCTTTTATTGTGAAGGTTGTGCTGCTTTTATTATGAAGGATGTGTTGCTTTTATTGTGAAGGTCGTGTTAATTTTATTGTGAAGGTTTGTTGTTTTATTGTGAAGGTTGTGTTGCTTTTATTCTGAAGGTTGTGTTGTTTTTATTGTGAAGGTTGTGTTGCTTTTATTGTGAAGGTTGTGTTGTTTTGTTATTGGTGCTGTGTTGCTTTTATTGTGAAGGATGTGTGCTTTTATTGTGAAGGTTGTGTTGTTTCGTTATTGGTGCTGTGTTGCTTTTATTGTGAAGGTTGTGTTGCTTTTATTGTGAAGGTTGTGTTGTTTTGTTATTGGTGCTGTGTTGCTTTTATTGTGAAGGTTGTGTTGTGTTGTTAATGGTGCTGTGTTGCTTTTATTGTGAAGGTTGTGTTGCTTTTATTATGAAGGTTGTGTTGCTTTTATTGTGAAGGATGTGTTGTTTTTATTGTGAAGGATGTGTTGCTTTTATTATGAAGGTTGTGTAGCTTTTATTGTGAAGGTTGTGTTGTTTTTATTGTGAAGGTTGTGCTGCTTTTATTATGAAGGATGTGTTGCTTTTATTGTGAAGGATGTGTTGTTTTTATTGTGAAGGTTGTGTTGTTTTGTTATTTTTGCTGTGTTGCTTTTATTGTGAAGGTTGTGTTGTTTTTATTGTGAAGGTTGTGATGCTTTTATTGTGAAGGTTGTGTTGTTTTGTTATTGGTGCTGTGTTGCTTTTATTGTGAAGGTTGTGTTGTGTTGTTATTGGTGCTGTGTTGCTTTTATTGTGAAGGTTGTGTTGTTTTTATTGTGAAGGTTGTGTTGTTGTTTTATTGGGGCTGTGTTGCTTTTATTATTACGGTTGTGTTGCTTTTATTGTGAAGGTTGTGTTGTTTTTATTGTGAAGGTTGTGTTGTTTTGTTATTGGTGCTGTGTTGCTTTTATTGTGAAGGTTGTGTTGCTTTTATTGTGAATGTTGTGTTGTTTTTATTGTGAAGGTTGTGTTGTTTTGTTATTGGTGCTGTGTTGCTTTTATTGTGAAGGTTGTGTTGCTTTTATTGTGAAGGTTGTTTTGTTTTTATTGTGAAGGTTGTGTTGCTTTTATTGTGAAGGTTGTGTTGTTTTGTTATTGGTGCATTGTTGCTTTTATTATGAAGGTTGTGTTGCTTTTATTGTGAAGGTTGTGTTGTTTTTATTGTGAAGGTTGTGTTGTTTTTATTGTGAAGGTTGTGTTGCTTTTATTGTGAAGGTTGTGTTGTTTTTATTGTGAAGGTTGTGTTGTTTTGTTATTGGTGCTGTGTTGCTTTTATTGTGAAGGTTGTGTTGTTTTGTTATTGGTGCTGTGTTGCTTTTATTGTGAAGGATGTGTTGCTTTTATTGTGAAGGTTGTGTTGTTTTGTTATTGGTGCTGTGTTGCTTTTATTGTGAAGGTTGTGTTGCTTTTATTGTGAAGGTTGTGTTGTTTTGTTATTGGTGCTGTGTTGCTTTTATTGTGAAGGTTGTGTTGCTTTTATTGTGAAGGTTGTGTTGTTTTGTTATTGGTGCTGTGTTGCTTTTATTGTGAAGGGTGTGTTGCTTTTATTGTGAAGGATGTTTTGTTTTTATTGTGAAGGATGTGTTGCTTTTATTATGAAGGTTGTGTTGCTTTTATTGTGAAGGATGTGTTGTTTTTATTGTGAAGGTTGTGTTGCTTTTATTATGAAGGTTGTGTTGCTTTTATTGTGAAGGTTGTGTTGTTTTGTTATTGGTGCTGTGTTGCTTTTATTGTGAAGGTTGTGTTGTGTTGTTATTGGTGCTGTGTTGCTTTTATTGTGAAGGTTGTGTTGCTTTTATTGTGAAGGTTGTGTTGCTTTTATTGTGAAGGATGTGTTGCTTTTATTGTGAAGGTTGTGTTGTTTTGTTATTGGTGCTGTGTTGCTTTTATTGTGAAGGTTGTGTTGTTTTTATTGTGAAGGTTGTGTTGTTTTTATTGTGAAGGTGGTGTTGTTTTGTTATTGGTGTGTGTTGCTCTTATTGTGAAGGTTGTGTTGCTTTTATTGTGAAGGTTGTGTTGTTTTGTTATTGGTGCTGTGTTGCTTTTATTGTGAAGGTTGTGTTGTTTTGTTATTGGTGCTGTGTTGCTTTTATTATGAAGGTTGTGTAGCTTTTATTGTGAAGGTTGTGTTGTTTTGTTATTGGTGCTGTGTTGCTTTTATTGTGAAGGTTGTGTTGTTTTGTTATTGGTGCTGTGTTGCTTTTATTGTGAAGGTTGTGTTGTTTTTATTATAAAGGCTGTGTTGTTTTTATTGTGAAGGTTGTGTTGCTTTTATTATGAAGGTTGTGTTGCTTTTATTATGAAGGATGTGTTGCTTTTATTGTGAAGGATGTGTTGCTTTTATTATAAAGGCTGTGTTGGTTTTATTGTGACGGATGTGTTGTTTTTATTGTGAAGGTTGTGTTGCTTTTATTATGAAGGTTGTGTTGTGTTGTTATTGGTGCTGTGTTGCTTTTATTGTGAAGGATGTGTTGCTTTTATTATGAAGGTTGTGTTGGTTTTATTGTGACGGATGTGTTGTTTTTATTGTGAAGGTTGTGTTGCTTTTATTATGAAGGTTGTGTTGCTTTTATTGTGAAGGATGTGTTGTTTTTATTGTGACGGATGTGATGTTTTTATTGTGAAGGTTGTGTTGCTTTTATTATGAAGGTTGTGTAGCTTTTATTGTGAAGGTTGTGTTGTTTTGTTATTGGTGCTGTGTTGCTTTTATTGTGAAGGTTGTGTTGTTTTTATTGTGAACGTTGTGTTGTTTTGTTATTGGTGCTGTGTTGCTTTTATTGTGAAGGTTGTGTTGCTTTTATTGTGAAGGTTGTGTTGTTTTTATTGTGAAGGTTGTGTTGTTTTGTTATTGGTGCCTTGTTGCTTTTATTATGAAGGTTGTGTTGCTTTTATTGTGAAGGTTGTGTTGCTTATATTGTGAAGGTTGTGTTGTTTTGTTATTGGTGCCTTGTTGCTTTTATTATGAAGGTTGTGTTGCTTTTATTGTGAAGGTTGTGTTGTTTTTATTGTGAAGGATTTGTTCTTTTGTTATTGGGGCTGTGTTGCTTTTATTGTGAAGGTTGTGTTGTTTTGTTATTGAGGTTGTGTTGCTTTTATTGTGAAGGTTGTATTGCTTTTATTATGAAGGTTGTGTTGTGTTGTTATTGGTGCTGTGTTGCTTTTATTGTGAAGGATGTGTTGTTTTTATTATGAAGGTTGTGTTGTTTTTATTGTGAAGGATGTGTTGCTTTTATAATGAAGGTTGTGTTGCTTTTATTGTGAAGGATGTGTTGTTTTTATTGTGAAGGTTGTGTTGTTTTTATTATGAAGGTTGTGTTGTTTTTATTGTGAAGGTTGTGTTGCTTTTATTATGAAGGTTGTGTTGCTTTTATTGTGAAGGATGTGTTGTTTTTATTGTGACGGATGTGTTGTTTTTATTGTGAAGGTTGTGTTGCTTTTATTGTGAAGGTTGTGTTGCTTTTATTATGAAGGTTGTGTAGCTTTTATTGTGAAGGTTGTGTTGTTTTGTTATTGGTGCTGTGTTGCTTTTATTGTGAATGTTGTGTTGCTTTTATTGTGAAGGTTGTGTTGTTTTTATTGTGAAGGTTGTGTTGTTTTGTTATTGGTGCTGTGTTGCTTTTATTGTGAAGGTTGTGTTGCTTTTATTGTGAAGGTTGTGTTGTTTTTATTGTGAAGGTTGTGTTGTTTTGATATTGGTGCCTTGTTGCTTTTATTATGAAGGTTGTGTTGCTTTTATTGTGAAGGTTGTGTTGCTTATATTGTGAAGGTTGTGTTGTTTTTATTGTGAAGGATTTGTTGTTTTGTTATTGGGGCTGTGTTGCTTTTATTGTGAAGGTTGTGTTGTTTTGTTATTGGGGCTGTGTTGCTTTTATTGTGAAGGTTCTGTTGCTTTTATTGTGAAGGTTGTGTTGTTTTGTTATTGGTGCTGTGTTGCTTTTATTGTGAAGGTCTTGTTGCTTTTATTGTGAAGGTTGTGTTGTGTTGTTATTGGTGCTGTGTTGCTTTTATTGTGAAGGTTGTGTTGCTTTCATTGTGAAGGTTGTGTTGCTTTCATTGTGAAGGTTGTGTTGCTTTTATTGTGAAGGATGTGTTGCTTTTATTGTGAAGGTTGTGTTGCTTTTATTGTGAAGGATGTGTTGTTTTTATTGTGAAGGATGTGTTGCTTTTATTATGAAGGTTGTGTAGCTTTTATTGTGTAGGTTGTGTTGCTTTTATTGTGAAGGTTGTTTTGTTTTGTTATTGGTGCTGTGTTGCTTTTATTATGAAGGTTGTGTTGTGTTGTTATTGGTGCTGTGTTGCTTTTATTGTGAAGGTTGTGTTGCTTTTATTGTGAAGGATGTGTGGTTTTTATTGTGAAATTTGTGTTGCTTTTATTATGAAGGTTGTGTTGCTTTCATTGTGAAAGTTGTGTTGCTTTTATTGTGAAGGTTGTGTTGCTTTTATTGTGAAGGATGTGTTGCTTTTATTGTGAAGGTTGTGTTGTTTGTTATTTTTGCTGTGTTGCTTTTATTGTGAAGGTTGTATTGTTTGTTATTTTTGCTGTGTTGCTTTTATTGTGAAGGTTGTGTTGCTTTTATTGTGAAGGATGTGTTGTTTTTATTGTGAAGGATGTGTTGCTTTTATTATGAAGCTTGTGTAGCTTTTATTGTGTAAGTTGTGTTGCTTTTATTGTGAAGGTTGTTTTGTTTTGTTATTGGTGCTGTGTTGCTTTTATTATGAAGGTTGTGTTGTGTTGTTATTGGTGCTGTGTTGCTTTTATTGTGAAGGTTGTGTTGCTTTTATTGTGAAGGATGTGTGGTTTTTATTGTGAAGGATGTGTTGCTTTTATTATGAAGGTTGTGTTGCTTTTATTGTGAAGGATGTGTTACTTTTATTATGAAGGTAGTGTTGTTTTTATTGTGAAGGATGTGTTACTTTTATTATGAAGGTAGTCTTGCTTTTATTGTGAAGGATGTGTTGCTTTTATTATGAAGGATGTGTTGCTTTTATTATGAAGGTTGTGTTGTTTTTATTGTGAAGGATGTGTTGCTTTTATTATGAAGGTTGTGTTGCTTTTATTGTTAAGGATGTGTTGTTTTTATTGTGAAGGTTGTGTTGCTTTTATTATGAAGGTTGTGTTGCTTTTATTGTGAAGGATGTGTTGTTTTGTTATTGGTGCTGTGTTGCTTTTATTGTGAAGGTTGTGTTGTTTTTATTGTGAAGGTTGTGTTGTTTTGTTATTGGTGCTGTGTTGCTTTTATTGTGAAGGATGTGTTGCTTTTATTGTGAAGGTTGTGTTGTTTTTATTGTGAAGGTTGTGTTGTTTTGTTATTGGTGCTGTGTTGCTTTTATTGTGAAGGTTGTGTTGCTTTTATTGTGAAGGGTGTGTTTTTTTATTGTGAAGGTTGTGTTGCTTTTATTGTGAAGGTTGTGTTTCTTTTTTTTGTCAAGGTTGTGTTGTTTTGTTTATGGTGCTGTTTTGCTTTTATTGTGAAGGTTGTGTTGTTTTGTTATTGGTGCTGTGTTGCTGTGATTGTGAAGGGTGTGTTGCTTTTATTGTGAAGGATGTTTTGTTTTTTTTGTGAAGGATGTGTTGCTTTTATTGTGAAGGTTGTGTTGTTTTGTTATTGGTGCTGTGTTGCTTTTATTGTGAAGGTTGTGTTGTTTTGGTATTGGTGCTGTGTTGCTTTTATTGTGAAGGTTGTGTTGCTTTTATTGTGAAGGATGTTTTGTTTTTATTGTGAAGGATGTGTTGCTTTTATTGTGAAGGTTGTGTTGCTTTTATTGTGAAGGATGTTTTGTTTTTATTGTGAAGGTTGTGTTGCTTTTCTTGTGAAGGTTGTGTTACTTTTATTGTGAAGGTTGTGTTGTTTTGTTATTGGTGCTGTGTTGCTTTTATTGTGAAGGTTGTGTTTTTTTGTTGTTGGTGCTGTGTTGCTTTTATTATGAAGGTTTTGTAGCTTTTATTGTGAAGGTTGTGTTGTTTTGTTATTGGTGCTGTGTTGCTTTTATTGTGAAGGATGTTTTGTTTTTATTGTGAAGGATGTGTTGCTTTTATTGTGAAGGTTGTGTTGCTTTTATTGTGAAGGATGTTTTGTTTTTATTGTGAAGGTTGTGTTGCTTTTATTGTGAAGGTTGTGTTACTTTTATTGTGAAGGTTGTGTTGTTTTGTTATTGGGTCTGTGTTGCTTTTATTGTGAAGGTTGTGTTGTTTTGTTATTGGGGCTGTGTTGCTTTTTTTGTGAAGGATGTGTTGCTTTTATTGTGAAGGATGTGTTGCTTTTATTGTGAAGGTTGTGTTGTTTTGTTATTGGTGCTGTGTTGCTTTTATTGTGAAGGTTGTGTTGCTTTTATTGTGAAGGTTGTGTTGTTTTGTTATTGTTGCTGTGTTGCTTTTATTATGAAGGTTGTGTAGCTTTTATTGTGAAGGTTGTGTTGTTTTGTTATTGGTGCTGTGTTGCTTTTATTGTGAAGGTTGTGTTGTTTTGTTATTGGTGCTGTGTTGCTTTTATTGTGAAGGATGTGTTGCTTTTATTGTGAAGGTTGTGTTGTTTAGTTATTGGTGCTGTGTTGCTATTATGAAGGTTGTGTTGTTTTTATTGTGAAGGATGTGTTGCTTTTATTATGAAGGTTGTGTTGTTTTTATTGTGAAGGATGTGTTGCTTTTATTATGAAGGTTGTGTTGTTTTTATTGTGAAGGATGTGTTGCTTTTATTGTGAAGGTTGTGTTGTTTTGTTATTGGTGCTGTGTTGCTTTTATTGTGAAGGTTGTGTTGCTTTTATTATGAAGGTTGTGTTGTTTTTATTGTGAAGGATGTGTTGCTTTTATTATGAAGGTTGTGTTTCTTTTATTGTGAAGGATGTGTTGTTTTTATTGTGAAGGTTGTGTTGCTTTTATTGTGAAGGATGTGTTGTTTTTATTATGAAGGATGTGTTGCTTTTATTATGAAGGTTGTGTTGTTTTTATTGTGAAGGATGTGTTTCTTTTATTATGAAGGTTGTGTTTCTTTTATTGTGAAGGATGTGTTGTTTTTATTGTGAAGGTTGTGTTGCTTTTATTATGAAGGTTGTGTAGCTTTTATTGTGAAAGTTGTGTTGTTTTGTTATTGGTGCTGTGTTGCTTTTATTGTGAAGATTGTGTTGCTTTTATTGGAAGGTTGTGTTGTTTTTATTGTGAAGGTTGTGTTGTTTTGTTATTGGTGCCTTGTTGCTTTTATTGAGAAGGTTGTGTTGCTTTTATTGTGAAGGTTGTGTTTCTTTTATTGTGAAGGATGTGTTGCTTTTATTGTGAAGGTTGTGTTGCTTTTATTGTGAAGGTTGTGTTGCTTTTATTGTGAATGATGTGTTGCTTTTATTGTGAAGGATGTGTTGTTTTTTTTGTGAAGGTTGTGTTGTTTTGTTATTTTTGCTGTGTTGCTTTTATTGTGAAGGTTGTGTTGTTTTTATTGTGAAGGTTGTGTTGCTTTTATTGTGAAGCTTGTGTTGTGTTGTTTTTGGTGCTGTGTTGCTTTTATTGTGAAGGTTGTGTTGCTTTTTTATGAAAGTTGTGTTGCTTTTATTATGAAGGTTGTGTAGCTTTTATTGTGAAGGTTGTATTGTTTTGTTATTGGGGCTGTGTTGCTTTTATTGTGAATTTTGTGTTGTTTTTATTGTGAAGGTTGTGTTGTTTTGTTATTGGTGCTGTGTTGCTTTTATTGTGAAGGTTGTGTTGTTTTTATTGTGAAGGTTGTGTTTTTTTTTATTGGTGCTGTGTTGCGTTTATAGTTACGGTTGTGTTGCTTTTATTGTGAAGGTTGTGTTGTTTTGTTATTGGTGCTGTGTTGCTTTTATTGTGAAGGTTGTGTTGCTTTTATTGTGAATTTTGTGTTGTTTTTATTGTGAAGGTTGTGTTGTTTTGTTATTGGTGCTGTGTTGCTTTTATTATGAAGGTTGTGTTGCTTTTATTGTGAAGGATGTGTTGTTTTTATTGTGAAGGTTGTGTTGTTTTTATTGTGAAGGTTATGTTGCTTTTATTATGAAGGTTGTGTAGCTTTTATTGTGAAGGTTGTGTTGTTTTTATTGTGAAGGTTGTGCTGCTTTTATTATGAAGGTTGTGTTGCTTTTATTGTGAAGGATGTGTTGTTTTTATTGTGAAGGTTGTGTTGTTTTTATTGTGAAGGTTGTGCTGCTTTTATTATAAAGGTTGTGCAGCTTTTATTGTGAAGGTTGTGTTGTTTTGTTATTGGTGCTGTGTTGCTTTTATTGTGAAGGTTGTGTTGCTTTTATTGTGAAGGTTGTGTTGTTTTTATTGTAAAGGTTGTGTTGTTTTGTTATTGGTGCCTTGTTGCTTTTATTGTGAAGGTTGTGTTTTGTTATTGGTGCTGTGTTGCTTTTATTGTGAAGGTTGTGTTGCTTTTATTGTGAAGGTTGTGTTGCTTTTATTGTGAAGGATGTGTTGCTTTTATTGTGAAGGATGTGTTGTTTTTATTGTGAAGGTTGTGTTGTTTTGTTATTTTTGCTGTGTTGCTTTTATTGTGAAGGTTGTGTTGTTTTTATTGTGAAGGTTGTGTTGTTTTTTTATTGGGGCTTTGTTGCTTTTATTGTTACGGTTGTGTTGCTTTTATTGTGAAGGTTGTGTTGTTTTTATTGTGAAGGTTGTGTTGTTTTGTTATTGGTGCTGTGTTGCTTTTATTGTGAAGGTTGTGTTGCTTTTATTGTGAAGGATGTGTTGTTTTCTTATTGGTGCTGTGTTGCTTTTATTGTGAAGGTTGTGTTGTTTTTATTGTGAAGGTTGTGTTGTTTTTTTATTGGTGTTGTGTTGCTTTTATTGTGAAGGTTGTGTAGCTTTTATTGTGAAGGTTGTGTAGCTTTTATTGTGAAGGTTGTGTTGTTTTGTTATTGGTGCTGTGTTGCTTTTATTGTGAAGGATGTGTTGTTTTGTTATTGGTGCTGTGTTGCTTTTATTGTGAAGGTTGTGTTGTTTTGTTATTGGTGCTGCGTTGCTTTTATTGTGAAGGTTGTGTTGTTTTGTTATTGGTGCTGTGTTGCTTTTATTGTGAAGGTTGTGTTGTTTTTATTGTGAAGGTTGTGTTGTTTTTTTATTGGGGCTGTGTTGCTTTTATTGTGAAGGTTGTGTTGTTTTTATTGTGAAGGTTGTGTTGTTTTGTTATTGGTGCTGTGTTGCTTTTATTGTGAAGGTTGTGTTGCTTTTATTGTGAAGGGTGTGTTTTTTTTATTGTGAAGGTTGTGTTGCTTTTATTGTGAAGGTTTTGTTGCTTTTATTGTCAAGGTTGTGTTGTTTTGTTATTGGTGCTGTGTTGCTTTTATTGTAAAGGTTGTGTTGTTTTGTTATTGGTGCTGTGTTGCTTTTATTGTGAAGGTTGTGTTGCTTTTATTGTGAATTTTGTGTTGTTTTTATTGTGAAGGTTGTGTTGTTTTGTTATTGGTGCTGTGTTGCTTTTATTGTGAAGGTTGTGCTGCTTTTATTGTGAAGGTTGTGTTGCTTTTATTATGAAGGATGTGTTGTTTTTATTGTGAAGGTTGTGTTGTTTTTATTGTGAAGGATGTGTTGTTTTGTTATTGGTGCTGTGTTGCTTTTATTGTGAAGGTTGTGTTGCTTTTATTGTGAAGGTTGTGTTTTGTTATTGGTGCTGTGTTGCTTTTATTGTGAAGGTTGTGTTGCATTTATTGTGAAGGTTGTGTTGCTTTTATTGTGAAGGTTGTGTTGCTTTTATTATGAAGGATGTGTTGTTTTTATTGTGAAGGTTGTGTTGTTTTTATTGTGAAGGATGTGTTGTTTTGTTATTGGGGCTGTGTTGCTTTTATTGTGAAGGTTGTGTAGCTTTTATTGTGAAGGTTGTGTAGCTTTTATTGTGAAGGTTGTGTTGTTTTGTTATTGGTGCTGTGTTGCTTTTATTGTGAAGGATGTGTTGTTTTGTTATTGGTGCTGTGTTGCTTTTATTGTGAAGGTTGTGTTGTTTTGTTATTGGTGCTGTGTTGCTTTTATTGTGAAGGTTGTGTTGTTTTGTTATTGGTGCTGTGTTGCTTTTATTGTGAATTTTGTGTTGTTTTTATTGTGAAGGTTGTGTTGTTTTGTTATTGGTGCTGTGTTGCTTTTATTGTGAAGGTTGTGTTGTTTTTATTGTGAAGGTTGTGTTGTTTTGTTATTGGTGCTGTGTTGCTTTGATTGTGAAGGGTGTGTTGCTTTTATTGTGAAGGATGTTTTGTTTTTATTGTGAAGGATGTGTTGCTTTTATTGTGAAGGTTGTGTTGTTTTTATTGTGAAGGTTGTGTTGCTTTTATTGTGAAGGTTGTGTTGTTTTGTTATTGGTGCTGTGTTGCTTTTATTGTGAAGGTTGTGTTGTGTTTATTGTGAAGGATGTGTTGTTTTGTTATTGGGGCTGTGTTGTTTTATTGTGAAGGTTGTGTAGCTTTTATTATGAAGGATGTGTTGTTTTTATTGTGAAGGATGTGTTGTTTTTATTATGAAGGGTGTGTTGTTTTTATTGTGAAGGTTGTGTTGCTTGTATTGTGAAGGTTGTGTTACTTTTATTGTGAAGGTTGTGTTGTTTCGTTATTGGTGCTGTGTTGCTTTTATTGTAAAGGTTGTGTTGTTTTGTTATTGGTGCTGTGTTGCTTTTATTGTGAAGGTTGTGTTTTTTTTATTGTGAAGGTTGTGTTGTTTTTTTATTGGGGCTTTGTTGCTTTTATTGTTACGGTTGTGTTGCTTTTATTGTGAAGGTTGTGTTGCTTTTATTATGAAGGTTGTGTTGCTTTTATTGTGAAGGATGTGTTGTTTTGTTATTGGTGCTGTGTTGCTTTTATTGTGAAGGTTGTGTTGTTTTGTTATTGGAGCTGTGTTGCTTTTATTGTGAAGGGTGTGTTGCTTTTATTGTGAAGGGTGTGTTTCTTTTTTTTGTCAAGGTTGTGTTGTTTTGTTATTGGTGCTGTGTTGCTTTTATTGTGAAGGTTGTGTTGTTTTGTTATTGGTGCTGTGTTGCTTTTATTGTGAAGGTTGTGTTGCTTTTATTGTGAAGGATGTTTTGTTTTTATTGTGAAGGATGTGTTGCTTTTATTGTGAAGGTTGTGTTGCTTTTATTGTGAAGGTTGTGTTGTTTTGTTATTGGTGCTGTGTTGCTTTTATTGTGAAGGGTGTGTTGCTTTTATTGTGAAGGATGTTTTGTTTTTATTGTGAAGGATGTGTTGCTTTTATTGTGAAGGTTGTGTTGTTTTGTTATTGGTGCTGTGTAGCTTTTATTGTGAAGGTTGTGTTGTTTTGTTATTGGTGCTGTGTTGCTTTTATTGTGAAGGTTGTGTTGCTTTTATTGTGAAGGTTGTGTTGTTTTGTTATTGG
>SSNR01000298.1:342142-371579 GCA_006937965.1 Callopanchax toddi
AGGACCAGATCCAGAGTGAGATCTAGGACCAGATTCAGGACCAGATCCAGAGTGAGATCTAGGACCAGATTCAGGACCAGATCCAGAGTGAGATCTAGGACCAGATACAGGACCAGATCCAGAGTGAGATCTAGGACCAGATACAGGACCAGATCCAGAGTGAGATCCAGGACCAGATCCAGAGTGAGATCTAGGACCAGATTCAGGACCAGATCCAGAGTGAGATCTAGGACCAGATCCAGGACCAGATCCAGAGTGAGATCTAGGACCAGATTAAGGACCAGATCCAGAGTGAGATCTAGGACCAGATTCAGGACCAGATCCAGAGTGAGATCTAGGACCAGATCCAGGACCAGATCCAGAGTGAGATCTAGGACCAGATCCAGAGTGAGATCTAGGACCAGATCTAGGACCAGATCTAGAGTGAGATCTAGGACCAGATTCAGGACCAGATCCAGAGTGAGATCTAGGACCAGATCCAGAGTGAGATCTAGGACCAGATACAGGACCAGATCCAGAGTGAGATCTAGGACCAGATCCAGAGTGAGATCTAGGACCAGATCCAGAGTGAGATCTAGGACCAGATNTTTTATTGTGAAGGTTGTGTTGTTTTGTTATTGGTGCTGTGTTGCTTTTATTGTGAAGGTTGTGTTGCTTTTATTGTGAAGGTTGTGTTGTTTTGTTATTGGTGCTGTGTTGCTTTTATTGTGAAGGTTGTGTTGCTTTTATTGTGAAGGTTGTGTTGTTTTGTTATTGGGGTTGTGTTGCTTTTATTGTGAAGGTTGTTTTGTTTTGTTATTGGTGCTGTGTTGCTTTAATTGTGAAGGTTGTGTTGTGTTGTTATTGGTGCTGTGTTGCTTTTATTGTGAAGGTTGTGTTGCTTTTATTATGAAGGTTGTGTTGCTTTTATTGTGAAGGATGTTTTGTTTTTATTGTGAAGGATGTGTTGCTTTTATTATGATGGTTGTGTTGCTTTTATTGTGAAGGATGTGTTGTTTTTCTTGTGAGGGATGTGTTGCTTTTATTGTGAAGGTTGTGTTACTTTTATTGTGAAGGTTGTGTTGTTTTGTTATTGGGGTTGTGTTGCTTTTATTGTGAAGGTTGTGTTGTTTTGTTATTGGGGCTGTGTTGCTTTTATTGTGAAGGATGTGTTGCTTTTATTGTGAAGGATGTGTTGCTTTTATTGTGAAGGTTGTGTTGTTTTGTTATTGGTGCTGTGTTGCTTTTATTGTGAAGGTTGTGTTGCTTTTATTGTGAAGGTTGTGTTGTTTTCTTATTGGTGCTGTGTTGCTTTTATTGTGAAGGTTGTGTTGTTTTTATTGTGAAGGTTGTGTTGTTTTTTTTATTGGTGTTGTGTTGCTTTTATTGTTACGGTTGTGTTGCTTTTATTGTGAAGGTTGTGTTGTTTTTATTGTGAAGGTTGTGTTGTTTTGTTATTGGTGCTGTGTTGCTTTTATTGTGACGGTTGTGTTGCTTTTATTGTGAATTTTGTGTTGTTTTTATTGTGAAGGATGTGTTGTTTTTATTGTGAAGGATGTGTTGTTTTTATTATGAAGGATGTGTTGCTTTTATTATGAAGGTTGTGTTGTTTTTATTGTGAAGGATGTGTTGCTTTTATTATGAAGGTTGTGTTTCTTTTATTGTGAAGGATGTGTTGTTTTTATTGTGAAGGTTGTGTTGCTTTTATTATGAAGGTTGTGTAGCTTTTATTGTGAAAGTTGTGTTGTTTTGTTATTGGTGCTGTGTTGCTTTTATTGTGAAGGTTGTGTTGTTTTTATTGTGAAGGTTGTGTTGTTTTTATTGTGAAGGTTGTGTTGTTTTTATTGTGAAGGTTGTGTTGCTTTTATTGGAAGGTTGTGTTGTTTTTATTGTGAAGGTTGTGTTGTTTTGTTATTGGTGCCTTGTTGCTTTTATTGAGAAGGTTGTGTTGCTTTTATTGTGAAGGTTGTGTTGTTTTTATTGTGAAGGTTGTGTTGCTTTTATTGTGATGGTTGTGTTGTGTTGTTTTTGGTGCTGTGTTGCTTTTATTGTGAAGGTTGTGTTGCTTTTATTGTGAAGGTTGTGTTGTTTTTATTGTGAAGGTTGTGTAGCTTTTATTGTGAAGGTTGTATTGTTTTGTTATTGGGGCTGTGTTGCTTTTATTGTGAATTTTGTGTTGTTTTTATTGTGAAGGTTGTGTTGTTTTGTTATTGGTGCTGTGTTGCTTTTATTATGAAGGATGTGTTGCTTTTATTGTGAAGGTTGTGTAGCTTTTATTATGAAGGATGTGTTGTTTTTATTGTGAAGGTTGTGTTGTTTTTATTGTGAAGGATGTGTTGTTTTGTTATTGGTGCTGTGTTGCTTTTATTGTGAAGGTTGTGTTGCTTTTATTGTGAAGGTTGTGTTTTGTTATTGGTGCTGTGTTGCTTTTAATGTGAAGGTTGTGTAGCTTTATTTTGAAGGTTGTGTAGCTTTTATTGTGAAGGTTGTGTTGCTTTTATTATGAAGGTTGTGTAGCTTTTATTGTGAAAGTTGTGTTGTTTTGTTATTGGTGCTGTGTTGCTTTTATTGTGAAGATTGTGTTGTTTTTATTGTGAAGGTTGTGTTGTTTTGTTATTGGTGCTGTGTTGCTTTTATTGTGAAGATTGTGTTGCTTTTATTGGAAGGTTGTGTTGTTTTCATTGTGAAGGTTGTGTTGTTTTGTTATTGGTGCCTTGTTGCTTTTATTTAGAAGGTTGTGTTGCTTTTATTGTGAAGGTTGTGTTGCTTTTATTGTGAAGGTTGTGTTGCTTTTATTGTGAAGGTTGTGTTGTTTTGTTATTGGTGCTGTGTTGCTTTTATTATGAAGGTTGTGTTGTGTTGTTATTGGTGCCTTGTTGCTTTTATCGTGAAGGTTGTGTTGCTTTTATTGTGAAGGTTGTGTTGCTTTTATTGTGAAGGATGTGTTGCTTTTATTGTGAAGGATGTGTTGTTTTTTTTGTGAAGGTTGTGTTGTTTTGTTATTTTTGCTGTGTTGCTTTTATTGTGAAGGTTGTGTTGTTTTTATTGTGAAGGTTGTGTTGCTTTTATTGTGAAGGTTGTGTTGTGTTGTTTTTGGTGCTGTGTTGCTTTTATTGTGAAGGTTGTGTTGCTTTTTTTATGAAGGTTGTGTTGCTTTTATTATGAAGGTTGTGTAGCTTTTATTGTGAAGGTTGTATTGTTTTGTTATTGGGGCTGTGTTGCTTTTATTGTGAATTTTGTGTTGTTTTTATTGTGAAGGTTGTGTTGTTTTGTTATTGGTGCTGTGTTGCTTTTATTGTGAAGGTTGTGTTGTTTTTATTGTGAAGGTTGTGTTGTTTTTTTTATTGGTGCTGTGTTGCTTTTTTTGTTACGGTTGTGTTGCTTTTATTGTGAAGGTTGTGTTGTTTTGTTATTGGTGCTGTGTTGCTTTTATTGTGAAGGTTGTGTTGCTTTTATTGTCAATTTTGTGTTTTTTTTTTATTGTGAAGGATGTGTTGTTTTGTTATTGGTGCTGTGTTGCTTTTATTGTGAAGGTTGTGTTGCTTTTATTGTGAAGGTTGTGTTTCTTTTATTGTGAAGGTTGTGTTGCTTTTATTGTCAAGGTTGTGTTTTTTTTATTGTGAAGGATGTGTTGTTTTGTTATTGGTGCTGTGTTGCTTTTATTGTGAAGGTTGTGTTGCTTTTATTGTGAAGGTTGTGTTTCTTTTATTGTGAAGGTTGTGTTGCTTTTATTATGGCGGTTGTGTTGCTTTTATTATGGCGGTTGTGTTGCTTTTATTATGGCGGTCGTGTTGCTTTTAAAAATATTTATTATTACTTTCAGTTCTGATGCTGTTTACTTTATTTCACGAACAAATATCCTGTTTTCCTGAATGCCGTCCCTTCTGGTTTGTTAGAACCAAGTGGAGCTAAACAGTGAGTTCTAATTAAAGTAGGCGGAGCTAAAGGAACTAGGCCGTAGAGTGGATCCCAGCTGTTCCTCGTGGACCCAGAACCTCCTAACAGCTTCACAGGAGGCTTTTCAGATGTAAATCACTGAAACTCACTCTTGATCAGTGTTTGTTTATAACCTGGCAGATCCACAGCAGAGATCCTGTCCAATCAGAATGAAGCTGAGCTGCAGCGCCACCTGGCTGAGAGGCAGCAGGAGATCCTGGAGGCCAAAGTCCAACAGCTGCAGGAGGTGCAGGAACGTTCAGTGATGAAGCTGATGGTGCGTTTTGATCAGCTGACTGATTTAATGTGGTTTTGTTCAGGAGGCCGAGCTGGCCCGAGACGAGGCCAGGAGGACGGCCTCGCTGGTGGAGTCAGAGGTCCAGCGCCGCCTGGCCCTGGACAAGATGGAGGAGGACGGAGGACTCCACAGCCAGCGAGAACCGGTGGATAAAGACAGGTGACTCAATCTGAAATGTGCAGCTTGTTGCTTATGTCATAACTTCATGAGTCAAAGTTTCTCTCTGGTCCAGAAAGTGGGAAATTAGCAGCCAGTAGAAAACTAATGAACACGTCTCCAGTTCTCTAGTAAACCTAAAGGTTCTAAAGGTTCTGCTGACATGAAGCTCTGTCCAGATGCTGGTACCAACCCATACTGGTTTCACCTGCTGTAGGTCAGCAGGTCTGTTAGTCAGTTTCACCATAAAGGCTGAATACGATGACGCTCTGTAAACCATAAATCTGCCATGTTGGATCAAAACCGTCATGATTCTGATGTTTTCCATTCCTCACCTGCCTTAAAGCAGAAATCATTGAATCCTGAAGGTGAAATGTTTCTCAGCAGGTAGGAGATGTTCTACAACCTGTCCATTAAATACAAACACAACGCTGCCGTCTAAATTAACCTTTGACCTCTGGGTCTGAGCCCAGGGTCATCAGTAGAACCTTCTGGTGTTTTACTCAGGATGATGATGATGATGACGACTTCTTTAATGCTATCGTCAGGCTGATCGAGGACTTGAAGCAGCAGAAACTCTCACTGGGTCTCCTGGTTGAAGAGCTCCAGGTCAAAGTTCACAGTCTGTCATCCTGCCTGAAGAAGAACGAAGGAGAAGCTGAGGTACGTCCACCACCCCTCCCCCGTCTCTGAGTGTAGAGGCGCTTAGTCACATCCTGATTCATAAATCCACTTCTCTAAACATGAGGTCATCACCGTTATGGATAAACAAACCTCAGAACTAGTTTAGCTCATTCATTCAAAAGTGTCCAGTAGACAGCTGACTGATGAGCAGGATAAACAAAGACGAGAGGTTTCTCCTGTGTTACGGCTGGTCTGTTCACACTTATTAATAACAATGACAGTTATTAGTATTATTTTACTAACTTTACTGCGGTTAAGAATTATTATTATTGTTTACTGTTATTAATAACATTAATAATAATAATAATAATAATGATGAAAATTATTAGTTATAATAACTTTACAATGGTTAGTAATAAAAATGTACTGTTATTAATAATAAAAACTTGACTGTTAATAACAATAATATTTTTACTGTTATTACTAATAAATCATAGATTTGTTGATGTTTATTCATATGAACACGTTACTGACGGTTTTGTTCCTGAGGAGTAACCTGTTCAACCAGACTGAAAACCCTAACCCAGTCTGCTCGCTTTGGAGACAAAGTTCCTGGACCAGATCCAGAGTGAGGTCTAGGACCAGATCCAGAGTGAGGTCTAGGACCAGATCCAGAGTGAGGTCTAGGACCAGATCCAGGACCAGATCCAGAGTGAGGTCTAGGACCAGATCCAGAGTGAGGTCTAGGACCAGAACCAGAGTGAGGTCTAGGACCAGATTCAGGACCAGATCCAGAGTAAGATCTAGGACCAGATCCAGAGTGAGATCTAGGACCAGATCCAGAGTGAGATCTAGGACCAGATCCAGAGTGAGATCTAGGACCAGATCCAGGACCAGATCCAGAGTGAGGTCTAGGACCAGATTCAGGACCAGATCCAGAGTGAGGTCTAGGACCAGATCCAGAGTAAGATCTAGGACCAGATTCAGGACCAGATCCAGAGTGAGATCTAGGACCAGATTCAGGACCAGATCCAGAGTGAGATCTAGGACCAGATCCAGGACCAGATCCAGAGTGAGATCTAGGACCAGATTCAGGACCAGATCCAGAGTGAGATCTAGGACCAGATCCAGGACCAGATCCAGACCAGATCTAGGACCAGATCCAGAGTGAGATCTAGGACCAGATCCAGGACCAGATCCAGAGTGAGATCTAGGACCAGATTCAGGACCAGATCCAGAGTGAGATCTAGGACCAGATCCAGAGTGAGATCTAGGACCAGATCCAGGACCAGATCCAGAGTGAGATCTAGGACCAGATCCAGGACCAGATCCAGAGTGAGATCTAGGACCAGATTCAGGACCAGATCCTGAACCACATATAACACTGGATAGTGACTTCATTAGAAGCTCATCTCATGACCTGTTAAGTGGCTCATTCAAACTTGTTTAGAGACTTTGTTTAGTGACTCGTTAAATTAATTCAGACTGGTTCACTGACTCATTTATTGACTTGTCCAGACTGGTTCCCTGACTCGTATCCTGAGGAGTCTGTTGGGTTCCTGCCTCCAGAGGAACACCACCTCGGGTCGCTCCGCCTCTCTGGCGCTCAGCCCTGATTAGGATTAATTGATCTTTGATTGCTCGTGTATTTCCAGCCCCTCGGCGTCTGCAGAGGCTCAGAAAGGTGACAAATGTAGATGAAGTCAGGTCACGGAGCAGAAACGCGTCACACCAGAGGTCGGTTTTATCAACAACACGTCCAGATGGATGCACATTTCATTCATCTGAGACGATAAACCATGTCAGCGATTCATTAAAACCCGAGTGTTCGCCTCAGGGAGAGGCATGACATCGTTCTGACAAGTCACTGAGACGTTAATGGACCCAACAGAAACACGCTGACCCGGTCTGGACCCTCCTGGTCACAGCTCTAAATAAAGAGTCGTGTTTTCTGATAAATATACAGACATTTGGCTGACTAAAATGACAGTTTCTACTTTCAGATTTAAACTCTCCATCAGTTGCTACAAAATAAAAGTTTAGCAATTAAAAAGGAAATGAAAGTGAAAGCAACAGAAAGAAGTCAACGTCATGCCACTAAATAAATAAAACCTTTGTAAATAAAGAGTTAATCACAGAGAATATTCTTCATGGTCTGACTGGTCCAACCTTTTATTGTGAAACTGCCAGTAAATAACCCACCAGTCTGACAGAAACCATCAGTTTGTGTTTTCATTGTTGATTCTATTACAGCAAACAGATGTTTGTCCTGAAGCTGCTCCAGATGTTTATCATGAGGCTGCAGACTGGAGTCAAGGCAGGGCCCAGACACCCCCCCCCCCCCTTCCTCCTGGGAATGGTTCAGTCCAGGCAGCAGGAGGAGGTCTCACTCCTTCATAAACTCCAGGGCTGTGAAATAAAACCTTTCTAGTTCTGTAGATTTATGAGCTCACTCTCTTTACACATGTTTGATCTGTTAGCTGTCACACATTCCACTTTAAAGAACAGCAAATAGATCAATGAGAATTATAAAACTATCATTTTAAAAATGTGGATCAGTGAGTAGAACCCCCACAATGCACTAGTGGTCAGATTTAAAGGGTTAAAACCACAGATATCATATATATTACCTTTATATATATCTATGCTAAAACAGCTAGAAGTCGGTGTGATTTTATTCGTAGTGGAGTGACTCATCCTCTCAGACATAGACGATCTTTGCTTTCTGTCACCGACCGTCGCCTCTCGGTGGAAACAGTCGGTTTGAGGCGCTGGCCGGTGGTACCGACCGGAACCGAGCCCGGAGCCTTCAGCCTCCGAACCGACGTGTCTCCGGGATGGAGGAGCTTCAGACACCGGAACCAGCCGGGAGGTAACGGTAGGGTGTCGGCACCGAGGAGGCGAGGACAACCGCATCCGGTCGCTTCTGTGGCTGATTTCAGCTCCGAAATCAGAAGAACTCTGAACAACAAAACATCATCTGACCAGGAGGAACAGGGGGAACCAGGGGGAACCAGGGGGAAACAGGGGGAACCAGGAGGAACAGGGGGAACCAGGAGGAAACAGGGGGAACAGGGGGAACCAGGAGGAACAGGGGGAACAGGGGGAACAGGAGGAACAGGAGGGAACCAAGAGAAACAGGGGGAACCAGGAGGAACAGGGGGAACCAGGAGGAACAGGGGGAACCAGGAGGAACAGGAGGAACCAGGGGGAACCAGGAGGAACGGGGGAACCAGGAGGAACAGGAGGAACCAGGGGGAACCAGGAGGAACAGGGGGAACCAGGAGGAACAGGAGGAACCAGGGGGAACCAGGAGGAACGGGGGAACCAGGAGGAACAGGGGGAACCAGGAGGAACAAGAAGAACAGGAGGAGAGGAAGTCCTCCTGAACGATGCCGGTTGGTCCAAAGTGACCAGATGTTTTGGGTTTTAATCGTCTCCGTGAACCTTTAGAGGTTTCTCACTGGGGCAGAATGTAAAGGTTCAGACATTTTTCATTCTCTGTTTTTTGTTTGACTTTTTTCTAAACATTTTTATTTTTTAAACTGCTGCTTTTTTCTTTCTTTTTAACTTTTTTAATGTTTTTAGTAAAGCTTTAGCTTCAGGCTGCAAATCAAAGCTTAAACTAAGAACAGGTGGTGGGCCTTTAAGGGGTTAAACATCAGAGCTCACACACACAATAAGCAGAACTTTAAAGGTGTGTCCAGACGACTCACACACCTGTTCAGGTGAAGGTCACCCTAAAGACCTCCACCTGCGGTGATGCTGGACGTGGTGAAGATGAAGGAGACCTGCAGGATCTGTGCCCGGGAGCTCTGTGGGAACCAGCGCCGCTGGATTTTCCACCCAGGAGCTAAGCTGAACCTGCAGGTGTTGCTGTCCCACGCTCTGGGTCGCGAGCTGACCCGGGACGGGCGAGGGGAGTTCGCCTGCTCCAAGTGCGCCTACATGCTGGACCGGATGTACCGCTGTGATACCGTGGTAGCCCGGGTGGAGGCGCTGTCCCTAGAGAGCCTCCAGAAGCTGCTGATGGAGAAGGAGCGCCTGAGGCAGTGCATCGGAGGGCTTTACCGCCGGAACAACTTGGACCGGGATGGGGAGCCGGAGCCACCTGACGACTCTCCGGTAGTGGATCTGTCCGCTCTGCGTGATGTGAGATACTCGGAGCTGATCCAGGACGATCTGACGTACTCCGTGTACGAGTCCTGGGCCGATAATGAGGACCCAGACCAGCACCTCCACCAGTGCACAGGAGCAGACTCGGGCCAGAAGCCGAGGCGGTGCCGGGGCTGCGCCGCCCTCCGAGTCGCAGACTCTGACTACGAAGCGGTCTGTAAGGTACCGAGGAGGATCGGGCGCAGGAGCACCTCCTGTGGCCCAACAACCTGCTACTCCACACCTGCTCCGGGGGTGGAGGACCAGAACAGACCTACTGCTGCTTCTGAGGCAACATCTGTGATGTTCCAGAGAACACTCAGTCCGACATCCTCAGTAGAGTCTCTGGACCTGACTACAGACCATAGAGGCAGGGAGGACCCAGAACCAGAGGAGGCTCCAGTAAAGAGGGACAACCCCCCAGAGGAGTGCGCCCCGTCTGGACTGGAGGTGATGCTGCACTTCCTGCGGGGTTGGGATTACCGGCCTGTCCAGCCCCGTCGGGGCAGCAAGCTCCCAATTCTGGTCAAAGAAAAACTGGACCACAACCTGTCACCTCAACTGTCCACCCCACTCAGGTCACCCTGTGGAGGAGGGGCACACTGCCGCCTGTACCCCCAGCAGGTGGTCCCTGAGGTCGTGACCCCCTGTCCTGAGCTGGAGCTGCAGGAGATGGAGGAGCAGTGGCTGGACGACTACGTCCAGTGTGGACCGTTTCATTTCCAACAGGTAGACCAGAAGGTTCCACGACTAGACCGTCAGAATGTGCAAACTAGGCTTCTCCAGGGGGGAGATGCATTATGGGAAATGTAGGAAACTTGATTATCGGACTAATCAGTCCTGGGTGTTTTTATATTCTACAAATATCAGCTCAGAATATGGAGATTTGTAAACCAGTTTCTTACAAAACAGAGGTCAAAGGTCAGTTCACCAACACCAGGTTCAGATGAGGTACCAGAGCATTGGTATCTGTGATCTGGTCAGATCTCACTAAGATTCAGTCATTTCTTCTTCCCTGCCGCAGAAAGCCACTTATTGCCCTTGAAGGGCCGAGGGTAAGCATTGCTACACCCCCCCAATGGCCGTATCCTAGCAACCCCCAGGTTTCCATGGCAACAGTATCCAAGCAGCCAGCTCTCATAACTTCCTTTGTCATGTTAATTAACAGTTTGGATGAGCTCCATTGTGCTGAGAGCAAACAGAGAGACAATACCAACCAGAACACAGTCCAGTTTCAGAGTTAGTTACTGATCAAACACCAGAGGAAAGTCATCAGAGTTCAGGCTGATGAGCCCCTAAAACTATCAATTACTCATGTCAGTAAGGACCACACCCACAAATTACATCATCGGTTTTCTAGTACTTTAAAAACTCTGTTAACCTCTACAGTTAGAACTCTATATTATCTGTTAGCTAACCTCTACAGTTAGAACACTATATTACCTGTTAGTTAACCTCTACAGTTAGAACTCTATATTACCTGTTAGTTAACCTCTACAGTTAGAACTCTATATTACTCGTTAGCTAACCTCTACAGTTAGAACTCTATATTACCTGTTAGTAAACCTCTACAGTTAGAACTCTATATTATCTGTTAGTTAACCTCTACAGTTAGAACTCTATATTACTAATTAGCTAACCTCTACAGTTAGAACTCTATATTACCTGTTAGTTAACCTCTACAGTTAGAACTCTATTTTACCTGTTAGTTAACCTCTACAGTTAGAACTCTATATTGCCTGTTAGTTAACCTCTATATTTAGAACACTATATTACCTGTTAGTTAACCTCTACATTTAGAACACTTATATTACCTGTTAGTTAACGTCTACAGTTAGAACACTTATATTACCTGTTAGTTAACCTCTACATTTAGAACACTATATTACCTGTTAGCTAACCTCTACAGTTAGAACTCTATTTTACCTGTTAGCTAACCTAGCCAAATTTAAATAGACTATAATAATATTAAATCGAATATAAACATTATGAATATATTACTTATATTATATGTATTACGGTATTATTTTAATATTAATAATACGGTACATCTTTTACTTGATTTTGTAGGAGAGTTTGACAGGAAGATGGTTTGTTCCTATTTGATTAAAAACAAAAAGCAGGAAGTAAACAATTCCTGAGGAATTCATCCACAAATGTAATGACATCATCCTCCACTCTCACTTCCTCTAGACTTCCTCTAGTCTTCCTCTAGACACTTCCTCTAAAGTGTTTTTACATTTTTTGTCGTATTTTTTCGTGCATGTTAGCAAACAGCTGTTCTTTTCTGTCTCTCCTGTAGAACCTGGTTGTCCTGCAGGTTCTGGTTGTTGCTATAAATCTGCATGTATGATTTGTGTTTCAGAGGCTGATCGACGAGCAGCACGGTCAGATCGGTCGGTACGAGAGCGCCGCAGGTCGCTGTGTCGGGGAGCTGCAGGCGGCCCAGACCCAGGTTCGCTCCCTGCAGGCCAAGATCAGAGAGAGCGAGACCAGAAACCAGGTAACACCTGCTGGTCAGACCACTGTATTACCTGTTAGCTAACCGGGGCCTGGATCCAGTCACAGCGTCAGAACCACTTCCACAATCTGATTGGATCTGATTGCAGAAGCTGCAGGAGCGTCTCGCTGACATGGAGCTGGAGCTGCGTTCGGCCCGAGAGGAGGCCCAGCAACAGGAGAGAAACCTCCAGAACCTCAGCGACTCTGTGAACGCCAAGGAGACGGAGGTAAGAGGATGGATCCAGCTGACGAACCGGGCCTGGAGCAGCAGAGTGTCACACGTCTTGTTTCCTACCTGCAGGTTTCTGAGCTGTACGGAGTGATCCAAGACCAGAACCAGAACCTGAGTTCTCTCAGAGAACTGGTCAGCCACAGCCAGCTTCAGCTTTCCGGTTCTGAGGTCACTCCGGGTCAAAGCGAGGTTCTGGTCCTGCAGGCGTCTCTGTTCCAAGCTCAGCTGGAGCTTCAGGCCGGTCAGCGGGCTCAGCGGCAGGCGGCCAGGACCCAGGAGAACCAGAACCGGGCCCTGGAGAGGCTGGAGGCAGACCTGCAGGTTGCGCTGCAGCACCGCAGGGAGACGGAGAGACACAACCTGGTGAGTAGGACCCACCTCTGGTTCTGGTGCAGACGGACCTGGCCCTGGGAGTGTGACCCCGTTTAATAAGTTCCAATGTCCAGGATCTTCAGCTGGTCCTGCAGAAGGTCCGATCAGAGCTGCAAGAGATGGAGGAGCAGCTGAGACAAAACCAGCAGGAGAGGAGGAGGGAGGAGGAGGAGGCAGAGCGGACCATCAGGGAGCTGAGGACGTCCCTGGAGACCAAAGACAAGCTGGTGGAGGTCAGAGACTCTGGGTCTGATGAGTCAAGTGGTCAATAACAACAACAACAACGTTTGTTTATTAAACCACAGCTTTACTGGTCTCTAGAGCTTTATCTCACTGTGTTTATTTATAAAACAAGAAAACCAAGAAGAAAGTCTGGTTATTAACATTACTGTAATGAACACACACACACACACACACACACACACACACTCACACACACACACACACACACACACACACACACACACACACACACACACAGGTGATGCTCAGTAAACTTAAACGTGTGATGGTTCTGAATCCGTTTAAAGTACTTGTTGTAGTACTTCTACAGACTGAAACACGTCTAAAGTACTCTCATGTTTCTCCAGAACCACTGGGACATGTTGGAAGATCCAGAGCAGAACCGAGACGCTCTGCTGCAGAAGCTCCGTCAGCGGATAACGGACCGGGACCGAGCTCTGGAGGTGACACACACACACATCAGCCGCAAACACACACAGAGACACACACAGAGAGACACACACAGAGATACACACACACAGAGACACACACAGAGACACACACACAGAGACACACACAGACAGACACACACAGAGATACGCACACACAGAGACACACACATCAGCCGCAAACACACACAGAGACACACACAGAGACACACACAGAGAGACACACACACAGAGACACACACAGACACACACTTTGATTAAAGCAGCTACTAATAGAAACAGACTTCAGAGCTACCCGGTTTCCGTGGAAACGCCTTAGCATCCTTTACATTTGATTGACAGCTGACTAGCAGGACCACTGTGGGCTTTGGACCAGAACCGAGTCCCGTTTACAGACACAGTTCAACCCTCAGGACCTCAGTCCAGGATCACTTGGTCCTCCTGGTTCCTGTCTGTCCCTGGACTCAGACCAGGACCTGATGAGCTGGACTGGTCTGGTCACTCAGCTCAAAGTCCTACTAGGTCGTCCATGTTGAGGTTTTACTTTTTCAAGTTAAATATTAGAAACGCTGTTTATTATTTTATTGAGAGGACTCAGGACTCGGCCCACGGCTCCAGACTCAGAAGGACCAGGATGTAGACGGGCTGATCCTGATTGTTCTTCCCGCCTCTCTGCAGCGAGCGCTGGATGACAAGTTCCGGTCCGTGGAGGAGAAGGAGGAGGAGATTCGTGGGGTCCAGCTGCTGCTGCAGGAGAAGGAGCGAGACCTGGAGAGGCAGCGCCGCGTCCTGTCCAACAACCAGGAGACCATCGCTGTCAGTGGCCCCGCCCCCATCCTGTCTGACGCCGCTCCCTGCCTCGTCATTAATCGGCTGTTGTGTTTGTGTCAGAGCCTGGAGGCGCTGCTGAGGGGGAAGACTCTGGAACTGGATCAGGTGTCGGACGCCTGGAGGAGCGTCCGGCGGCGGCGGCAGGACGGCGAGGACGAGCAGAGCCGGATCCTGAAGGAACGAGACGCCATCATCGACCAGCTGCAGGCGGCGCTGCACAGTCAGACGCAGGAGGTCCAGGTAGACCGAGTCCAGGAAGTAAAGGGTCTCATCAGCTCAGAAAGTGTTTCAAAATAAAAGCCTCTGGAATAACAGGGAGAGGTTTTCTAACTTCACAATAAAAGCCTGTCTGGAGAACCGGATCAGAACCACAGACTACAGGAAGACCTGGAGAGAAGAGAGGAAGTCTGGACCAGGGTTCTGGTCTGGATCAGGTGGTCTGGTCTGGACCAGGAGGTCTGGTCTGGATCAGGGTTCTGGTCTGGATCAGGTGGTCTGGTCTGGATCAGGTGGTCTGGTCTGGACCCGGGTTCTGGTCTGGATCAGGTGGTCTGGTCTGGACCAGGGTTCTGGTCTGGACCAGGGGGTCTGGTCTGGATCAGGGTTCTGGTCTGGACCAGGAGGTCTGGTCTGGACCAGGGTTCTGGTCTGGATCAGGTGGTCTGGTCTGGACCAGGGGGTCTGGTCTGGACCAGGGTTCTGGTCTGGATCAGGGGTTCTGGTCTGGATCAGGGGTTCTGGTCTGGACCAGGGTTCTGGTCTGGACCAGGGGGTCTGGTCTGGATCAGGGTTCTGGTCTGGACCAGGAGGTCTGGTCTGGACCAGGGTTCTGGTCTGGATCAGGTGGTCTGGTCTGGACCAGGGTTCTGGTCTGGACCAGGGGGTCTGGTCTGGACCAGGGTTCTGGTCTGGATCAGGGGTTCTGGTCTGGACCAGGGTTCTGGTCTGGATCAGGGGTTCTGGTCTGGACCAGGGTTCTGGTCTGGACCAGGAGGTCTGGTCTGGACCCGGGTTCACCAGTCTCCCTCTGTTCTACAGGACCTTCGCGGCTCGCTGCTCTCTCAGGTCCGTTCTGATCCTGGACTCGTTCTGGAGGAGCTGAAGGTCCGCCTCCAGCTCAAAGACCGCCTCTTCCAGGACCTTCTGTCCGACCGGACCCGTCAGGCCCGGGAGCACCAGGATCAGGTCCAGGATCTGCTCAGAACCCTGGACTCAAGAGACCAGAAGCTTCAGGTAAAGGTCAGGATGAGAACCAGCGACAGTTTAAAAGAGTTTCTGTCTGACAGGGTCTCTGTCCCTCCAGGACTCGGCGACCCGGCTCGGTGAGGTTCTGGACCAGCAGACGTCGAGGCTCCAGGAGCTCCGCCGACAGCTGAGCTCCGGTTCTGGAAAGAATCCGGACTCTGAGCCGACCACGGAGCTCCAGACGCTGCAGGAGGAGCTGCGTCTGGCGCTGAGGAGGGAGAAGGAGAACCAGGAGCTGAGCAGGACTCAGGCGGCCCGTTTGGACTCCCTCAGCAGGACTCTGAACCTGAAGGAGGAGCTCATCAGGGTCAGTGGGGTTAGAGATGTCACGTTTCTGTTCTGGTTCTGTGCTGCTTATCGATGCTGGTTCCTGTGACCTGCAGGACCTCCAGAGGCAGCTGACGGACCCGTCGGACCTCCCCCTGGTGGAACGACTCACCCAGGAGGTCCAGGAGCTGAGGGGGATCCTGGTCCAGCAGGAGGCTCCGGGTCGGGGCCGGAGGCCGGAGCTGGGAGGTGGGCATCAGAGGAGTGGGGGGTGGTTTCTGTAGCTCCTCCTGCAGCACCGGGGGGACAGAGACCGCAGTACCAGGTCCAATCAGGCCGCGGTACTGGGTTCAAACGAGTCATGATACCGGGTCCAAACGAGTCACGATACCGGGTCCAAACGAGTCACGATACCGGGTCCAAACGAGTCACGATACCGGGTCCAAATGAGTCAAGGTACTGGGTCCAAACGAGTCAAGGTACTGGGTCCAAACGAGTCATGGTACCGGGTCCAAACGAGTCACGATACCGGGTCCAAATGAGTCACGATACCGGGTTCAAACAAGTCACGATACCAGGTCCAAACGAGTCACGATACCAGGTCCAAACGAGTCACGATACCGGGTCCAAACAAGTCACGATACCAGGTCCAAACGAGTCACGATACCGGGTCCAAACGAGTCACGATACCGGGTCCAAATGAGTCAAGGTACTGGGTCCAAACGAGTCACGATACAGGGTCCAAACGAGTCACGATACAGGGTCCAAACGAGTCACGATACCGGGTCCAAATGAGTCAAGGTACTGGGTCCAAACGAGTCACGGTACCGGGTCCAAACGAGTCACGATACCGGGTCCAAACGAGTCAAGGTACTGGGTCCAAACGAGTCATGGTACCGGGTCCAAACGAGTCACGATACCGGGTCCAAACGAGTCATGGTACCGGGTCCAAACGAGTCACGATACCGGGCCCAAACGAGTCACGGTACCGGGTCCAAACGAGTCACGGTACCGGGTCCAAACGAGTCACGATACCGGGTCCAAATGAGTCACGGTACTGGGTCCAAACGAGTCAAGGTACTGGGTCCAAACGAGTCACGATACCGGGTCCAAACGAGTCACGTACCGGGTCCAAACGAGTCAAGGTACTGGGTCCAAACGAGTCAAGGTACTGGGTCCAAATGAGTCAAAGTACTGGGTCCAAACGAGTCATGGTACTGGGTCCAAACGAGTCATGATACCGGGTCCAAACGAGTCACGATACAGGGTCCAAACGAGTCAAGGTACTGGGTCCAAACGAGTCATGGTACTGGGTCCAAACGAGTCAAGGTACTGGGTCCAAATGAGTCACGGTACCGGGTCCAAACGAGTCAAGGTACCGGGTCCAAACGAGTCATGGTACCGGGTCCAAACGAGTCACGATACCGGGTCCAAACAAGTCATGGTACTGGGTCCAAACGAGTCGCGATGCATCTTAAATCCAACTGTGAAAACAGTATTTTATTGTGAAAGGACCCTGATGAGTTCTGCTTCCTGTTATTAAATCACTGAACTCAGAGATGATGAAACGCTGATCAGCTTTAAAATGATTTAATATAAAAACTTCATTCATTTCCTCCATTTTATTCATCAGCTTCAAAATAAATGCCCATAAACAACTGCAGGTGTCAAAATAAAAGCCCATAAACAGCTGCAGGTGTCAAAATAAAAGCCCATAAACAGCTGCAGGTGTCAAAATAAAAGCCCATAAACAGCTGCAGGTGTCAAAATAAAAGCCCATAAACAGCTGCAGGTGTCAAAATAAAAGCCCATAAACAGCTGCAGGTGTCAAAATAAAAGCTATAAATAAAACAGAAAACAGACTTGTGTCTCATTAAACACAGAAACGAAGGTTCAAAGGTCACAGATAAAATAAAGATGTTTATTTTCATTGTAGGTCAGAAGTAAACAAAATGTTTTTAATTTATCACTAATCAGATGCTTTTATTGTTTTAAAACAACAGAAGCCTCCAGTCATCAGAGACGACTGAATCGTTTCTGTTTAGTTGATGTTGACAGTATTAGTGTGTTTACACAGCTGCTCTGTGTTTGTCGCTGAACGATGGACGTGTGGGGTTGTTGTCGTTATTAAAGGTGTATTATTGTGTGTTTTTGTTTAACAATGCGTTTGACCTGGTACTAAAAACACCTGCTTGTTTTCCTGCTGCTGTAAAACCAGACGAGTTTGATTTGAATGAGTTATGGTTGAAATGACGTCACTCTGGAACGCTTTGATCTTTATCTGGTATCTACTGCCCAGGTCTGATTAAAGCTCGGTGTTTACCTTAAAGAACACATCAGCTGTTTGTGTCAAATTAACATTATGATGATTAATAACACTCGTCTCATTTTGCCACTAATAACTCTAACATGCCTGTTTTCCTAATGTGGAGGTTGCAGAGTGTTTTTATGTTTCTGATAATAAAGAATAAAGTTCCAGAGTCTGGATTTGACCTGTTTCTGTTCAAATGATAAAAACTGAATCGATCACAGACTGACACACAACGTCTATCACAGACTGACACACAACGTCTATCACAGACTGACACACAACGTCTATCACAGACTGACACACACGTCTATCACAGACTGACACACACGTCTATCACAGACTGACACACAACGTCTATCACAGACTGACACACAACGTCTATCACAGACTGACACCTGGTTGACAGCAGAACCCTGGTTTGATTCATTAGAACCCTGGTTAGGTTCATTAGAACCCTGGTTTGATTCATTAGAACCCTGGTTAGATTCATTAGAACCCTGGTTAGATTCATTAGAACCCTGGTTAGATTCATTAGAACCCTGTTAGATTCATTAGAACCCTGGTTAGATTCATTAGAACCCTGGTTAGATTCATTAGAACCCTGGTTAGGTTCAGTAGAACCCTGGTTTGATTCATTAGAACCCTGGTTTGATTCATTAGAACCCTGGTTAGATTCATTAGAACCCTGGTTAGATTCATTAGAACCCTGGTTAGATTCATTAGAACCCTGGTTAGATTCATTAGAACCCTGGTTAGATTCATTAGAACCCTGGTTAGGTTCATTAGAACCCTGGTTTGATTCATTAGAACCCTGGTTAGATTCATTAGAACCCTGGTTAGATTCATTAGAACCCTGGTTAGATTCATTAGAACCCTGGTTAGGTTCATTAGAACCCTGGTTTGGTTCATTAGAACCCTGGTTTGATTCATTAGAACCCTGGTTAGGTTCATTAGAACCCTGGTTTGGTTCATTAGAACCCTGGTTAGATTCATTAGAACCCTGGTTTGATTCATTAGAACCCTGGTTTGATTCATTAGAACCCTGGTTTGATTCATTAGAACCCTGGTTAGGTTCATTAGAACCCTGGTTTGATTAATTAGAACCCTGGTTAGATTCATTAGAACCCTGGTTAGATTCATTAGAACCCTGGTTTGATTCATTAGAACCCTGGTTAGGTTCATTAGAACCCTGGTTAGATTCATTAGAACCCTGGTTTGATTCATTAGAACCCTGGTTAGGTTCAGTAGAACCCTGGTTTGGTTCATTAGAACCCTGGTTTGATTCATTAGAACCCTGGTTAGGTTCAGTAGAACCCTGGTTTGGTTCATTAGAACCCTGGTTAGATTCATTAGAACCCTGGTTTGATTCATTAGAACCCTGGTTTGATTCAATAGAACCCTGGTTTGATTCATTAGAACCCTGGTTAGGTTCATTAGAACCCTGGTTTGATTAATTAGAACCCTGGTTAGATTCATTAGAACCCTGGTTAGATTCATTAGAACCCTGGTTTGATTCATTAGAACCCTGGTTAGGTTCATTAGAACCCTGGTTAGATTCATTATAACCCTGGTTAGGTTCATTAGAACCCTGGTTTGATTAGTTAGAACCCTGGTTAGATTCATTAGAACCCTGGTTAGGTTCATTAGAACCCTGGTTTGATTCATTAGAACCCTGGTTAGATTCATTAGAACCCTGGTTAGGTTCATTAGAACCCTGGTTAGATTCATTAGAACCCTGGTTAGGTTCATTAGAACCCTGGTTTGATTAATTAGAACCCTGGTTAGATTAATTAGAACCCTGGTTAGATTCATTAGAACCCTGTTAGGTTCATTAGAACCCTGGTTTGATTCATTAGAACCCTGTTAGGTTCATTAGAACCCTGGTTTGATTCATTAGAACCCTGGTTAGATTTATTAGAACCCTGGTTAGATTCATTAGAACCCTGGTTAGGTTCATTAGAACCCTGGTTTGATTCATTAGAACCCTGGTTAGATTTATTAGAACCCTGGTTAGATTCATTCGAACCCTGGTTTGATTCATTAGAACCCTGGTTAGATTTATTAGAACCCTGGTTAGGTTCATTAGAACCCTGGTTTGATTCATTAGAACCCTGATTAGGTTCATTAGAACCCTGGTTTGATTCATTAGAACCCTGGTTTGATTCATTAGAACACTGGTTTGATTCATTAGAACCCTGGTTAGATTTATTAGAACCCTGGTTAGATTTATTAGAACCCTGGTTAGATTCATTAGAACCCTGGTTAGATTCATTAGAACCCTGGTTAGATTCATTAGAACCCTGGTTAGATTTATTAGAACCCTGGTTAGATTCATTAGAACCCTGGTTTGATTCATTAGAACCCTGATTAGGTTCATTAGAACCCTGGTTTGATTCATTAGAACCCTGTTAGGTTCATTAGAACCCTGGTTTTATTCAACAGATGATCTCTGTGAGGAAGCGTTTTACCCAGAATCCTCCTGGAGACGGCGTTATGACCTGAAGACGACACATCTTTGATGCTTTTATCCATGACGGCGTTCTGTTTCTGCTTCCTGCAGATGTGAGCTCTGAGGATGAGGATGATGAAGATCTAAAGAGCCAGTCCACTGAAGGTGTTGATGGAGGAGAGTCGAACCTCCTGGTGAGGGTCTAGGTTCTGCTCCTACCTGTCAAAGCTAAACCTCTAGGTTGACCTTTGGGTGTTTTTATTTCCCGTTCTGTTTCCAGTTCTACTGATTGGATTTAGAACTTTACGTATTTTCTTGGTTTCCGTTGCAGGTAGAAGGTCCAGGTCTGACGGGGGTCCAGGAGCTGGTGGAGCAGAAACAAGAGGTGGAGCGAGAGCTCCGGGAGCTGAAGGTGCAGCTGCAGAAAACTGGCTTCAGCTCTCTGTCTCAGATCAGGTGAGCAGAGAGAATCAGCAGCACGTCCCTCAAACATCATCAGAAGAACAACCACTGCCTCAAGTTTTAACGTTTTACATTCTGTTGAAACCTTGAAGCTTCCTGAGTCTGACCTCTGACCTCTAGAAGGTTTTCAGCTTCCTGTTTGTGTTTTGCTGTGAAGGAAAGCTCTGTTCAGCCTGCAAATGGAGAACGAAGATCTAAAGCTTCAGCTGACCGAGGAGCTGCAGCTCAACAGGACACAGAGCTCTGAGCAAGGCATGCTGGGAGGCAGCGAGGAGGAGGAGGAGAGCTGTGAATTCTGGGACGAAGATCCGTCTCATCAGAGCAGGGAGGAGAAAGCCGACAGACCAGACCTCCTCAACACCTCCTCTCAGGTAGGAGTCCGGACCAGCCTTAAACAGTCTGGATCCACATCAAAGCATTTTAAATGCTCTGTGTTCTGACCCGTAACCAGGGCGACGGCCCCGTCCAGGAGCTGGAGGTCAGTCAGAAGACGGTTCGTCTGCAGCAGAAGAGCAAGGAGCTGCAGGAGAGGCTGATGGTCTCTGAGGCCACGGTTCAGGTTCAGATTCTGAGTGAGTCCTTCAACAACTGGTCCTAAAGTCCTGCTGCAGGTGCAGAGAGTCAGTCCTCTTCCTGTGTCTGCAGCAGAATCAGCTGTTCAGCAGGACAGTAAGCAGATCCAGGTGGACCTGCAGGATCCGGGCTACGAGACCTGCGGCCGCAGTGAGACTGAAGCTGAGAGGGAGGAGACCAGCAGCCCCGGTAGGTCCAGTCATCACTGGAAACATGACAGGCTTCAGAAAGGTTCCCTCATGTCTAAGGTCTGTAGAAGAAAAACTCTGACAGGAGTTTGACCTTGAACTTGTCTTCTGGAGGTCATTTTGAGATGCTGATGATCATGTAGTACTCTGAAAGCACCACCAGAGGGCAGCAGATCAGCCATTCCTTCTATCCTCCACACATAAGAATCCTTAGAGTTTCCAGTTAGGTCCCAGGTCAGGACTAGAACCAGCTCCGGTCTAGAACCATCCTCAACATCAACGAGTCAAAAACAGATGACTTCATCATTAGATCTCCTAGTTAGTAGTTGATGTAATCCTTTTATCTCTGAGCCTCACAGCTCCATCATATTTACACCCAGGCCCCTGTTAGACCTCTTTATATGGAAGACTAGCGCCACCTGGTGGAAAACAGTAATAAGTAAATGATGTGTCCCTCGGTGTTATGAATTCATAGAAACAAACGTTTCCTCCTGTTGAAACGTGGTTTCTAAGGAAGCCTGACCAGGAGCTGCTGATATTATATATTTATTTGTTTGTTAAAAGACGTGGACCTGCAGCAGGTGGGGTCAGAGGGTTCACGGTGCTGCTGGGTCTTTCAGAGTTCGATGACCTGGAGATGTGCACCTCTCTGGACTGCGGGTCCCAGTGGTGGCCTTCCAGCTCCAGCAGCTCCACCAAAACCACCACCCAGAGCTCTGGGCCAGATGAGGCGTCGTCCCTCCAGCGCCTCGTGGAGGACCTCCGCTCGCAGCTGACCCGGTCTCAGGGGGTGATCTGTGGGCTGCAGAGCCGGGTCAGATCCCTCTCCACCTCCAGCAACTGTGACCCCCCCGCTGTCCGTAAGGTCAACTGGTCCCTCCAGGCCTCCCAGAGCGGGACAGAGGAGGACGAGGGCTGGCAGTCCTCTGATGGAGGAGTTTCTGCCTCACCCCGTCACCATCAACCAGATAAGGACCTTCAGGATCTGACGTCCCGCGTGGACGCTTTGGAGGACCAGCTGAGGAAAGGTGGCAAGAGGACAGAGGTGGATGTAGACTCCATGTGGCCGGGGTGAGTCACTCACAAGCTGCTTGGTGTTTTTATGTTTGCTCCATCCTAGATCTGGGGCTGTTTGGTTTTGTCTTGTTTTCGGACCCAGTCTGGTCCAAGCTTCAGCTGATGGACTCATGGTCTCAGTCTGAGTTCATGGTGGTCTCAGATAACTGACTGAGAAGAAAGTGACTCTTAAATATGAAATAAAGACCCTTACCGAAGCCTGGGTGGTACTGTACTACAGTACATCACAGTATGTGTACCGGGTACTGTGGTCGCTAACCCAGACCCCGACAGACAGCAGGATCCAGGAGCCCACACAGCTGCCATGATTTTCTGTCTTTACTGTTTTATTTTCTTTATCTAAATTCAGGTTACTTCAACGTACAATACTGAGTAGGGATCTTTGCTTTTTTGTTTGTTTGAAAATGCAAAAGGCAAAAACTGTAATCCTTTAAAATGCTGCTAAAACCAACTGAAGGTTCATTTAACCAATAAAACTAGTCAACCAGTACCAGCTAAACCCAGCAGTGTAGCGGTCCTGTCAGCAGACGGCAGAGAGAGAGAAGCCCCTCTGACGGGAACATGGACTCCTGGCATCACAATCCACTAACAGTCAGCATCAGGATGCATTAATCAGTCGCCGCCCGCCGCTGATGTTTTTATGTAAACTGGGCTTCCTGTCGATTAGAGGAGATTAACCAGGCCGGCCTGCTTAGCCCAGAGGACTCAAACCAAATCATCCAACAGTCAGGGTGTCTGCTGACTGAAGCAGTGAGCTGTTATAAATAAGGGACAGGTAACTCCTCCTGACTTTTGTTTCTCTTGATTCTGCAGTAAGTTCGACTCTCTGATCAAGGCTCAGGCCCGGGAGCTGTCTCTCCTCCGCCAGCGGCAGCGTGAGGCTCAGGGCGTCTGCAGCATCCTCACCCAGCACCTGGGGGACACCACCAAGGCCTTCGAGGAGCTGCTGAGGGCCAACGACATCGACTACTACATGGGCCAGAGCTTCAGGGACCAGCTGGCCCAGAGCACGGCGCTGGCCCAGAGGGTCGGCTCCAGGATCAGCGGACGTGAGTCATAAGGCTCATTTCATCAGATGTCTGTTCAGAGGAGCGTTACTGATGTTTGTTTACTGACAGGAGATCGCTCTGAGGATCCAGAGGAGAAGACGGAGCTGCTCGCCATCCGGTCAGTTCTCATGACCTCTGTTTGGGTTTCCGGTGTCGATGCTGTTCAGTGGAAAGTATCGGACCACGTTTTCTCCTCAGGGCAGAAACGATTCCTCTCAGAGCGGTTTAACCATGTGGAAGAGTGGGCGTGTGCTGTACTGCACTGGGGCTGCTGGGTAGGGAGGCTGAAGGTTGAGGTGGAGTCATGTGACTGAAGGTTCAGTCAGATCTGAGGTCCTACGGTATCTCACAGCTCCATGTGAACAGAGCAGAAAGGTATCAAATATCTCTTCATGGTGTCACCCATCAGGCGAACCGGGAAACTTCACCAGCAGCATCCACAGGGACCAGTTCTTTAGGCCCCGTGTTGACCATCTACCTGGTCTGTAGCATAAACCGGGAGCTTGTCTGGGGTCTCGTGTTAGGAGGTGAATATTACCAGCATTAAAATCCCTTTAAGGCTCAGGTTTCATTAAAAACTCTTCTAAAGGCCTGGAGCCTGAGCCAGCTGGACACCTGATCCAACAACTAGCTTCACCTTCACCAACCTATACAGGCTGCATCTCCACCTAACGGGGAAGAAATCCAGCTAAGAGCCCGTTTCTACCTGAACAAACACCACTCAGCAACAAGCAACAGGACAAAGCAGCAAAAAGATGTGTACCAGACCGTAGTGACCTGAAGCAAACCAAGCCTGGAGCTCAGGCTCCACAGGTTACAACAGCATCAGGTTAGAGACCATTTAGACCAAATGTCCACGCTACAGTCAACAGCTTGATCACAAAATAACCCATTTTTTAAACTTACTGAAAAGTTGTAACATTTAATAATTAGCTACACCTGTAGAGTAAACTAATGACTCAAAACTTTATCGTTATTATTATTTATAGCTTGAAAGGACAAAAACAAGTCTTTTTGCTTTTTTCAGATGATAAAAGAGGCAAAGCCTTCAGATGAACCAAAATATGAATCTTAGATTCTGTAAAATCAAGTTTTTCTGTGCAAACAGGAGAGAAACAGGAGAAACCTCAGCAAACTCTCTGCCACTTTACTGAGCTGTGTCTCTGTTCTGGTTTGTGTTTCTGTTCTGGTTTGTGTTTCTGTTCTGGTTTGTGTTTCTGTTCTGGTTTGTGTTTCTGTTCTGGTTTGTGTGTCTGTTCTGGTTTGTGTGTCTGTTCTGGTTTGTGTTTCTGTTCTGGTTTGTGTGTCTGTTCTGGTTTGTGTGTCTGTTCTGGTTTGTGTTTCTGTTCTGGTTTGTGTGTCTGTTCTGGTTTGTGTGTCTGTTCTGGTTTGTGTGTCTGTTCTGGTTTGTGTGTCTGTTCTGGTTTGTGTGTCTGTTCTGGTTTGTGTGTCTGTTCTGGTTTGTGTGTCTGTTCTGGTTTGTGTTTCTGTTCTGGTTTGTGTGTCTGTTCTGGTTTGTGTGTCTGTTCTGGTTTGTGTTTCTGTTCTGGTTTGTGTTTCTGTTGTGGTTTGTGTGTCTGTTGTGGTTTGTGTGTCTGTTGTGGTTTGTGTTTCCGTGGTCAGGTTTGATTTCTCGCTGACTCGACGTCAGACCCTGTATGGTTCAAGCTGCTGTGCTGCCGCTGCAGTTTTCACTCCTGACGTTCTGCATCATCACTTCACTGCAGGGCAGAACTGAGCTTAGATCCATCGTGAGTTTTATTTTTAATGAAAGCACGTGACACAGTCTGAGTAAACCTCCTGTCCTGCTGATTGGTCAAATAATTAATCAGACTGTAGAGGAGGAGAGATGAAGACGACGTTACATCAGAGTCAGACGAGAGCAGCTCGGCGTCCTGGTGTCAGGATTAATGTTCAGCACCGAGTCATCTGTTAGACTGCAGGTACCTATGAGAGATGGCAGCTTTCAGAAGGGCAAAGCAGACTTTTAATTTGGAATCTAAAATAACATTGTTGGTTTTGTTTGCTGAGAACGTCATCAGATGGTGAAAATACACCTCTGACAACTCTACTGCCTCTGAAGTGATTTAAATCATCAGTCCTTAATGGTCCTCAGGATGAAGTGCCTTCTATCAGTTAATTATAACCACATCCACTGGTGACATCATTCAAAGTGGGTGGAGTCTCGAGAAACAGGAAGTAGTCCTCTTCAGTGTATGTGTCTCACTAAGCTCCCGGTGCTGTTTGATCAGAGTGTGTGTGACCACATACCACCACGTTAAACCGGTCCACTGAAGAGCGTATAGTGGCAGGAGGATCAGGAGTGCATGCATCATATTCAGTGTGCCTGCACACCTGTGTACCACTTATGTGCAGCCCTTGGTATATTACCTGTTTGCCTCTTATTACCTTACCTCTTATTAGGACACTCAAGCTTCACAGAAGCTCCTTTATTCACTCACACTCTGGTGGAGGTTAAACTACATCTGTAGTCTCAGCTGACCTGGGGCAGTCTGACAGGAGAGGCTGCCATTCTGACCATCGGCCCTTCTGACCAACAGTCACACAGTAAGGTGGTGAAGTGTCTTACCCAAGGACACAACGACAATCTAACCCAGACGGAGCTGGGGATCGAACCGGCGACCCTCTGGTTATCTGAGCTACACGAGTTTAGACTGAATAAATAGGGCTGACTTTTCTGGACCTTCGTCTCGACTGCAGCCTGTTCAGGCGGCGACTGGAAGCTTGTGGCGTTCATCTGTTCTGGATGAGTGGAAGCTGCCCTGGATGTTCAGTGGATTGTAACTCAACACCTCACTCTGCAGCATTCTGATTCATGACTTCCCACCACAAACGTCACCCTGAGGTCCACTTCCTGTTCACTGGGTTTTAACCTCCATAAACAAACGGCGTGAATAATTTGAGCTCCTTCTCAGAGGAGTAACCAGGCGAGAGGACGGAGGTCCTGCAGTCATCTAATACAGTGCTGCACAGGAGGTCAACCTGATGGGAAGCAGTCAGAGTTTAGTGGCTGTTTGTTTCAGTCTGTAAACAGATGGTAGGAGGTGATCTGACACAACGGATCTTTGTTTCAGGAAATCTGTCTGGAAAACCAAACAGCAGGAACATTAGAAGACAGGTTTAGATTTCATACCTCGTAATAAAGCTTTAAGGGAAATCTGGACTTCCAGAGTCAGGAATCTTAGCTGAATGGATGAAAGCAGCTGAGTTTCTTATTCAGGTTTCAGCTGAAAGGTTTCTTCAGCTCTGACTGACACTAAAGGGATTTTCAGTCCTTCTCAAGCGTGTTTCTGTGTTCCTGATCAGCCTCTGTTTAGAGAAATAGAGTTTACATCCTTCAGGACTGACAGCTGGTCTGAGTGAAGACCACAGTGAGTCTGAAATCAGCTCTAGTCTCTTCATGTGACCTTATTAATGAGGAATTCTCTCATTGAATTTTAACCAGTGTTAGTTGTGGAGTTCCTCAGGGTTCAGGGCTTGGTCCAGTACTATCTGCTTCCATTGGGTCAATCCCGGATTGGGATAAACCTCCATTGTTATGCTGATGATACATTTCTCCATGAAGCCTGATGAATCCAGTCAGGTAATCAGATTACCAGCAGGTCTCAGAGACACTCGGACCAGAGGATTCTTGATCTTTGGACTCAGACCAGACGCCCTGATACTGAGCTGGATTCGTTAGCTGGTTCCTTTACAACAGGACAGTCTGACTAATTATCGTTTATACTGAAGCTCATTTTATTACAACTACCTGGTGGGACCTGGTGGGACCTATTGGGACCTGGTGTGACGTGGTGGGACCTGGTGGGACCTGGTGGGACCTGGTGGGACCTATTGGGACCTGGTGGGACCTGGTGGGACCTGGTGTGACCTAGTGGGACCTGGTGGGACCTGGTGTGACCTAGTGGGACCTGGTGGGACCTGGTGGGACCTGGTGTGACCTAGTGGGACCTGGTGGGACCTGGTGTGACCTAGTGGGACCTGGTGGGACCTGGTGTGACCTAGTGGGACCTGGTGGGACCTGGTGTGACCTAGTGGGACCTGGTGGGACTGAGACTTGTGGCCTCCTGATGTTTGAGTCAGACATAAAAACAGTAAACATCATGAAGCAGCTTAACCCGTGGTCAACAGGCTCCTCCCACTCTGAGCCGTCTGCTCGCTCTGACAGCAGCTGCACTCATGCTGCTCCGGCTTTTCGCTGCGCGTCGTTAACATCTAATCAGGTTAAGTTATTAAGACCTGGGGTGGGGAGGGAAATAGGTCAGGAGCTGAACGCAGAGAGCCACAGAGAGGGGATGTGAGGGATGGAGCTCAGCACAGACAGGATTTACTCACCTCAGACCTGGAAGGATGTGGACTGTCTCTGCTGCTGGGATCTGATGTGTTTTTGAGGGTCATCCTGAGGAGTGGAAGTGGTGTTTTTGTTTAGTGAGTCCTCCCCCGTGTCCTGGAGGAAGTTTGTTCAGATGGACGGACCTGAAACGCTCTGACGAGCTGCTTTGTGGAGGATCGTTCATTCAGCCGCTGCTTTTCTTTCCCTCTGACGGCCGGTGGAGCGTGCACATCCGAGCCCTCGGGATCGGGACGTCCAGACCCTCGTCCCACTTCCCTCTTTGTGTTTGGATTCCCCCAGGAGGCTGCTGCTTGTGTCCAGAAGAGACCAGTCGGAACTTCAGTTCAAAGAGGAATCATTTAGAAAGAAGAGGCTGTTAAACAGAGCAGACCTTTATGTTTAGTTTTTGCACTTTAAACCTTTATTTTGTAGGAATTTTTTCCTATTTCTGAGACCATCTGGCGGATCTGTTGGGCTGGACCTGAAACCTTCTGGTTCCCACCCAGAGTCCCGGTCCATACGCTCTGCCTGTGTTGGACGGCAGCCACTAAAATCTCCCTGGGAATCCCAACACCCTAATCAGGATTTTCTCTGCTTTTCACCCGATCACTTCCTTCCATCCCTTCATCGCTCACTCGCTCTACAACCCGATGAGGCGAGTGCCGTTACCTCTGGAGAGCTCTGACAGAGGACGTTCCTCCCGTCCTGTGACCCGGCTGAAGGTGTGATGGCTCCTCTGTGGAAGGCGATGCTCTCCAGGAGCAGCCCGCTGTACAGGGACGCTCTGTTCTCCTTCTCCCTGTGGGAGTGGAGAGCTCAGGAGAGGGAGCTGCTGCTGCTGAAGAAACGCTCCGACAGGGAGAGGAGGACCATGCTGGCTCAGCTCGACAAGTAAGACCCACAAACAGAAATGATCCTCCTAGAATATAATCACAGGAGGGGGGTCAGCCGGGTCCCCCTGGTCCCTTCATGGTACCTGTATTTGATTAAGTCCAGGGACTCCAGAGTTCTTTACACCATTCAGTCATTCACCCACTCATGCACACATTCACTTGTTGGTGACAGGAGCCACATTGTATCTACAGAGGCAGTGCTGTAATACACCAGGAGCCACCTGACCCTCCAAACACCACCATGTGGGTCAAGTGTCTTTCCCAAGGACACAACGACAACGTGACCTGGCAGGAGTGGAGTTCAAACTCGACAACCTTCTGGTTACCAGACAAGTGCTGTACCTACTGAGCTACTGCAGCCCCAGATCTTCCTAGTCTGCCTGGTCCCCTTTACCCCCCTGGTCCCCTTTACCCCCCTGGTCCCCTTTACCCCCCTGGTCCCCTTTTTGGGTGGAGTACCTTTAATACCGGCGTCTAAATCAGCCCTCATGCTGCTCTCACCTCTACATTCCTTCCTGATTTCACACAAAACTTTTCTGACTTCTTAGAGTTTCACTTTTGGCCAGTGAGGAATCCTCCGTACATCTAGTCACAGGAACCTGAACACTGAGGCCAGGACTTCCTGATGGTCGCGTTACGCATGGAGATCAGTGGCCAAGTTGGAGCGTTTGCGCTCTGAGCATCCTGCTCTGTGCGTCCTGGTCTGTGCGTCCTGGTCTGTGCGTCCTGCTCTGTGCGTCCTGGTCTGTGCGTCCTGGTCTGTGCGTCCTGGTCTGTGCGTCCTGGTCTGTGCGTCCTGGTCTGTGCGTCCTG
>SSNR01000298.1:372998-375498 GCA_006937965.1 Callopanchax toddi
TCTGTGCGTCCTGGTCTGTGCGTCCTGCTCTGTGCGTCCTGGTCTGTGCGTCCTGGTCTGTGCGTCCTGCTCTGTGCGTCCTGCTCTGTGCGTCCTGGTCTGTGCGTCCTGGTCTGTGCGTCCTGCTCTGTGCGTCCTGCTCTGTGCGTCCTGGTCTGTGCGTCCTGCTCTGTGCGTCCTGGTCTGTGCGTCCTGGTCTGTGCGTCCTGGTCTGTGCGTCCTGGTCTGTGCGTCCTGGTCTGTGCGTCCTGGTCTGTGCGTCCTGGTCTGTGCGTCCTGGTCTGTGCGTCCTGGTCTGTGCGTCCTGCTCTGTGCGTCCTGCTCTGTGCGTCCTGGTCTGTGCGTCCTGGTCTGTGCGTCCTGCTCTGTGCGTCCTGCTCTGTGCGTCCTGGTCTGTGCGTCCTGGTCTGTGCGTCCTGCTCTGTGCGTTTGGCTCATTTTTGGCTCAACACTCAACACACATGCAAGTTGCAGCATCGCTGTGCTGAGCTGATATTTTAACTAGAGCTGGACGTCAGCTCGGTGCTCAGATCAGTATCGTCCTGACGCTGAGCAACAAAGACCTGAATGGGTTTGGATCCAGACCTGGGTTTTCCCTCAGACCTGGTCTAAATGAAACCATGGTGAAACGGATGGAGTCCAGTCAGCATCACCTGGATTAGCTGCTTTTATACAGTTTTAGATGAGTCTGTGTGTGTGTGTATGTGTGTGTGTGTGTGGGGGGGGGCACAAATCATTTGCTCTTAGGGCACCCAAATGACTAGCAACAGCCCTGAATATCAGCAAACAGCAAATAACAACCCATAATAATTCATTACAACACTCATTTCATTTAAATGTTTGTGAACGAAAAGACAAAATAATCCAGAGAGGATCAAACGCTTTAGGACTTTATAGAAAACGTGTTTGTGTTGATCTGATATCGATTTATATGTCTGGCTGACTCGTCACCGTTAATTAACTCAGCTGAATGTGTGTGTGTGGTGGTGGTGGGGGGGGGGGGGTATTTAGGTCATCTGGTGTGGTTTCCATAATGATTCAGTATTATTGTTGTCAGGTTGTGGGTCTGTTTTACTCAAAAGTGATGTAGAGCCTAGTCTCTGTTACCATGGTGATCTAGACTCTAGTCTCTGTTACCATGGTGATCTAGAGTCTAGTCTCTGTTACCATGGTGATCTAGACTCTAGTCTCTGTTACCATGGTGATCTAGAGTCTAGTCTCTGTTACCATGGTGATCTAGAGTCTAGTCTCTGTTACCATAGTGATCTAGAGTCTAGTCTCTGTTACCATGGTGATCTAGAGTCTAGTCTCTGTTACCATGGTGATCTAGAGTCTAGTCTCTGTTACCATGGTGATCTAGACTCTAGTCTAGTCTCTGTTACCATGGTGATCTAGACTCTAGTCTAGTCTCTGTTACCATAGTGATCTAGAGTCTAGTCTCTGTTACCATGGTGATCTAGAGTCTAGTCTCTGTTACCATGGTGATCTAGAGTCTAGTCTCTGTTACCATGGTGATCTAGAGTCTAGTCTTTGTTACCATGGTGATCTAGACTCTAGTCTAGTCTCTGTTACCATGGTGATCTAGACTCTAGTCTAGTCTCTGTTACCATGGTGATCTAGAGTCTAGTCTCTGTTACCATGGTGATCTAGCCCTACTAACTTTTTACTTGTTTTGTTTTTTCTGCCTCTGTTTTTAACCATAGCGTAGATTTTGTTTTGTAAATGTTTTTATTGTCTACAGTTGGATGAAATGAGGAAGTGTCTTTGGACAGGACACTGAACCCTAAGCTGTCCCCTTGACGCCGTCCAACATGGCAGCCCACTGCTTGTTTAAGATAAATCAATCGAATCCTATCAGATGGATGTTTGAGGTTCTGCTGGTTCCTCCTGTCAGTCTGTGGATCAACACCTAAAACTTGAAGTCCAAAGAGACCAAACTCTGACCCTGACGTTTGATTGACAGCAGACTCATCTGAACCTGTAACCAGCTGGTTCTGCTTCCTGAAACTTAACCCAGGTGTATTTGTGTGTGACAGACTCAGCAAGGAGCTCCAGCAAAAGGACAAAATCATCGAGTCTCTCCGAGCCAAACTAAACCAGCATCATCGATCGGACACGCCTAGCAGCAGCCACGCCCTCTCCGACTCCACCGACCAATCAGATCGCATCTCTTACGTATCCGATGAGCACGGATCCACCGGTGGGGACGTGGAGTTGTGCTCCGATGCTGCCAGTGAGCTCAGTCTGGAGAAAACCAGGACAGGTGAGTTCAGCACCAACGAAGAAGAACGGAGGAGATTCAGCCAGACATCAGGAAGTGATTTGTATAAAAACATCAAAACAGTTTAAAATGTTTATAATTTGATATTTTCTATTAAACTCATCAAATATAAACGTCAACATTCAGTATAAAACTTTTTTTACCCTTTCAGTTTAAAGAACTCAGCAGTTTTTAAAATCTGATCTTTAGTCTGATATTTACTAACATTTTACTATTACT
>SSNR01000298.1:377998-393913 GCA_006937965.1 Callopanchax toddi
GCTCTCCACACAGACCTGCAGGCCTGCAGAGTCTCACAGGTAGGAGAGACCTGGAACACCGACCTGCTGGACTTTGTTTTCTATCCGTCTCTCTTTCAACCTTCTATCCATCCATTTCTACCTTTTATCCTTCAGCTCCTGTCTCCGCCTTCAGCTCTGCTCCCTTTCAGCCTCCCCCCTCCTCCTCCTTCCCCCTCCCTCCTCCTCACCCCCTGAACCTGCGAGGCCAAAGCAGCGGGGGGGTGGGCTTCTCTCTGGCCGAGGTCCACCAGGAGCTGCAGGAGTTACAGAAACAGCTGAGAGACGACGAGCGTGCGTCACGTCGTTTGTTCTGAGAGTAAAACTAACAAACTGACTGACTCTTTGATTAAAACCTCGTCTGGAATAACTGACTCCTTCAGTCTGAGTTCAGCTCACATTGTTTAAAACCCAGAATCATTTCCCTTTAAAATCATTTATTATTGAAACAGCTGGTGTGAAGTGACTCTATAAAAGTCTTTTTTGATCCAAAGCGACTGATATCTGTGAGCCATCAGGCATGTTGTGATGTTCTAAATGTTCCCTGTTCAGGTCCCTTTACATCTCTGTGTCTGATCTAACTGGTGCAGCTCTAGATTTAACTTCTAGAGACTCACTGGTTCTGATTTGGAGTGCCGATACCGATTTCTGATTTTTGTTCAGCCCCGACCTGCAGGTTGTGGTTTGTTCCACAGACCTAGAACTTTAAACCTGTGAGGTCTGAATCTAGTTACACTACAGCAGAGGGCCGAGCACACTGCCCTGTGGGACTCCTATGTTGACAGTGATGCTGCTGGAGGTCCACCTGTCAACCTAAATCATTTTAATAATAATAATATTTAATGAACAAAATACTAACTTTATTAATCACATATTAATAACAACTAGATGAGTCTCCAGAGCTACTTAAGAGACTCTGTGTCCATCAAATCACTTTTACCTGAATTCTGGTTTTTATTTATCACTAACACCAGGTGTTGATTTATGAATGTGTTCCTGTTCAGGTCCCTTTACATCTCTGTGTCTGATCTAACTGGTGCAGCTCTAGATTTAACTTCTAGAGGTTCACTGGTTCTGATGTGGAGGGCCAAGCTGACAGGTGTATTTATCACTAACACCAGGTGTTGATTTATGACTGTGTTCCTGTGCAGGGTTCTCCAGTCCTCAGTCCAATCCCCGTCCTGGTTTCCCGTTCGCCCACCAGCAGCCGCTCCACTCCTCTGGCTTCCTGCCTCTCTCCTTCCAGGGATTCCAGCCGTCTCCGTTCAGCAGCGCTGTGAGCAGCGGTCTGGACGCCGGCGTGGCCATGACAGCTGGGACGAGCCTGCTGGAGAGCAGTGGATTGTGGGAAATGGCCCACACAAGCCGACCGGTGAGAGTTGGAGCTGACCTGTCGTCAGGATCGTCAGGGTACCAGTCAGGAACCAGCCACACAGGTCCAGACCCAATGTTTGATCCAGAGCGTGTACTGGTCCCAGCTGGGTCAGACGCTGATGTTTGTGTTTCCTGAAGGTTCAGAGCTGATGAAGGAGCACCTGAGAGAGATCAGGAGTCTGAGACAGAGGCTGGAGGACTCCATCCAGACCAACGAGCGCCTCCGAGAGCAGCTGGAGGGGCAGCTGGCCCAGACCGCCACAGAAAAAGGTTCTGTCTCTGTTTTACAAGACGTGGAACCTTTGGTTCTGTAGCTCCTTTTTAACCCAAATGTGTGATGAAATAATGTTCTCAGTTTGGTTTAAAGCTACAGAACTGGATTTTAAAGTCAATCAGAAACTCTTCATTATTCTCAGAGGGACATTGGTCTCAGAGGGACATTAGTCTCAGAGGGACAGAGAGGCTGTTCTAGCTGTGGACAGGAAGCCACTGGGTGGCGCTGCTCTAGAACACTGAACTGAATCATCGGTGACTCCACAGGTGGACCCACCAACATCTACATCCAGGGTCTGGACTCAGTCCGCCAGCTCTCTGCTGAGATCCGACTCCTGAAGGAGGAAAACGTCGGCCTGCAGGCGAAGCTGGACGACGCCACCAGAGGTGCTGATGCTCTCTTTACCTCGTCTGAGTCCGAACCAATAGATCTCCAGGTAAAGGTGACTGGTCTCTGTTGGTCATAAACACTGCCCTGATTCCCCTCAGAGAGCAGAAAGGGGGCGGAGCATCTGAAGAAAGTAGAGCTGGATGCAGAGAGGTGGGCGGAGCTTAGCCAAAAGCTGCAAGCGGAGGCTGAAGCTCACAGACAGGAAGTGACCCAGCTGAAACGGGACAGGCCGAGGATCCAGGACACCATCAACAGGTAAGACCCCAAAACCCCCTCAGTCCTGATTCTGTCAGGTCGTTACGCCCCGCTGCCTGAACAACATCAGATCAGATTCAGGTCTCAGCGTTCAGACTGGACCTCTAAACCCGATGTTCAGGCAGCAGCTCCGTGTTCCTCCAGCAGGTTTCACTGAGTGATGGTTGTTTGTGTGGTCAGACTCCAGCACGAGGCCAGCGTCCTCCGACAGCAGCTGGACCAGAGCCGCCGTTTGGTCCAGGAGCTCCAGGACCAGGGTCACGGTGTGTGTGACGTCACCACAAACACACACTCAGGTAACACAATCAGTCAGGACCAGTTCTGACCTGAAGGACTCCCCGTCCACTCTCTCCTCTGATGATGTCATCATTTCACTCTTTCACAAACTGACTCTTGTCCCCGTCTTCTTCTGGTGACAGACGTGATGTTGGTGTCTTTCTCAGCAGGTCCACTGAGGGACACCATTCATACAGAAAACAACACCGTGACCTTTGACCCCAAACCGCTGCACCTTCAGCTGATGGGCCAGACGGACACGTCGCCTGCAGCCAGACGGCGACTCTTCAGCGGTCAGTTTGTCTCTGATGAGTCTTCTCAGGAGGACAGGACGTGTTGATAACAGTGACCTGTCTCTGCAGGAAACGCCTCGTCTCCTTCTGTTAGAGACGCTGGACTCTTCAGTCCTCTGTCCTCTCCAGGTTCTGAACCGTCAGCTGATCCAGGTCAGACTTCCTCCCCCAGTGTGGGAAACGGTGGTTTGTAATTTCATTACTTTAGTAATCAGCTCCCCTCCGTCTCCAGCTCCACGCAGCTCCTCCGCCCAACGCCACGCCGTCGGCCATTTTCAGGACTTCCAGGCGCTGCAGCAGCAGCTCCTGGAGGGAAGTTCCCTCCTCCTGAAGATGGAGGCTGCCCTCAGGTCCCTGAACGCCTCACAGAAACTTCATCAGGTAGGGTCTGGGTCTGGGTCTGGGTCTGGATCTGATCTGGCTTCATCAGGTAGGGTCTGGGTCTGGGTCTGGGTCTGATCTGGCTTCATCAGGTAGGGTCTAGGTCTGGGTCTGGGTCTGGGTTTGGGTCTGATCTGGCTTCATCAGGTAGGGTCTGGGTCTGGGTCTTGGTCTGATCTGGCTTCATCAGGTAGGGTCTAGGTCTGGGTCTGGGTCTGGGTCTGATCTGGCTTCATCAGGTAGGGTCTGGGTCTGGGTCTGATCTGGCTTCATCAGGTAGGGTCTGGGTCTGGGTCTGGGTCTGGATCTTGGCTTCATCAGGTAGGGTCTGGGTCTGGGTCTGGGTCTGGGTCTGATCTGGCTTCATCAGGTAGGGTCTAGGTCTGGGTCTGGGTCTGGGTCTGGATCTGATCTGGCTTCATCAGGTAGGGTCTGGGTCTGGGTCTGATCTGGCTTCATCAGGTAGGGTCTGGGTCTGGGTCTGGGTCTGGGTCTGGGTCTGATCTGGCTTCATCAGGTAGGGTCTAGGTCTGGGTCTGGGTCTGGATCTGATCTGGTTTCATCAGGTAGGGTCTGGGTCTGGGTCTGGGTCTGATCTGGCTTCATCAGGTAGGGTCTGGGTCTGGGTCTGGGTCTGGGTCTGGGTCTGGGTCAGGGTCTGATCTGGCTTCATCAGGTAGGTCTAGGTCTGGGTCTGGGTCTGGGTCTGGATCTGATCTGGCTTCATCAGGTAGGGTCTGGGTCTGGGTCTGATCTGGTTTCATCAGGTAGGGTCTGGGTCTGGGTCTGGGTCTGATCTGGCTTCATCAGGTAGGGTCTGGGTCTGGGTCTGGGTCTGGGTCTTGGTCTGATCTGGCTTCATCAGGTAGGGTCTAGGTCTGGGTCTGGGTCTGGGTTTGGGTCTGATCTGGCTTCATCAGGTAGGGTCTGGGTCTGGGTCTGGGTCTTGGTCTGATCTGGCTTCATCAGGTAGGGTCTAGGTCTGGGTCTGGGTTTGGGTCTGATCTGGCTTCATCAGGTAGGGTCCGGGTCTGGGTCTGATCTGGCTTCATCAGGTAGGGTCTAGGTCTGGGTCTGGGTCTGGGTCTGGGTCTGATCTGGCTTCATCAGGTAGGGTCTGGGTCTGGGTCTGGGTCTGATCTGGCTTCATCAGGTAGGGTCCAGGTCTGGGTCTGGGTCTGGGTCTGGGTCTGATCTGGTTTCATCAGGTAGGGTCTGGGTCTGGGTCTGGGTCTGATCTGGCTTCATCAGGTAGGGTCTGGGTCTGGGTCTGGGTCTGGGTCTGATCTGGCTTCATCAGGTAGGGTCTGGGTCTGGGTCTGGGTCTGGGTCTGGGTCTGATCTGGCTTCATCAGGTAGGGTCTAGGTCTGGGTCTGGGTCTGGGTCTGGGTCTGATCTGATCTGGCTTCATCAGGTAGGGTCAGGGTCTAGGTCTGGGTCTGGGTCTGGGTCTGATCTGGCTTCATCAGGTAGGGTCTAGGTCTGGGTCTGGGTCTGGGCCTGATCTGGCTTCATCAGGTAGGGTCTGGGTCTGGGTCTGATCTGGCTTCATCAGGTAGGGTCTGGGTCTGGGTCTGGGTCTGATCTGGCTTCATCGGGTAGGGTCTAGGTCTGGGTCTGGGTCTGGGCCTGATCTGGCTTCATCAGGTAGGGTCTGGGTCTGGGTCTGGGTCTGGGTCTGGGTCTGATCTGGCTTCATCAGGTAGAGGAGAGAGGACACCAGCGATGGTTGAAGTGAAATCGCTTTAGGATGAACAAACGGAGGACACGTCTCCTGTCCTTTGGACTCTGACAGCTGATTGTTTCTATCATATGACTCAGGACTCAGGAGGCTCCAGGAACCTGCTGTCAGAAACCAGAACCCTGAAACGGATCCTTCAGGAGGCGGAGTCTCTGCTCAGGAGGTTCTGGAGAGCAGCTCTACCTGACAGACAGGTGAGGACCTACTGTTCCTGTTTGTCGTTCCTCCTGGTTCCACGTGTTTTCTGGACCTTTTCTGAATGAAACTCAGATCAGCTGTAGTCTCACTGGTTTACCTGGTCCTGTGGGTTTGTTCAGGACGAGGCCCTGAAGCAGGAGCTGGTTCTTCTCCGCCTGAAGCTCTCAGATCAGGACCGGGTTCTAAAGGACACCACGGAGAGACTGGAGAGCTCCAACCTCACCAAGGACAGCATGGAGCGCTTCATCGTCAGCCAGCGTGAGTCAGTCAGCTGTGTTCAGTAGAGCAGCCAATGAGGGAAGAGGTTCTATCTGTGGACCTTCTGTAGTGGTCTCAGGTCCTGGTCCTCTTCAGACCTCCACCTCCGGTCGGATCCTCACAGAGCTGTTCTACTGAAATCAGAACCTGATCATCAGGATGTTTGTTTCTCACAATCTGATGACTCAGCACTAACATCAGGCTCTGTGACATCACTGCAACCTGATTGGATAACAGCTGATGACCTGTTTCTGTTTTTAGTGTCGAGAACCAGAGACGTGCTGAAGAGAGCCAAGAAGAACCTGCAGGTAAGTTCTGACCCCCCTGGTCCAGGTCTGGGTCTGATCTGGGTCTAGGTCTGATCTGGGTCTGATCTGGGTCTGATCTGGGTCTGATTTTTTTCAGCTGCCTCTCAAACACTTGGTTCTGTTTCAGGTCAAAGGTCAAGAGGCTCAGGTGAGCTCAGCTGCTCTCCTGGTTGGAGTGTCCTGATGCTGCCCCCTACAGGTGGGCTCCCTGTAGGTTTTGGACCTGGATCCTGTGACCCCTAAACCTTTAGACCTGAGTTCTCCAGGAGGTTTAGCTCCTGGTGCTCCTCTGTCGTCTCTGCTGCTCGACTGAAGAGTTTCCGTTGGTTTGTTTTGATTCGTCGCTTCAGACGAATCCACGAGGGTTTTCTGTTGTTTGTAGTCCACCGGATCTGGATCAGGTCCCGCTAGAACAGAAAGCTGGATCCAACCAGTGCACCTCTACTACAACATTTACGGCTCTGAGTCCACCCAGTCAGAGGAGTAAAACCAGAGCTGTGACCCCCCCCCCCCCCCACACACACACACACACACACAGTTCTCCTGTTTTTGCTGACTCGTCACATTTAAATGTTTCAGATCAGAAAACAGATTCGTGCATCAGATGAAGAAAACCTGAGTAAAACGTTTTTAAAGAATGAGAAGCCTCTGATTCTTCTGGTTTCTAACGTCCAGAGCTGGAAACGTCCTCGTCTTCAGTAAAACAGGAACCGCCGGCAGCAGCATCATCATCCTCTTCACACTTTGTTTCAGCAACACAAAGTCAGAAAAACGAACATTTGAGTTGTTTAAAGCCTTTTAGAGAGATTTATATGGTGTCAGAGAACTTTCTGTAACATGAAAGGGCAATTCACAACAAGACAAGTGTAAAACAGCTTAGGGAGGGAGAGGGTCAAAGGATTTAGTGGAGAGTAAAGATTTTTGCATGAATGTAAAAATGTCTAACGGCACACAGTGACATTGTTCCCTAAATCTTCCCTCACTGTTGAGAACCTCCTCTCAGTGTTTTCTTCCTACGCTCACTTCTCCAATGTCTCACTTCTGAACGCTGCGCTCTCTCGCTTCAAGGTTTCCCTGGGAGTGACGTCACAGATCCAGACCCGACTAGACGATGCACCGATCTTTCTGATTTGTTATCTTTTCAGAACTCTGTTGCACTAATGATGTTTCAAACCCCTCAACTTCACAAGAACAGGTACATTAAAGCTGTTTTAGTTGTTATTGTTCTTTCATAAATCTGTTTTTTAAACTATTGACTTGATATTAGTATGATGGCTGCAGAAGTACATTTCATAAAAATATGCTGTCAAATAAGTCAAAGGACTGCAGGACAAGCTTTTATTAACCAGAGGTGACATGTGATTTAAGACAAAAGTATTTTGTGTAATTTAAAAAAGTTTTATGACATTCCTAAACAGTTTCCTTGAATTAAAAGTTTTTCAGGTTACAGAGTCACCAAGATTGAACATCATTATTTTCTAAACAGGTCAAACTAAAGTTATATGAGAAAATGACAAAAAAAAAACCACTCAAAATGATCATGAATGGAACATTTAAACTACATACAGTGTAATCATAATATTACTAAATATCACCACTACACTACAAGTCCATTACTTTACAACTGATATTTACATCATTTCACAAAAACCTATGATACGCATCCTTTCTAACACACTGAAGGGAAGTTCATTTCTGAAATCTTTTGATATTTTACAGTACATTTTACAGTACATTACAGTACATTTTAATATAATTTATAGGCATGCTTATAGGCTCCATACCTCTGCAGACATTGTAATATCAAGTCAATAGTTAAAAACAGATTTATGAAACACCAACAAGAAAAACTTCATTTGTACCTGTTCTTGTGAAGTTGAGGGGTTTGAAACATCATTAGTGCAACAGAGTTCTGAAAATATAACAAGTCTGAAAGATCGGTGCATCGTCTAGTCGGGTCTGGATCTGTGACGTCACTCCCAGGGAAACCTTGAAGAGAGAGAGCGCAGCGTTCAGAAGTGAGACACTGGAGAAGTGAGCGTAGGAAGAAAACACTGAGAGGAGGTTCTCAACAGTGAGGGAAGATTTAGGGAACAATGTCACTGTGTGCCGTTAGACATTTTTACATTCATGCAAAAAATGTTTTACTCTCCACACAATCCTTTGACCCTCTCCCTCCCTAAGCTGTTTTACACTTGTCTTGTTGTGAATTTCCCTCTCATGTTACAGAACGTTCTCTGACACCATAGTTTTAGTTTGTTTTCCTCTCGTCGTGTCGACCTGTGATAACTTCTACACTCGTTCCTTTAGTTTCCTTTGACTTGTTGGGTTTTTCTGGGGGATTTAATCTTATTTATTTTGTGCATGAACTCTACTGCTCCTATACTGGAATCCTTTACTGGAATCAGCCCAGTTTGGGTTTCAGGATTCTACTGATTTGAACCTGACTCACTTCGTAGTGACTCTCAGAGTTTAAGAAGCAATAAGATGAACCAAAGAGGTGACGAGTCAGGACAGCTGATGTTTGTATAAAGAAACAACGTGTGTGTTGCTGCTTTGTGTTTTTATGCATGTTTTGGATTTAAAAAAAGATTTTCAATAAAAGTCAGAAATATCAGAAGCTTGTTTGTTTTTATTGAATGTGATCAGATGTTTTGTGTTGGCTCTATATGAAGGTAATGTGTTTCTTCCAACATCCATCAAATCAAATCAGCTGATTGAGTCTGGTCCAGACCCTGTTTCAGACAGGATGATATCATCCTGTAATCAGATTACATCAGTTACCTGATGAAGAGCCTGATTTATGACTGAAGAGCGAATGAAGTCATGTGACCTAGTGACGTATGATCATCAGGAATCAGGAGCTACTTTGTCACTTCTTTTTCTTTTTGTAGGACAAACAATGACCCGTCTGTTATGGATGAGTCAGATTCAATAAATCCCTCCATTATTTTCATCAAACACATCTGAACTCTGACCCAGAATCTGTCACCACTGCAGAAAAGTGCAGCTGATCTCCTGACTGTCACATAAATCTGGGTCAGATACCTGGTGGTCCTTTATGTAGATCATATATAAAGGACCTATATATATATATATATATAGATCGATAGATTTATTGGACAGAAATGAAAAGAACAAAGTCCTAAATCAGATCCTCAGGAGATGAATTCAGTCATGGAGACACTTTTAGTAACTCCTGGTCTGAAGATGGACATGAAGAATAAAGAGATGAAATCAAAGCTCCTTAAAGAAGTGAAGATGAGTTCCTTTAAGCTTATTACTGTTACGGTTTCCTTCTGTAAATAAGGCCTGGCCTCAACCAACCCATGAAACTTTAATCAAATGATCTCAACTTTGATCTGACGACTACTGAGGCAGAAAAGAAAACGTACCCATTCCTTCATATTTTTGAATCTCAGTCATGGAGAGGGTTAGGGTTGTCTGCTGCCAAAACCTTTTAATGTGCAGAAAAGAAAAACATATATACATACATATAAATGTCATGTATATATATATATATATATATATATATATATATATATATATATATATATATATATATATATAACACCAAAAGATATCAAGCTGTGTCGTTTAATTAATACATGTATTGTGTAAATATTCCGTTCTGGTTCCAGCTTCATTCAGTGCTGACTCCATGATGATCATTTCTCTGTTCTTCTTTCTATAAAAGGCGCTCATTGTGTGTTAATTGCTGTTTATAATGACTGTGTTTATGTCTGTGCTGCCTTCACATTGCCACTCGGGGACGAATAAAGTCTTCTTGAGTCTTGAATCAAAATTATTTGTTGAATTTTATGAATCTGCCAGCAGGTGGCAGCAAACTCCAACAAGTCTATTCTCAAAAAGAGAAAAGACACCAAACAAGTGAAAAATCTAATTTAATTTGTACAATTCTGTTGTTTTATATTTGGAAACACATTTTAAATTCATATTTATAATGAGTCAGCACAAATTTCTCTAAAAAGAAAAGAAAAACCGAACCAGTTCAATGTGTTTGTAAAGCGGAAATAGTACAGCGGAAAAAGATTAAACTTACTTTCAAAATAAAAGTCACGTTTTATCCAAGCCAATGTGGCTTGAGATGTTTTATTTTTGGCAAAATCTTCATTCACTTTTTAAAATCCAAGATGCTGAAAATGTCCAAAATAATTTTGTGAGTGAAACGAAGTTAGAATTTCTTAAATCAGGTACATAGAGAATTTGGGTTGTTTAAATTCATATTTAAAAACTGGTTGGTTTGGACTGTGGAATTGAACATTATTTATGACAAATGTGAAAAAATAACAATCTCAAATCAATAGTAAAATGAAAATAGGAAACAAATTTTTACATCAGAATGTCATCATTCGGTATGAAACATCTATAGGCTGAATTTGTTCTTATTTTTCCTTTTTTGGAAAATATATTAAGTATTTATTGCTCAACACATGAAATAATAATTAGAAAATAGTGTTAGTTTTGTTGATTAATGGTAATATTACAATCATGTAATTATCTATTGTGTTTTAATATGTAAATCTAATAATAATAATGAACCCAACCATATATATTCCAGCATCATTAATATTGTAAACTAATTATTGATGTTTTGTACGTAAAAAGAGAGCATGGCCATCAGTGGAGTTGGGAAAACAATCAGGGCACTCTTTTTAGTAAATGAACATTCCTTTTATTTTGAAACTCTTCAGGCGGAAGGTCGCATTCTTCCGGTTGCCGTCTTGACACCGTCCGCGTCATAACCTGACAGAGTCAGAAACAACGAGCCGTGCTGCGCCGCCGCCGCCGCTAACCCGGAGCTTAACCCCGGTGCCCCCGCACGGAGCTCAGCGTCTATCCGAGGATGAAAGACCCTCCCGGGGGAACCTCCGCCTGACCCGTTACCGGTCGGCATTCTGCGGCTCGGACCCGCCTCGAAGCGTCCGTTAAACGCGGAGACTGAGGTCATGGGTGTTGTGGTGAATTTGGGTGTCACGGTGATTTGGGGCAGGTAGTCTTTAGCAGGTAGCATAGCTAACTACCGAACTTCTTTAGTAAGTTTGGGCAAACGAAGGCGGAACCGAACGGACCCGAGCGGGTCTGTTTTACCACCCGAACCTCCACGTGTAACCGGGCTCCGTTTGTACCGACCTGAGGGAGACACCGGCGGCTGCTGGGACTGCCTGACAGCTCTTCACGGTGCCGGTTCGACTGGAGCTAGGTTCAGAATGGACCACCTGGACATCCGCAGGTCTGCCTGCTGAGCGGGCATGGCGGTACGGAGAAGACCCGTTACCGGACTCTGAACGAACAGAGGCGATGACTTTCACTCTGAAGGTGAGGTGTCACCGACCAGAACCGAGCCGACACGTCGAAGCAGCCCGTTAAAGGCGGGTTAGCCTCAACAGAACGGGCCGAACTCAGCCATCAGGACGGAAACCAGATGAATGTGATGATGAAGAGGATAGAAAACAAACACAAGAGGAAGCTGAGTGAGGAGCAGCAGGAGAACCGGGAGGAGGTCAAAGGTCCGGTAAGTTCTCAGGTCTGAGCCTGTCAGCCCGCACTCAGGGCCACAAAGCTCCTTCATCAATCTAGTTTCTGCTTCAGGATTTTAAAAATCCTCAAAATTCAGACTCAACATTTAGACATATTTCAAAAATAGGACCAGAAATCTCAAAGTTCAACAGAAATTCTCAGTATTTAATACTAAAGCTGTTTTTATTAGAGGGTCTCAGATTCTACATTCTAAATCACATTTTCCATCTTTTATCCTGAAAACTGTAAAAACTAAATAAGACTTTTAATCTCAGGTTGATGAAAACTTTATGACTGAGGCAGAATGTTGTAAAAATACATTTTGATCTAAAATACACTTTGATCTTTTTTATTAGAATTCTGACTTGTTTTGAAATTGAGTTCCTGGTTCCTGCAGGTTCTGAGCTCCTGCAGGTTCCTGGTTCCTGCAGGTTCTGGACTCCTGCAGGTTCTGAGCTCCTGCAGGTTCCTGGTTCCTGCAGGTTCTGGGCTCCTGCAGGTTCTGAGCTCCTGCAGGTTCCTGGTTCCTGCAGGTTCTGGGCTCCTGCAGGTTCTGGGCTCCTGCAGGTTCTGGGCTCCTGCAGGTTCTGAGCTCCTGCAGGTTCCTGGTTCCTGCAGGTTCTGGGCTCCTGCAGGTTCCTGGTTCCTGCAGGTTCTGGGCTCCTGCAGGTTCTGGGCTCCTGCAGGTTCTGAGCTCCTGCAGGTTCCTGGTTCCTGCAGGTTCTGGGCTCCTGCAGGTTCTGGGCTCCTGCAGGTTCTGGGCTCCTGCAGGTTCTGGGCTCCTGCAGGTTCTGAGTTCCTGCAGGTTCCTGGTTCCTGCAGGTTCCTGGTTCCTGCAGGTTCTGGACTCCTGCAGGTTCCTGGTTCCTGCAGGTTCCTGGTTCCTGCAGGTTCCTGGTTCCTGCAGGTTCTGGACTCCTGCAGGTTCTGGGCTCCTGCAGGTTCTGACAGGCCGCTGCGACCTGCGTTGTAGGACAGTGTTTGTGTGTCAGGTTTTAGACGGGAAGCTAATGTGAAGCAGGGCGATGGTCAAAGGGCACTGTGACAGACAGGTGCTTAGAGAGTGAGAGCAGAGGAGGAAACTCCCAGACGAGGATTAGTTCTCATTTTAAACCCAAAGGAAACCGAATCATGATGATTAAATTTTCACCTCCACAGAGGAGGTTACAGAGTTCCTGGTTCTGGTTCTGATTCTGTGTAAAGTCATTCAGTTTGATCCAGATCAGTATGCAACAGAAGGGTTCAGGTCCTTTAGTCTGGTTGAGGTGGAACTGGAGAAGAAGTGTGACCTAATGGAACTGAATCAGATTTTAATATGAAATCTATTAAAGATTAGAGACAGCTGTTCACTGGTCATAACTTTACTGTCCTGCTGCTCTCAGATGGTGGTCTTTACTGGTCTGGACTTTACTGTCAGACCCTATCAGCCAACATTCAGCTTCTTCTCTGGTCGACGATCTTCATTCATGAATTTACTGTTTGGTTTGCATCATTGTCAAGAAACGATACAAAATCCTACATTTTTCCTGGTTCATGAACTCATCATTACTGAGCACTAACAGATTCCATGTGGATGTTTTTACTCCCACAGTCAGAATTTTCTAGTTAATCAGAAATGAAAATCCAGTTTTCAGTTAAGGATAGTTGTTTGAGTGAAACGGGAGTAATGCTGAAACCTGAACCGTTGGGTTTTATGGCGAGGTAAGGACTGCTGACGTCATTCTGCTCTGGGATTTAAATCTCTTCTGCCTGAATTCATCCAGTTGGATAGAAACTCAACAGCAGATGTTTTAGAAATCGACTCTTTGTCCTTTAAAGATGGGAACGATCTGTTTCCAGGACTCCGGTCCCTGCTGTGGTAGTAATTAAACATTTAGTACGACCGCCACCCTGTCATCGGGGACGTTACAGACTGAATTCCAGCGTTTTGTGTTTTTAATGCTCTCGTTGCGTCAGCTGTTGGGCCTTCAGGAGGGAAAAGGAGGCTCAGACTCTGTCAGGTTGTATTAAACCAAGGCGCTGCAGAGGGAGGGCAGATTGTTTTTGGGTTAAAAACTGAAGACAGGCCGAGTTCATCCACTTTACCTGTTACTGGCACTGAGGAATTCTGGGTAATGAGTCATGTGTTGGAGCTGTGTGACTTCACTCTGCTGTGAACTGGTTTTCTGCTGTTTGTTAGCAGTTTATAACTGGCTGCTTGATCAATCAAATGTTCATCTCGATTACGATCTGGGTTTTAAACATTGTTAAAACGGTCAGAGCCGATCATTAGCTCCTCCCTCACAGTTTACTCTCGCGATGTTCTGAGTGGCAAATCGAGCGCACCTCTCACGACCCGACCGTGTTGCTTTCGCTGCGTGAGAACTAGGGGGGGGAATCTTCAGGGTCCTCGCGATTCGATTCGATTACGATTCAGAGAGCTGTGATGCGATTATAAAACGATTATTGATGAAAGATGTATTGTTCTTCCCCCTCACCTTCCTGCCATGTGACTATGAGGTACTATTAAAGCATTTGTAATAACCCAACATGATTTTACTTCCATTATCTTTAATTATTTAATAATAATTTAATTATTAAAACATAGCAGTGTTTAAATGTGTAAAGATAAGTTTAAATACAGTCCCTCCAGGAAGGTGTGTGGTTTTTGTGATGGTTTCATCCTAAAATGACTGATTTGCGAAACATTTTTCAAAAGTTGTGGTCAAAGTTGCAGTTTTTTTCAAGCATTTTTTGTTTAAGGTTTTATTTTGTTTATATGCACACTGTATGCGCCGTTTCATCGTAATATAAAGACTACAAGATGCTGTAATCACCATGACGACAGAGCTGACTGTCTCAGCATCACTCAGGCGTTACAGCGTGAGCGACTCGTTTTACTTTTAGACGTTCACCTCAAAGGTTCACTGGTTCAGCAGGAAGAGGTTCCTCGTGATCGCTCACTGGATACACACATCATGTGGTTGTTCGCATGTTTAAACAAACGACGTTCAAAGGATTTCACGTTAGTTCACGCTGACGCCCCGGTCCTATTTTCTCACGTAAAAGCAAAACCGCCGACTCAGCACAGTTTAGGACACAGATCAGTTCTTTTTAAACAGTTTCTCACATTGACCGAATACGGACTTTAAACAGAACTCACCTCGTCTCTTTCAGCACTCGTATCAGACCCCCCAGCCGCGGACCCTCTGCTCCTCTCTGTTCAGCCAAGTGAATATTTCCGTGTATAATCCATCACATGATGTTTGGTTCAGAACAGCTTCTACCACTCTTGTGTAATCGCTACTTTGGGAAATTGACTCGCTCGTATTTTAGCCGTAATATATTATAGAATCTGGCCGGTGCGTTTAGCGGCTCGACTCAAAAGCAGGAAGTAAACACAGCTCGAGGCAACGGGGATTGGTCAAAACTTTTTCAAATGGCGGTGATTGGTCAAAAAAGAAGGTGACGCACGACAAACGCCAAGATGATTGGTCAGATTTGGGAGAAAGTTGGTGAAATTCCAAGGCCGCAAATATTAATAAAAGAATCGAATTTTTATATTTTTCAATCGATTGATAATCGTTCCTGTCTGCAACTTGATGCATCGGAAAAACGAGTTTATCTCCCACCCCTAGTGAGAACACGGGCGGGCGTAGGTTTGGCGTGGACGGAGACAACGCGTCCTCACCAACACCCAGGCAGCCATCACTGAATTGTCCCCACCAGGAACTCGATCCAAGGCTGCAGAACCATCTCTTCATCCATTCTTCTTATCTTAAATAATCGAGGTCTCAGTTTCAGTCATAAAGATCATTTTTGCCATAAAGGAGCAGCTCTACGAAGATGAGTTATTGAATCTGGGCTCTGGTCCTGTCTGATGATGATGATGATGTTCAGGATGATGTCGTTCTGTTGATGCTTCCTCCACTACTTTTAACAGAAGATTCGATTGAACATACAGTGGGGCAAAAAAGTATTTGGTCAGCCACCGATTGTGCAAGTTCTCCCACTTAAAATGATGGCAGAGGTCAGTAATTTTCATCATAGGTACACTTCAACTGTGAGAGACAGAATGTGGAAAAAAAATCCATGAATTCACATGGTAGGGTTTTTAAAGAATTTATTTGTAAATTAGGGTGGAAAATAAGTATTTGGTCAATAACAAAAATTCAACTCAATACTTTGTAACATAACCTTTGTTGGCAATAACAGAGGTCAAACGATGACTATAGGTCTTTACCAGGTTTGCACACAGTAGCTGGTATTTTGGCCCATTCCTCCATGCAGATCTTCTCGAGAGCAGTGATGTTTTGGGGCTGTCGCCGAGCAACACGGACTTTCAACTCCCTCCACAGATTTTCTATGGGGTTGAGGTCTGGAGACTGGCTAGGCCACTCCAGGACTTTCAGATGCTTCTTACGGAGCCACTCCTTTGTTGCCCGGGCAGTGTGTTTGGGATCATTGTCATGTTGGAAGACCCAGCCACGTTTCATCTTCAAAGCTCTCACTGATGGAAGGAGGTTTTGGCTCAAAATCTCACGATACATGGCCCCATTCATTCTTTCCTTAACACGGATCAGTCGTCCTGTCCCCTTAGCAGAAAAACAGCCCCAAAGCATGATGTT
>SSNR01000298.1:408414-462022 GCA_006937965.1 Callopanchax toddi
CCGGTTCTTCTGTCAGACCGGTTCTTCTGTCAGACCGGTTCTTCTATCAGACCGGTTCTTCTGTCAGACCGGTTCTTCTGTCAGACCGGCTCTTCTATCAGACCGGTTCTTCTATCAGACCGGTTCTTCTGTCAGACCGGTTCTTCTGTCAGACCGGTTCTTCTATCAGACCGGTTCTTCTATCAGACCGGTTCTTCTGTCAGACCGGTTCTTCTATCAGACCGGTTCTTCTGTCAGACCGGTTCCTCTGTCAGACCGGTTCTTCTGTCAGACCGGTTCTTCTGTCAGACCGGTTCTTCTGTCAGACCGGTTCTTCTGTCAGACCGGTTCTTCTGTCAGACCGGTTCCTCTGTCAGACCGGTTCCTCTGTCAGACCGGTTCCTCTTTCAGACCAGTTCCTCTGTCAGACCGGTTCCTCTATCAGACCGGTTCCTCTATCAGACCGGTTCCTCTGTCAGACCGGTTCCTCTATCAGACCAGCTCTTCTATCATACCGGTTCTTCTATCAGACCGGTTCTTCTATCAGACCAGCTCTTCTATCAGACCGGTTCCTCTGTCAGACCGGCTCTTCTGTCAGACCGGCTCTTCTGTCAGACCGGTTCCTCTGTCAGACCGGTTCCTCTATCAGACCGGTTCTTCTGTCAGACCGGTTCTTCTATCAGACCGGTTCCTCTTTCAGACCGGTTCCTCTGTCAGACCGGTTCCTCTGTCAGACCGGCTCTTCTATCAGACCGGTTCCTCTGTCAGACCGGTTCCTCTATCAGACCGGTTCCTCTATCAGACCGGTTCCTCTGTCAGACCGGTACCTCTGTCAGACCGGTTCCTCTATCAGACCGGTTCCTCTATCAGACCGGTTCCTCTGTCAGACCGGTTCCTCTATCAGACCGGTTCCTCTGTCAGACCGGTTCCTCTGTCAGACCGGTTCCTCTGTCAGACCGGTTCCTCTATCAGACCGGTTCCTCTGTCAGACCGGTTCCTCTGTCAGACCGGTTCCTCTGTCAGACCGGTTCCTCTGTCAGACCGGTTCCTCTGTCAGACCGGTTCCTCTGTCTCCTTTATAAACGGAGACCTCTGGTCTGACTGCAGGGATCACGTTTAATCACAAACATCAGCTGTTTCATAAAGTTGTTGATGTCAAGCAGATGATCTGCATATCAATCATTTCAGCTCTAGCTTTTTTAGATGCATTGAAACGTTATAATGAAGCTTAAAAATTCACATTTAAAATGAATAAGGAAGGAATTTTAAAAGTTACTGAGTCACCTCATGCTTTGGGATCAGGACCTGACCTCTGACCTGACCTCTGACCTGACCTCTGACCTGACCTCTGACCTGACCTCTGATCTGACCTCTGACCTGTGAGTGAAGAAAGGCTGCTGAGCTCACACAGATCCAACACCACGACGGAGGAGATGTGACATTTTACAGCGTGACATTTTCTGAATGCAGCCTGCTGTTCACAAAGACTCCCCCAGGGCGCGCGCACGCACACACACACACACACACACACACACACACACACACACACACACACACACACACCTCCCTGTAACATTTCCTTCGGTCTCTGCAGCGACTCAGCAGCTTAAATGCAGAGATCCACAGCAACCAGGCTGTAATCCGGCCTGAGGTTTATTTACTCCTGACCTCCTGGTGGGACAGTGAAGGTCACAGAATGGGGGGGGGGGGGGGCACCCATCATGCCTCTTCCTCTTTTACCTTCCCTCCTTCATAGTGTCTACCTGCGTGTATTTCTGACTCGATGAGCTGAAGCTTAGTGTGGATTTTCTCGTTGTGTAACTATCTGGGTAGGGATGGGTGGTTGGATGGATTAATCGGCCCTCGTTGATAGGCTGAGCCCTTTGCTGGTAGTTTCTTTAGAGTGATTTGTGTTTCTGGACTCTGAATTACTGCTACTTTCTTCATTAATAACGATGCTTGTTTGAAGACTCAGCCCACGTAGAAAATAATAAATAATCCTGTTTTATAATGTTCCAAACTCCTTCCAGCTGCCTCAGAGCAGCAGTGATCTACTCACTCAAACTATAACAGACAGAAAGTAAGTCTGTCTGCAGAAAATACATTCATTTAAATAATGACCACGGTGGTGTGGAGGGAAACACACACTCTTCCTCTGTTGGATCCTCTAAAGCGCTTTGGGTGCTTGAAATATGCAACATATGTCTAATTCAGTAATATTATTAATAGTAATGGTGGTGGTACTAGTAATAGTTTCACCACATCTCCATGCTCATGCAGATAAAAGTTGTCGTGTGTGTGTGTGTGTGTGTGTGTGTGTGTGTGTGTGTGTGTGTGTGTGTGTGTGTGTGTGTGTGTGTGTGTGTGTGTGTGTGTGTGTGTGTGTGTGTGTGTGTGATAACGGTAACTTCACAGACTTCTTATCATCAAAGTGAGACGGTTTACATCTCGTCTCGCTGTCTTCCTCTTATCGGGGTCCAGGTCTCCTGGGCAGCAGCCCAAACTGTCCTCTCCCCATTCACCTCCACAGGGCCAGTTCTAGGGGGGTCCAGCATGGGCCAGTGCCACCCTGACAGCCAGACGCAGAGGTGAGGTCTGGAATGTAGACCTATGGTGAATCTAGAGCTTCTCTTTCTAGTTCAGCTCCTTCTTAATAATAATAATGATATACATTTTATTTTTAAAGCACTTTACACTGGCAAGCAAATCTCAAAGTGCTACAAGGAAAAATGGACCAGTTTAAAAACACATAAAAATAAAAACACATTTAAAACACAATAAAAACCAATATATTATAAGATTTATAAACTATTGATTAGCTTCTGACGGTCTTCCTCATCCTGTGGCGCTCTCAGATAATCTGGCAGGTTGTTGCACATCCGTGGAGCTGCTGCCTTCAACACCACAGACTGGTCAAGCATCCTCACCAGTGCAGACGTCGCCCTGATCCACCTGTCCATGTCCCTGCTTCCCTCCATCATCAGCAAGACCCAGAGACACTCAAAGGACCGTCTGGGTCATTCTAAAATGTCCAGTCCAACTTATACACAAAACAAGCACCTTTCATACCACATCAATTAAACTAACGACTAAAAATGACTAAACTCATTGTCTCACGGGGTCAAAGGTCAAGATGGGTTTCCTAAAGTGATCTAAAATCAGAGGAGGCCTGTTTGATGTCCAGAGGCAGGTTATTCCACATGTTGTTCAGCTAAAGCACCATCTCCTCTGAGCTACTGCTGAAACCTAGGGACCATCAGGATCAGCTGACCTGAGAGGTCAGGGGTCATCAGGCTGTAGCAGATCAGAGAGGTGGGGTGGGGAGAGGCCATGGAGGCTTTAACATCAAATAAGAGAATTTAAATTAAATCCTAAAATGAATGTGCAGCCAGTGGAGTGAGGCTAACGTAGCAGGATGTGCTCATAGTTACTGGATGAGCTGCAGAGTTTAGCGCCCTCTAGAGGTGGGTGATGGAAGAAACTCTGACCTCTGTATGCAGAGATACGGGTGATTCCTCTATCATCCCATCAGTCTGAGGGTGATTCCTCTATCATCCTATCAGTCTGACTGTGATTCCTCTATCATCCTATCAGTCTGACTGTGATTCCTGTTTCATCCCATCAGTCTGACTGTGATTCCTCTATCATCCCATCAGTCTGACTGTGATTCCTCTATCATCCCATCAGTCTGACTGTGATTCCTGTATCATCCTATCAGTCTGACTGTGATTCCTGTATCATCCTATCAGTCTGACTGTGATTCCTCTATCATCCTATCAGTCTGACTGTGATTCCTCTTTCATCCTATCAGTCTGACTGTGATTCCTCTATCATCCCATCAGTCTGACTGTGATTCCTGTATCATCCCATCAGTCTGACTGTGATTCCTGTATCATCCTATCAGTCTGAGGGTGATTCCTGTATCATCCTATCAGTCTGACTGTGATTCCTGTATCATCCCATCAGTCTGACTGTGATTCCTGTATCATCCTATCAGTCTGAGGGTGATTCCTGTATCATCCTATCAGTCTGACTGTGATTCCTGTATCATCCCATCAGTCTGACTGTGATTCCTGTATCATCCTATCAGTCTGACTGTGATTCCTCTATCATCCCATCAGTCTGACTGTGATTCCTGTATCATCCTATCAGTCTGACTGTGATTCCTCTATCATCCCATCAGTCTGACTGTGATTCCTCTTTCATCCTATCAGTCTGACTGTGATTCCTCTATCATCCCATCAGTCTGACTGTGATTCCTGTTTCATCCTATCAGTCTGACTGTGATTCCTCTTTCATCCTATCAGTCTGACTGTGATTCCTCTATCATCCTATCAGTCTGACTGTGATTCCTGTATCATCCTATCAGTCTGACTGTGATTCCTGTATCCTGTAGTTTTTCATTCGCACTGGATTGTTGCTCCTCCTTTGTTGCCACGGAGACGACACTAAAGTTCGATCACTCTGTCTTGCTGTGCTGAGCTGCAGCAGCAGTAATATCTCTGCAGTCTCTGCAGCAGAAGGCATTCAAAGCTTTAGTGTCACATGATGCAACAGCTGACCAGATCTGCTTCAGTCTTTGTGTTTATTAAGTGAAACCCAGAGCTTGGTCCTCACCTGGTAACAGATCTCCTCTGAATCAGACTCAGTTCTCCACGGGAGCAGAGAGAAGAGGGAGCAGGAGATCACACACCCTGGTTTGAGTTCCTCTTCAGACTCTCCATCATTGCTTTTCTTTTTAGATTTGCATTTTTTAACTAACCTCATCCAGTTTATGCATGAAGAACTAAACTGTCCTTCCTCACTGGTTTCAGTTTTCACTAAACCATGATTTTACTAAATATGTTGTTTCTAGGAACATGGTTTACCTGAGAATCCCAGCTGATTTAGAGTCGTAGCACCGGAGCATGAGTTACAGGTTTAAATTAAAACCTGCTGTGACTGATCGACACAAACCGTGAGGGAGTTACGAAATGTTCATGAGAGAGTTCTCAGCTTTCTGCCCAAAGGAATTCAAGGTTCTGACCATCTGGAAACCTTTGGGAAAAGCTGAAACCAGATTGTGAATCAATTCAGATTTTGTGATTAAGTGCTGTAAGAAGTTTGCAGTTTGTTTACAGTGACATCATCCAACTCACATGACCCAACCTGAGAAATAAACTTAATGTAGGAGTCGTTTAGACCTACTTTTACTATTATAGTAATGACTATGATAATGATATTAATTATAATGAAGAAAAATATAATGATACTTCTGAATTATGTTTCTGACGTGTGATAAGGTCGTCTCAGCCTTCACTGCTTTCTACTGGAGCGGTTCATCACTCAGTCAAAGAAATCAGCTGTTCAAGCAGGGAGAGATGGGAAAAATCAGGAATCATGAGCTAAAAACACTCCGGAGCTAGCATAACAGCTAGCCACATTGTGTTAGCCTAACCCTCTGAGATACGTGACTTTGTGAGACTTCAGGGCACCGGACCAGAGACTCAGAAGTTACAGACGTGGTATTCTGGACACAAACAGCAGATGGGGCTGAGGGACTTTTATTAACCTGTAAAGGGTCAGATTAGCACAATTTTGTTATCGTCTTGTCAACAAAAACAACGCTGTTGTTTAGTTTTATAAATATTTGTTGTTTTTTTGTTTGATTTTCTTTCACATACTTAATTTATGGTATTTAGTATAATTTTTTAAGCGTTTTTACATTTTCCTTAATAACATAAAGAATCTTTACTTTTCAGAATTAAAATAAATAATATTTCATTAATTAAAAATTATTATATGATTTTTCCATGATGAACGTGTCACTTTGACTCCCCATAGCATTGGTTCATGAAGGGGAACGTTTTACATCTCTAGACATTTAAACATGGGTCTCTGACCTTTGACCTCACCCTTAAACTCACGTCTCCCCTCCGTCCGGTTTCTCCTCTTCTGTTTTCCAGAAAGAGTTTGCTGCTCCGCCCCCTCTCTTATTCAGGAAGCTGAGTAATCCAGACCTGTCGCCCGCGGCAACCACTGCGACAAAATCCAAACTTCACAGACAGCTGAGTCAGGATGAGAGCCGGGCCCGCCGCAGCAGCATGGCCATGACCGGTAACACACACACACACACACACACACACACACACACACACACACTCATACAGGTCAGCAATGATCTGGAAGGTTTATTAAGAATAATTTGTTGTTGTTGTTGTTGTTTTGTGATGAGAATCAGCTGTTTTTATTCACATACCACCAGCTGCTCTCAGTCCAACAGGCGTCTGTAAAGTCAGAATTCCTGCTGCTGTGTTTGGACACACAGAGGTCATGTGAGGTCATTATTTCTACCTGCAGCAGCAGGTCATGTTTGATTGATCAGCTGGGGGTCAGTGAGGGTCATTAGTGTCTGAACACATGGACTGAATGAGGCTCCTTTGACGGCACGCTGGGGCCAATCGGAGGACCTGAAACCAGGTTCTGAGAATAAAGTTGAGGCGTTGAGGCTTACAGAGTCGCTCTGCTGGTTTATTTTATGGTAACTGAGAATTCTGGATGAGATTTTACTGAAAATGATCAAAAAACAACAGGAAGTGTTTAAACTTCCTCTGATCCTTCACAATAAGAGTCTCAAACATACCTCAGATCCTCACATGTTTATTAAAATAGTTTATTGTTAGTATTGCTCCTCAGAATAACAGTCTGAATAGCTGGGAATTCTGGGAATTTGGTTTATTTACAGGTTGTGTTCAGATCCAGGTAAAAAACTAGTGTTTAAAATCTGTCACTGTAAAAGTCACTGTAGCTCCTTTACATGAGGCATTGTGGGTATTGTAGGCCTTTACACTAGTGACAGTTTAGTGTTCTATCACCTTTCTAATCTAAACTACTTTATTCACTATATTTTGATTTTATTTTGGAAAAGATATCCCTACTGTTGGAGCGTGGCCGTCTGGCAGACGCCAAGTGAGTTCTGAACCAAGCATGGTGCGGTCCGCTCGGGGCGAGGGGGCGTGCCAAGCGAGCAGCAGCTCCCAGTAGCGCTCACACGCCTCCCCAGACACGCCCCCTCCCCCTGGACCAGGTCCTGGGTTTGCTGAGCAGTCCAGACAGAACCGGGTCCACCTGGTAGTGACCTGTGTTCTAGACCAGATGTTAGATATTTAGAACCTGGTTCTTGTGTTTTGTGTAGACGTTGTGCTGTTGTTGTAACTGTGATTGTGTGAAGATCTTAGATCACTCTGGAAATACGATTTAAAATCTCATGAAACCTGGTCAAATAAAGGAATAATGATCATTTTGGAAGATGCTTTTTTGACATTCCATATTTTGTTCTGACTTTTTAATTTTTGTTCTAAAGGTTTGACCTGATTTAACCTTTTTGACTAAAAACTAACCCCTCCCTTTTCGGTCTGAATGACCCCAACATGCTGTCACATGATCCACTGCCTTACCTGTAAGGATCCTTTCTGATGGACCTTCTTGTCCCACCTGGTCCCTCAGGTAAGCAGCTGCTGCCTCTGTCCTGCAGCCTCCATACTGGAGTGAGTCAGCTGGCCTCCCAGGGGCCCTCTGGAAGTCTGGGAGGGCCCGGGACCGCCGGGGGACCGTCTGGAGAACCCAACAACCTGGTCCGCATGAGGAGCCAGGTCCTGGGTCAGTCAGCGCCCTCCCTCACCGGACTGGTCAGTACTCAACACACACTGAAGGTTCTGCCTGTCTTCATCAGTCTGATGGTTTCAACGTTCTATAAACATCTGAAATCTGAAGGCCCAGCTGGGCCCCCTGCTGGTTGTTCAGGGAGCTGCTTTCTGTTGTTTATTCATTTAGCTGATGCTTTTATCCAGAGCACCCTCAGCTTCTTTACATTAATATCATTCATTTATATTGTTATCATTTAAATGATATTTATAGATGATCCTGGTTGTCTCCTGTCAGCGTTTCCTGGATTTAAGGAGGAAACCAGTTCAGACTCTGCTGGATCTGGTTTCTGATCAGCTGTGAGGCTGAAGCGACCAGCAGGTGGCAGCAGAGGAACATGAACCAGACTGGCTTCAGTTTTCATTCCTTCCTCTGTTTCTGAGAGACTTCAGGAAATGATGGTCAAAGTCCAGCAGGGCGTCAGATCTTCTAAACACAGAGAACAGATTCACTATGGGATGTTGATCGGTGAGAACCCTCTGTGTTGATATGAGGTTCACTAAGATGCCACCAGATAAAGTGACCTGCTAATGGACAGAAGACACGTCCAAACAGTCCATTAATCAAAAGTCACCTGGGAGCTCAGCTTATCCTTTTATCTTCAAATTCTTTAAAATCTTCCTTTCATCCAGTAAATCAAAGCTCCAGGAGGCATTGATGTGACATTCATCACCCTAGAGAGGAAGTGACCTTTCACAATAAGAGCCTGATGTGTTGGTGTTTGGGACCAGGAGGAGGATTCTCCTCTGATGTTTGGAGCCTTTCAGGAACGTCTCAGTGAAAACGTTCGTCTGAAGTCTGGAACGAGAAGCCGTGGTTGGTCTGGGTACCTGAACCTGAGCTTAGCCTCAAACCTCGTCCTGCTGTTCCAGGAGACGTCTCCATCAGACGGGCCCTAACAGGTCCAGAGATGTTCCTGCTTCAGCATCCACATGTTCTAAATGCTTCATAAAAACGTTACCATCCTCCTCCTCCTCACAGCGGTCATGAGACGGTGGTTTAGTGAAGGTTTCTGCTTCAACATCGTCTGTCAGAAGTTTAGATGTTGGATTAAATTTTTCGGGTCGATTAGCATCAAACCAAAACTTCTTTAGTTCTTTTTTCTGCAGAACTGAATGAAATCTTTTACCCAACAAATTATTAGAATCATCTGCAAAAAATAGGAATGGTCCAACTTTTCAAAGATGATTTATTTCAAACAGAAATGAAACTGGTCCCCATACTGAGCCCAGAGGAGCTCCACTGGACAGCTGATGTTCAAGTGGAGCTCGTCGGGTTGTTTACAGTCTTTTCTGCCCAGCTGTTTGCTGTGTTTATTACAGAACCTCTACCAGGTCTCTGTGTTTTCTCAGTCCACCTTAAACACCTGTTTGTGTTAAAGCAGTGGAGCTCAGGTATTGTTCGTCCTTCCTTCCTTACGAGCGTAGTCGTATGGACCATCAGCGATTTCTGGGTTTACAGGTGTTCATTCCTCAGGTGTGTTTAGAGAATAAAAGTAGTTTTTTCTGTTTCTCCATCCTCCTTTTTCTGTTTTTCCCTCATGTTTATGATTGAATCTCAGACACACTGTCTCTCACACACACACACACACACACAGACACACACACACGTTTATCTGTCTGACCAGCTGATTGACAGGTGGACTGATTGTGTTGAGGGATTGATTAGTGAAGCAGAACTTCTTTATGTCGATCAGAACAGGAAGCAGATCGTCTGAGCTCTGATGTCAGAGGGTTGTGTGTGTGTGTGTGTGTGTGTGTGCGTTCACTGTTAACTGAGTTAAATGAAAGACTTGATTAGAGGTGAGAACCAGTTCCAGACTCTCTGGAAACCTGAAGGAAATAAGGCTGGTCTCTGGTTCCAGTCTGGATCTGGATCTAGGTCTGGGTCTGGGTCTGGGTCTAGGTCTGGGTCTGGGTCTGGGTCTGGGTCTGGGACCAGCTCCTCTTTTCTTCACTTCAGTAATATGCACCAGTAATATGTAGTATTTACACACTGAGTAGGAGTACTCCATGAAGTGTTTCTGCCCTGAGTCACATTTTGGTCCAACACAAAACAAAAACCAGAGTTTCTCTCCTTTTTACACCGACAACACTCAGAGGTCAAAGGTCATGTAATAATCAATAAGACAGGCTCTGTTTCTTCAGACAAGTCAGATGATTCTGGTGTTTTTAAACTCACTCTCCAGCTCAGTGGTTTATTAGAGCAGCGTCAGCTGTTTGCCCTGTCAGAAAACACAGGGTTTCTGTTAATTAACGGAGCCACTTCTCACCTGTGATGCTGCGGGTCAGCGGAGTTCAGCGCTTTTATCTGGGTTCTGGTCCAGTCCTTCCAACCCCTCACTTCCAGCTTCTGATGGATGCAGCAGAAATGTGATCCTAATCGATGAGAAGATCCTGTTTCTGCTCCGTTCTCCATCACCGGGCTCCCTCTCACCTCCCATCCTCTCTTCTTCTGTGGTCTTGTCTGAGCTGTTCGTTCATCTGGTTTCTGATTGGTCAGACTGAAGATGGATGGCGTCAGGAGAAAGAAAAGCCTCCACTGAGGTCTGATCGGCACATTTGAGGATTTATGGTCTAATTTAAATAAACGCACCAGTCCTGAGGAACGAGCTTCATCATTAAATGCAATAATGTTTCCATACATTCCTTATGAAAGTTGTTATAAAGACATTCAAATCAATCCTAGATGGCGGTGATGATGATGAAGATGACCTTCCAGACCAGCAGCAGTTGTTTCCTGGTTCTTTGTTCTGTTTCTGCTCAGATGATTGAATCAGTTTCAACCATGAACGCTGTTTTCAGAATAAAAGCACTGAGACTAGAGATGTGTAGAGCTTTTATTGTGAAGAACCCTGAAGTGCCTGCTGACAGACCTCAGGCTGATTCAGGATCAGGTTCAACAGCCGGCAGCAGGATGATGAACATCGCTGATTCAAACTAAACACCTCCCTAAAGGAAGGCTTTAGTGGAGCTGGAGTCTTCCTGGTTTCAGCAGATTACAAGTTTAGCTACAAACGGAATATTTCTCAGCATTTGACCTGGAAACGGAGGGAAAGTATCGATAAGGATACTAACGAAAGAGCTGATGTCTACAGAGGGGTGTTTGTGTCTTTAGTTTCTGAGTGAAGGTGAAATAGCTCTGAAACCTCCAGGTTTCCATCACAGAATCAGATTATAGATGTAAAAACAAATCCATCATTTAGGCTTTTAAAGCCATACTCAGTAGCCAGGTAAACAATGTAGCTTTTAACATTTTTTTTTAAAGCCTCTTAACAACGTTCCAACATAGTATAGCCATAAATATATTGTGGAGATTAAAAAACCCCGAAAGAAAAGTAGTTGTCCTGCAGTTCTCTAAAAACTTCAGCCAATCCTATCGTTCGGACCGAACGATAGGATTGGACAATCCAGCTGTCTGTCTGCTGCATTTCCTCACTGCTTGGATTGGCATTAATCCGCCCGGACACATTTTGGGGCAGAACATCCCGGAAGTGAAAGTAGAAGTAGGACAGAGAGCTGGCGGGTGATTCCATTTTAAGATAAAAATACCAGAGTCCCCCCAGAAACACCTTTTCAGCTAGCAGGAAACTAAAAACGTTTGGAGGTGAAAAGAGGAAAAGCTGGGGGAACGTTTCTGCGGCTGGAGTTAGACTCTGCTTGTCACCTTTACAAACCGTGGTCCTATGTCGGCGGGAGGCTGGCGTATGGATTTTACCCGACGGGAGGGGTGAGTTCACCGAGACGTGTTTCTGTAAACTAGCTAGGAGACCTCGTTGGTTTACCTGGATACTGAGGACGGCTTTAACCGGCCAATATTCAGCCTAATCCCAGAACTCACCATCACTAAGCTAGCAGGAACAGACCTTTCATGTTAGCATGCAGCTAAAGACTCCTCTCTGGTGTTGACCTTTGAACCCAGAAGGGATGCCTTGTTGTGTTTCTGGACTCAGAGTCTAAGCTGTCAGGACGTGGCTCTGGAAGCCTTTGTTGTTGTTTATATTAAGGGGTTCACCCTTCGAGGTGCTCAAGGGAGACCCTGGCGCTGGTGTCTGGTGGGTTTGGGGGGAGATGAGCTGCTGCTGGTGTGTGTCAGAGGTCCTGTGCATGAGTGTCTACTAGCTCAAGAGGCCATGTGAGCGCTCACTGGCTGCGCTGCAGCAGGATGTGAGGCTCGTCAGGCTGCAGGCTGCAACATCGCAACCACGACAGTTCTGGTGTGCATGCGTACTGGCAGACCAGTTATGTGCATCCCTGGTTATATTCTATGACCCTCAGAGTGCCTCATTGTTTATATTGTTATTATTATTATCTCGTTCTTCAGTTGATAAACAGTAACCTTCCTCCCACAGTTCAGGTCATGATTCTTTTCGACGTTAGATCTCATCTTGTCCTGAGTCTGAGTGAATCTCCTGTGTTTGGAGCCAAAGTCTGGCTGATGTTTTTGTCACAGCATCAGTTGATTAGATCTGCATGATGAGTCACTTATCAAAGCCAGATCAGACTCATTTTTTAGTCTGAGTAGTTAGTGTTTGTCCGTCTGGCTGCTGAAGGTCTGCTGCTCTGTTCGGTTCTGGCTCAACTAATTCAGTTTCCAGCGTTTTCTCCATCTCGGATGTCGGAGAGGAAATTAAATTCAGATGCTTCTCCTCCAGCTCCACCGCTTCCTATTTTTAGTTTCCTCTCCGCGTCCTCTGACCAAACCCCGGTGACGTGTTAGAACCTGATTCTGTTTACCTTCCTGTCTCATGTTTGGGTTTGATGTGGTCAGTTTGAGATGTTAGAGGTAATTATTTTACATCAGGACAGTGACGGTCTGACTGCAGGAAGTCCACAACCCTGTAGCATTCTAAAGGTCAGAGGTCAAAAACTCTGTGAAGGCTTCTCGGTCTCTGAGGTAGAAAATATTCAGGTCAGTTAATCCGCTCTGGATGTCAAAAATAAAATAAAACAGACTGAAAAACGTCTCCTGATGTGGAAACCATCACACCAAACTCCTCAGCTAGCTAAACCGATAAATGCATAGTGACCTGCCGTAGTGTGTTTTATATGATATAAAAGCTTTCCATACTGCAGCAGCTTTCCTGGAAGTGTTCCTGATCAGAACCAGACTGTTCTCCTGACTTTTGTTCTGAAGCAGAAGTTCCTGCTGTTTGATGTAGAGAGCTGTGTGTCGTAGCTGTTAGCAAAACAAAGAAACACGCTAACGCTTTAGGTCAGCTGTGATTCAACTCGTGGACTTTATCCAGACCAAATGCTGGCACCACGAGGATTCAGACACCATGATGTACTACTACTACTAATACTACTACTACTACTACTACTAGACTGACCTCATCTCCTCCACAGTTACTACTAGGGATATACCGATACTGGTATCGGGCCGATACCGGTATCGGTTAAAGTGACCCGATACCAGGAACCGATACCAGTGGCTTCACTGTCTGTGACTTCTGATTTCTGTTGTAGTTTCCTATATTGAACACTAGGGGGAGCTATTGAGCTAAAGAGGAACAGTGTGGGTTGAGAGCTGGAGATGGTGCCAAATAGTTCATTTTATTTGGTTAAAATGTGGAAAACTGCAACAATTTCACTGTGAAATCACAGAAAATGGTTATTTTTCACCTTATAGTTTAGTTTTGTGATCATTTTTATTAATATATTTTATTTTTTTATCTAACTCAGTTATTTGTTGTAAAATGCAGAGAAGAAAAAATAAAACCTGTATTCCAATTTGTTGCATTTTTTTGTGTGGTAGAAGTATCGGTACTCAGTATCGGCGAGTACTCAGATTTAAGTATCGGTATCGGATCGTTTTGAAAAAAGTGGTATCGGTACATCCCTAGTTACTACAGTTAGCTGCTGTTTCTCCACTGCAACTCAATGAGCTGAACATCACACTATGTAAAGTACTATCATGGTATCAGAGTACTTTTAGGAGTACACAACCATAGTGTTGGACCAGTACCTAATCCTGGAAGTGGTTTTGGGGCGTCCCTAGTTGTGTTGCTTGTATTAAAGTTATTCTATAAAAGCTAAATATTGTTAGAAGTTTCTGCTTCCTGTAGCCATAAAGGCCTGGTTTAGGGTCTGATGTCACTGATATCTGCTTGTTCATGTAGATTAATAATGAGTAATGATTTCTCAGAATCAGGTTTACGTAGCTCAAACGTGTTCCTGTTCCTATCCACTTTCTAGCTCTAGTTTACTGACAGGAAGAGAAGATCTGAATCCTGTGTGGGGGTCGATCCAGTCATGTATCACGATACTTCATGTCACAATGTTATATCGATATTCTTAAAGCACAATCGATTTTTTTATTAACTGTCTACATGGGCGGAACTAAAGTCTGCTTCCGAGTTCCAGCTATGCACATTTTTGTGACGGACATGTTTCCGGTTTAGCGCGATGTGTAGAAATAGAAGGAAGTAATGGATGAGAAATCATAATACTAGTTGTGTTAGTACGTTTAATGATGTGTCCGACACAGGGTTAGATCATAGTGTCACTGATCTGTGTTTAATGCTAATGCTAACCCTGTACGTGCTGATTTAACTCCAGTTCGGTGTATTGCTCAGTGTGTTTCTGTTATTACTCATTAAGGTCTTCCATGTTTTTTCTAGACCACGCTACACGTCTCTATTTAACGATCCTGCTGTTCTAGTTTGGCCTTATGAAACCTGCTGAGGCTACTTCTAGTTTCCCTGATTCTTTGACTGGAATCAACTTTGTCTGCTCCAACTAGTTTATATTTCTATATTAGCGTGGTGGTCACTTCATTTTTGTGTTTATTTTAACCTCCAGTCGCTTGTTGGCTGCAGTCATTAGTCCTCGGCAGTCCTCCGCTCCCACGGAACATCAAGCTCTGGTGATCATGAGCGGTAAATGTTGCTAACGTCAGGCAGGAGTTATGCAGTCTGTACAATCTGTCAAATACTCAGGAATCATGTGGCTGGTTACCATGACGATGTAGAATTAAAGGCTCATGTCATTGATTCAGCTCAGTGGAACTGAAGAGGGAAACTTTTCTGTTCAGCTGCATCAGGATTTCATCAATTAAAAGAGTAAATATCACAATATATCGTATCGTTGACGCTGCATTGTGATGCATATCATATTGCCAATACACACCCCTAGTTTACCAGTAACAATGACATCATCGTTTTTGTGCTTGATGTGTTTTTGTCCAGCGTTCTGGGTGATGATGTAATGGTTCAACATACCGACAGTTTAATGTACAGAGTTCTGTAGCGCCGACCGGAGGACAGAGGTGAAAGGTTAAGTTCTGAGTGAGAGGGTCATATGAGGTCACACAGGAGAGTGTGTGTACACACACACACAGCAGAGGTTTGACGTGATACAGATCAGCTGAGAGCTGCAAGACGTCTTAAAAACATCTTCAGAGGAACGTCTCTGAGTTCAGACTGTGTGGTGGGACTGTTTCCCAGCATGCCTTTCTCCCCTGACTCGGATCGTCTTTGAGTCTGAACACAGGCCAGTGTTTGAACATAAACATGGAGTTGATACCTGGAGTTCTTCGAGACTCCGACCTGATCAGCTGATGGTCTCAGTTTGTCTCGTTAGCCCAGTTCTCTCTCTTCCCTCGCTCCTCTCGTTTACTCGTCCACTAACCCTGCTCAGCCTGAGTCAGCGTTTCCTCATCACCTCCTTTCGTCTTCTGCAGCTTCACCTTCTCTTCAGTTCCATCACAGATTCACTAATATAAGCAGAAACGTTCTGCTTTAGCAGCAGGGGGTTGTGAGGAAGAAGGGAGAGAATCTCTTTGTTTTTATGATAAGATCAAAGAAATGACCTCGTTCAACAGATTTATGGGTTTAAGGTGGTCTGAAGCTTACCCACACAGAACAAGATGGCTTCATCTAGTGACGGCACCTTAAATGAACCACAGCCCGGGATTACATTTAGTATCCTACTTTTGATTTGGAGCTCTGGATCAGGACTTAAAAGGCTCTTTGATGCAACTTAAGGAATAAAAACGTTCTAAATCTAATTTATTCAGGCAGCCTGAGGACAAGTCGTGTGTTCTGCTGATTTTCAGATGTTTCAGTGTGAGTGGAGGCGATGCATCAGCCTTTAAGTTCTGTGATTATTAAGACCTGTCTCACATCAGAGCTGGTTCCCAACGCCGTCGTGTTTCATTTACTCAGACCTCGCTGAAGGAGGCGGAGTCACTCAAACGCCAGCCTGTCAGCGTGGCGCAGAAACTCTCTCAGGTGTGTTAGCTCGTTTTCTGGGTTCCTCTGTCTAGTCATCTACAGCCAGAAGATCTATAACTGGAATGATGAGCGTGTGACCTTTGACCTCTCAGCCATTTAAACCAGTAGGTCTGCTGACATCTTTATGGACCCAGAAGGTTTCAGGTCCAAACCAGTAGGTCCAGTCTACCTGTGCAGACCCGTCTTCCCCCTGCTCCAAAGCCCTTTAGTAGGTCAAAGGTCAGAGTTCTGATGAGCCTGACTCCTAAAACCATAAAACTGGAGAAGAAAGAAGTCTGGATCAGAACCATCTCAGCAGGTTTCTGTGAAGGAGGTCTAGAGAGGACCTCCTGGTCCAGAACCAGCAGGTTCTGGTCACACGGTTCAGGTTTTGGTCAGAAACCACTTTTAAGTCAAGCTGCAGGTCTGGATCATCAACAGAACTGGACTCATTAAAGACCCGCAGTCCCAGGATCTGGGTCCTAGCAGGAGGACCAGGTCCCTCTCTGAGGACTGGATCAGGACCAGGTCTCTCTCTGAGATCCGGATCAGGACCAGGTCCCTCTCTGAGGACTGGATCAGGACCAGGTCTCTCTCTGAGACCCGGATCAGGACCAGGTCCCTCTCTGAGACCCGGATCAGGACCAGGTCTCTCTCTGAGACCCGGATCAGGACCAGGTCTCTCTCTGAGGACTGGATCAGGACCAGGTCTCTCTCTGAGGACTAGATCAGGACCAGGTCTCTCTCTGAGACCCGGATCAGGACCAGGTCTCTCTCTGAGGACTGGATCAGGACCAGGTCTGACTAGATCAGGACCAGGTCCCTCTCTGAGGACTGGATCAGGACCAGGTCTCTCTCTGAGGACTAGATCAGGACCAGGTCTCTCTCTGAGGACTAGATCAGGACCAGGTCTCTCTCTGAGGACTAGATCAGGACCAGGTCTCTCTCTGAGGACTAGATCAGGACCAGGTCTCTCTCTGAGGACTAGATCAGGACCAGGTCTCTCTCTGAGGACTAGATCAGGACCAGGTCTCTCTCTGAGGACTGGATCAGGACCAGGTCTCTCTCTGAGACCCGGATCAGGACCAGGTCCCTCTCTGAGACCCGGATCAGGACCAGGTCTCTCTCTGAGGACTAGATCAGGACCAGGTCTCTCTCTGAGGACTAGATCAGGACCAGGTCTCTCTCTGAGACCCAGATCAGGACCAGGTCTCTCTCTGAGGACTAGATCAGGACCAGGTCTCTCTCTGAGACCCGGATCAGGACCAGGTCTCTCTCTGAGACCCGGATCAGGACCAGGTCTCTCTCTGAGGACTGGATCAGGACCAGGTCTCTCTCTGAGGACTGGATCAGGACCAGGTCTCTCTCTGAGACCCGGATCAGGACCAGGTCCCTCTCTGAGACCCGGATCAGGACCAGGTCTCTCTCTGAGGACTAGATCAGGACCAGGTCTCTCTCTGAGGACTAGATCAGGACCAGGTCTCTCTCTGAGGACTGGATCAGGACCAGGTCTCTCTCTGAGACCCGGATCAGGACCAGGTCCCTCTCTGAGACCCGGATCAGGACCAGGTCTCTCTCTGAGGACTAGATCAGGACCAGGTCTCTCTCTGAGGACTAGATCAGGACCAGGTCTCTCTCTGAGGACTGGATCAGGACCAGGTCTCTCTCTGAGACCCGGATCAGGACCAGGTCTCTCTCTGAGGACTAGATCAGGACCAGGTCTCTCTCTGAGGACTAGATCAGGACCAGGTCTCTCTCTGAGGACTAGATCAGGACCAGGTCTCTCTCTGAGGACTAGATCAGGACCAGGTCTCTCTCTGAGATCTAGATCAGGACCAGGTCTCTCTCTGAGGACTAGATCAGGACCAGGTCTCTCTCTGAGACCCGGATCAGGACCAGGTCTCTCTCTGAGGACTAGATCAGGACCAGGTCTCTCTCTGAGGACTAGATCAGGACCAGGTCTCTCTCTGAAGGCTAGATCAGGACCAGGTCTCTCTCTGAGACCCGGATCAGGACCAGGTCTCTCTCTGAGACCCGGATCAGGACCAGGTCTCTCTCTGAGGACTAGATCAGGACCAGGTCTCTCTCTGTGGACTAGATCAGGACCAGGTCTCTCTCTGTGGACTAGATCAGGATCAGGTCTCTCTCTGAAGACTAGATCAGGACCAGGTCTCTCTCTGAGACCCGGATCAGGACCAGGTCTCTCTCTGTGGACTAGATCAGGACCAGGTCTCTCTCTGAAGACTAGATCAGGACCAGGTCTCTCTCTGAGACCCGGATCAGGACCAGGTCTCTCTCTGTGGACTAGATCAGGACCAGGTCTCTCTCTGAAGACTAGATCAGGACCAGGTCTCTCTCTGAGACCCGGATCAGGACCAGGTCTCGCTCTGAGGTCCGGATCCTCCTCCAGATCCAGTTCTTCGTCTGTTTCAGACCTGATTTGGTTCTCTCTCTCCTCCTCCGTTGCTCGCCCCTCTCTAATGGTCCTTCAGGTCTTTGTGAGTCATCAGAGTCTCCGTGGAGCGTAGGAGGACTGGGTTCTGGTTCTGACCTTGTTTTAATCAGACCTTTAATTCCTGACTTCACATCTGTTGTGTTCACGCTGAAGGAACCTCCAGTGTAGAGAAGAGGATTTCTGTCTGAATGTCTGAATTCTTCTTCATTTAGAAACATGTCAGGAAGTAAATTAAAACTCACCAGTAATGGTTACAAACATGAAAATCTTCATCTATGAGAGGAATTTAGCTTCTGTAGAAAAAACATTCACATAAATAAAATGACGTCTGTATCAATAACGGCCACGTTCCTCTGGATCTGGGGTTTTTAGTTGTGTCATTGTTAATCAAACTGATCTGAGATCAGAATGCAGCTCTGGTCTGGCAGGTTTTTGTCCCTCTACTGACGCCGTCTCTTTAAGGCCAGGTTGGACCAATCAGAGGAGCTGTAGGCGTTGTGTTGTCAGCTCGTCTGATTGATTTTAAATTCTTCATGTTGAGTCTCAGAGCTGCTTAATTCATCCTCATAAAACATGAAACACACTGCAGCGTGTGTGTGTGTGTGTGTGTGTGTGTGTGTGTGTGTGTGTGTGTGTGTGTGACAACACTGTGGGGGAGTGAGGGGGGAGGCGGAGTTTTCTCTCCATTCATCGCCAGCAGACTCTCCGTCAGCTGCTGGCTCCTGATTGGCTTCCTGCACTGAGAGGAGAGCGTGTGATGAAGGAAAGTGGGAGGAGCCAGAGCATGTGAGCACACTGACACATCAGAGCGAGAAGAACAACAGAGGAGCGATCTGGAGGCAGCAGGACGGAGGGAGGGAGGAGAATCTTCTCCTTCTCCACAGCTGTTGTTCTGTCAGACGGAGGAAAACAAGCCGCTCGCCCTACAGCTGCTCTGGATCACCTCCCTGTGGAGGCTGCAGGAGGAGGCGGAGATGAGGAGCTGACCGGTGCGTGCGACAGGGCTGCCTGTGGGCCCGTTGGCATGGAGACGGATGCAGGGCGCCCCCTCCGTCAGTAGATTGCTGCTACCAAACAAACATCCTGTTGTTTTCAGACGTCTGCTGAACTTTCCAGCCCGCCTGTCCTAGAGAAACTCCTCAGGTGGGTTTCTGCTGCAGAACATTCTTACGTGGTTTCAACCCGGCTTTGACCGCTCTACAGGGCAGGACTGGCTCAAGACCGGTGTCTAACGGAGGAGAGCTGGAGCAGGAGGGGTGTGCCTGCTTCTAACCCGATGGATCGAGGCCAATCTCCCAAGCAAATGGGATGATAAAAGCTCCATGAGGTCTGGAGGATGAAGAGGAGGAGATCTTCATCAATAGCTTTACTAGAAAGTGCCTAAACTCACTGCGTCAACATGGACGACTCCAGTATTCTGAGGCGCAGGGGTCTCCAGGTAAGAGTTTCACTGGGTAACAGGAGTCAAAGGTCAAATGTGAAGCTCAGGGCAAAAGGAGCTGGTGGCACGCCGAGATGCCCAAAGCATGGCTGTTGGTCGAACCGGAACTTCTGCTTCATGAATCTGTTTTATCATATTTCCCACAAACAAGGATAACAAGTCTGGTTCTGACCTGGTTTCTGTCTGGTTCTAATCCTGGTTTCTGTTTGGTTCTAATCCTGGTTTCTGTCTGGTTCTGACCTGGTTTCTGTTTGGTTCTGACCTGGTTTCTGTTTGGTTCTAATCCTGGTTTCTGTTTGGTTCTAATCCTGGTTTCTGTCTGGTTCTGACCTGGTTTCTGTCTGGTTCTGACCTGGTTTCTGTTTGGTTCTGACCTGGTTTCTGTCTGGTTCTGACCTGGTTTCTGTTTGGTTCTGACCTGGTTTCTGTTTGGTTCTTACCTGGTTTCTGTTTGGTTCTGATCCTGGTTTCTGTTTGGTTCTGATCCTGGTTTCTGTCTGGTTCTGACCTGGTTTCTGTTTGGTTCTAATCCTGGTTTCTGTTTGGTTCTGACCTAGTTTCTGTTTGGTTCTAATCCTGGTTTCTGTTTGGTTCTGATCCTGGTTTCTGTTTGGTTCTAATCCTGGTTTCTGTTTGGTTCTAATCCTGGTTTCTGTTTGGTTCTAATCCTGGTTTCTGTTTGGTTCAGATCCTGGTTTCTGTTTGGTTCTGACCTGGTTTCTGTTTGGTTCTGATCCTGGTTTCTGTTTGGTTCTGATCCTGGTTTCTGTTTGGTTCTAATCCTGGTTTCTGTTTGGTTCTGATCCTGGTTTCTGTTTGGTTCTGACCTGGTTTCTGTTTGGTTCTGACCTGGTTCCTGTTTGGTTCTGACCTGGTTTCTGTTTGGTTCTGATTCTGGTTTCTGTTTGGTTCTGAATCCTGGTTTCTGTCTGGTTCTGATCCTGGTTTCTGTCTGGTTCTGATTCTGGTTTCTGTCTGGTTCTGATCCTGGTTTCTGTTTGGTTCTGGCCTGGTTCCTGTTTGGTTCTGATCCTGGTTTCTGTTTGGTTCTGACCTGGTTCCTGTTTGGTTCTGACCTGGTTTCTGTTTGGTTCTGATTCTGGTTTCTGTCTGGTTCTGATCCTGGTTTCTGTTTGGTTCTGATCCTGGTTTCTGTTTGGTTCTGATCCTGGTTCCTGTTTGGTTCTGACCTGGTTTCTGTTTGGTTCTAATCCTGGTTTCTGTTTGGTTCTAATCCTGGGTTCTGTTTGGTTCTGACCTGGTTTCTGTTTGGTTCTAATCCTGGTTTCTGTTTGGTTCTAATCCTGGTTTCTGTTTGGTTCTGACCTGGTTTCTGTTTGGTTCTGACCTGGTTCCTGTTTTGTTCTGACCTGGTTTCTGTTTGGTTCTAATCCTGGTTTCTGTTTGGTTCTAATCCTGGTTTCTGTTTGGTTCTGACCTGGTTTCTGTTTGGTTCTGATTCTGGTTTCTGTTTGGTTCTTATCCTGGTTTCTGTTTGGTTCTGACCTGGTTCCTGTTTGGTTCTGACCTGGTTTCTGTTTGGTTCTGGCCTGGTTCCTGTTTGGTTCTGACCTGGTTTCTGTTTGGTTCTGGCCTGGTTCCTGTTTGGTTCTGATCCTGGTTTCTGTTTGGTTCTGGCCTGGTTCCTGTTTGGTTCTGGCCTGGTTCCTGTTTGGTTCTGATCCTGGTTTCTGTTTGGTTCTGGCCAGTTTCCTGTTTGGTTCTGACCTGGTTCCTGTTTGGTTCTGACCTGGTTCCTGTTTGGTTCTGGCCTGGTTCCTGTTTGGTTCTGATCCTGGTTTCTGTTTGGTTCTGATTCTGGTTTCTGAGTTATGTTTTGACTAGTGCTGGGACGATAACACCGTTAACGCTAAACTGTTATCGCGCGATAAAAAAAATAACGCCGTTAATCTAAATTGGGTCGCTGGGTCTAGGAGATGTACAGGCATTACCAAATGGCAGACTCCGATCCTGGCCCGGATCTTTCCGGAGTCCGGACCTGCAGTAGGACCCGCTCCCCCGGTCTAGCTGAAGGAGGCGCGGCTCCTGTCTCCCGAATGCTCGCTTCACCTGGAGCGGCTCCCGGATCCGAACCGATCCTTCACCTGGACCGGGAGCCGCGGGTCCAGGTGAAGCGCGCGTTCAGGATACGTGAGGCGTGTCTCCTTCACCGGGAGCCGGTTCCGGTCCAGGATTTTCACCTGGACCCAAGGAGGTGAAAGAGGCGCGTTCGGGAGCCGTGCGCCCGTGCCAACCTCGGCATACGCCCCCTCCTCCTGAACCGGACCGTGTGGTTCGGAGCTTGATCCAGGTTGGAGGAGACGCAGCAGAGCGCTGACCGAGTCATCAACCAGGTCTGGACTGGCTGTCTGGTTCCAGGTGTTTCCTCCTGAACCGACGTGCTGTTTGGGCCGACAGCCTCAGCTGTGCACGCGCCTCTCGTTAAAGTGAATGTGGCAGCGCGTGCTGCGTTTCTCAGCATAACTGACAGCTGAACATTCAACCAATCAAACAACATCAACACTAAAACACATTGATCTGTCAGTGACTTTATCAGAGGGTTGTCTTTAGTTTTCAGACTCGTTAATGTTTAAATCCCCTAAAGTGGTTTCATTTAACAAAGACATGATGAAACAGCTCTATGGGATAATGTGAAATAAACAGCAGAGAAATGAAGTCATTTTAAGGCAGATTTAATCCATTACAGATAAACTGGATGCTACAATCATTTTTTGACAGCTAAAAAAAAATCAGCATGAAGTTATTTGATGTAAAAAAGAGAGTTGATGCTTTAATCAGGTGACCTGTAAACTAAATGTAATCCTTTACTGTCAGGAGATGAGAAGTTTTCTACAGTAAAACTATTAAAACAGAGTGAGCCTCAGAAAACAGCTGTAAAGTTAAAGGAGAGAGACCTCTGATTACAGATCAATGTGTTTTAGTGTTAAAATGTTTCATCCTGATAACCTGATCAACCATCAGAGGTTGTTAAAATGAGCTCAGAGCTCGTCTGGTCTGGAGGTTCTGGTTTGTGACTCAGGTCTGGGTTTCTGAGGGAAGTTCTGACAGGTTTAGTATTTCTTGTTAGGTTAGTAACAGCTGATCCAAACAGTGGATCAGCTGTTACTAACCTTAAACTCTAGACTTGAAGTATCACGACTCTTCAGCCTCATGCTAATGCACACACATACCGGTATTATGAACCCTTTGGCAGAATTCAAATGAGCCATTTTAATCTAGATTAATCTAGATTAATTTCAAAATTAATCTAGATTAATCTAGATTAAAAAAATTAATCTATGCCCACCTCTAGTTTTGACACATTGTTTTGTAAACATAGGATAAAATGGGACCTATATTGGACCCCTGTGGAACGCCCTCATGCATAATCAAGACATTGGATGACGCTCCATCAGATTTGTGTTCTGCCACTTAAATCGTTTCCAAACTCCAGCGCCCTCAGTCTCTGAGCCAGAACAGAGCGGTTGAGCTCTTTAGAAGCATCTTAACCTTCGTAGAGGGGGTGACAGAGCTGGTTTCATTCACACTGCAGTTCATTTAGAATGTTTGTAGACGTTAAACATCCTTCAGCTGGTCTCCAGTAGCGTTGAGCCAATCCATAAAGGATGCTGGAGGCCGTTACACTATTAGTTTAGCAGGTAGAGTCATCCATCAACCTGGTAATGGAGCTGAGGTAAAGGTCAGAGGTCAGCGTTTAGTTAATGACCAGAACCAACGCTCCATTCATTAGACCCTCATCGACGCGTCGGTCTAACAACACCAATCAGGTCCAGGTTTAACGTTGGTTTATAAAATGTTTTTGTGAAACTTATTTAACTGTTTTTAGCTGCTCCTGCTCAGGCAGCCTGAGGTCAAAGGTCACAGGTCCATCAGCTCTAATAGAGTGTGGGGAGGGGGTCGGTACTGTTTAGACACCAAATAGATGGAGCGCGTAATGTTCAGGTTCAAAGGTCAAACTGATAGTCTCCAGGGTTAAACTTAGGGTCACGACCTCGAGGGACTATTCTATTTAAACATGTCTGATTCAGGAAGTAGAAATCTGGAGCCAACGAGGAGAACGTCAGCTGTATGATTCAGAAACCAATCAGTCCTCATCCATACAGAACCACAGCAGTAACGAGCTGAAAGCTGAATTGTTTTAGGAAGAAACCCCATTTAGGATAGTGGCTGATGGTGAGCTTTAGAGGAAAATGAGATGAAGGAGCAGGAAGAGGCTGAAGCCTCCATGAACAGCTGAAGTCCCTTCAAAAGCTCCAGATGTTTACTGTCACCAGCATGGCCTCCACCTGTAGCATCAGGTAGACCGGACCCCGTCCAGATCCATGCAGCGTTCTGCCCTCAGTTAGTTTCCTGGAAAATCCTGGATCCTAAACTTCCTGAGTCTGCCGGCATGTGAGTTCTGCCGCCGTAGAGCGGCGGGATTAGAGCCGCCATTCAGAGCTCCAGCATCTCCGATCGGAGCTCTGTTGTTGGAACAAAAGGCGGTCTGTTCCCGGCTGGCTGGATCCTGGACCTGTGTGGAGGCTGCATGCTGACTTCAGCACGTCTGATCAGATCCTCTGTCCTCGCTCATCACTGTCACATGGATCTAAAGAACCTCGCTGCTCTGATGAAGCAGGTCTGAATCAAACAGCTGACTGGATGTTTTTAAAGACCTGGTTTATTTGTTGTTTCTGACTCCAGGTAACATTCAGGGGTTTGAGTTAAAGAGAGATGGAGGTTCTCTCATCAGCCAGAGCAGAGGAAGCTCCTCCTTTCTTTTGATTTGACCTGAATCCATCACACTTGATAGTTTGGAGATCTACCTGCATGAAGAGCTGCTTCAGTGAGTCAGAGTTCTGAGGACCTTTAGGAGACGATCATCCAGGTTCTCCAGATCAGCTGGTGGAGGTCTTTATGGTGCTAATCCTCCACTTCCAGCTTTTCCTCCGATCCAGGATGGAAAGTTCTGAGATCCAGGATTCAGCAGAGTTTAAGTCCAGTCACGTTGCATTTAAAATACTATGAAGTAAAAGTACTTTTATCAGTCTGAGTTTTGAGAAAAAGAACCAGGCCGATGAAGCTCCTGTATAAAAATATCTAAGGGAACCATTACATCTGAGTTCTGACAGAGACCTGGTTCAGGTCAGACCTGCTCCTCCAGGGTCTGGTTCAGGTCTCCTGGATCTGGAGCTTTTCCTGCTCTTTGGCTGAAGTTCTGACGTTGGAGGCTGAGCTCCTCCAGATGACGGAGGTGCTGTTCTTCCTCTCCTCCTCCTCTGGACACAGCTGCTCTTCCTCTCCGCTTTGTGAAATATTGATAACCTCGAGGAACCAAAGCAAAGTGGGGGGGGGGGGGGGGGGGGGGGGGGGGGGGGTCTGTTTATATATTTATTATTTGGGCTTCAGGTGAAGTCCAGCTTGTCTCCATGCAGGTCTGTTTAACAAACCCAGACAGACCTGCGGAGTCCAGCCAGTTAAACACAAACAGCTAAATCTGCTTTAAGGATAAGCAGCTTTAACAAGTGTTCACTGAGAACCGGACCCCAGTCCTGCTGGACCTCCTCTGGGTCCCAGCAGGCTCCAGGTCCCGATGGCTCGTCCACAGGTTCTGCAGGCTAACACCGACCCGGATCAGGACAGGAAGTCTCTGGCCTGCAGACGCGCCGTCAGCTGGTACGGTTTACGGTTGAACGTCTTTAAGGAGGCTAACGAGGCTCCGGCGCTCAGTCAGGTGAGACCCAGGAGCCCAGATTTGTCTCTGCTCAGACGGACCTTCAGCACAACGTTACCGTCTCAAACAAACTCATTTATAGAGATTTTAAACGGTAAAAATCTAAACGCCAATCCGGTTTAACTTTCTATTCATCACCTGATCCTGTGGAGGTAGAAACACGCCGCTGCTGCTGGTGAGAGAAGATCTGACGTCTGTTGGTCTGAATCTGGTTTAATGTTACTGCCTGGTAATGATGCATTCACTGACCCCCCAAAAAACAGGGTTTTTAGTTTCAGATCGGCCCATCAGAATGAAGTAACGTCTCAATTGAATTATTAAGATATAAATTCACTTATGTTGTGATTTTAATAACTTCTAAACACGTTTAATGATCCAACATTAAAACAACGTGTTTATATGAGGATTAGTCTGATTTGATTGGATGATGATGAGTCACATCCTGCCATGATGGAAGTCAGAAGATTAGATTTAGGAGTGATTTCAGAGTTTTGATCTGAAAGTAGAACATCTTGTTCCTTCCTCTCGTCTTTCTGCTCCTGGTGGGAAATCGATGCGGCGCTCCCATTAAGCCGACCAATAACCAGAGAGCTCGTCCACTTTCTGCTGAAATCACTGCAGCTGCTGTTCATCAGGAGGCTGATTTCTGTCTGACGGCACACGGAGCTACTATCAGATCAGAACCCACCGGATTCCTTTTGGATCTGGATGATCAGATAAACCAGGAATCCTCCCAGGACCCACTGATGTTCACCTGGACCGTTTCATTTCTATTATTTTGGTCATTTAACCAAAACATGTCCGTAAACTGATCATGAGCCAGCTGATTGGTGGAGCAGGTGTTTTAATGATCTCTTCTATAAATCAACAGAATGATGTACCCTGTAGGGTCATTCTATCAGTTATTTATCTACAGTAAGGGTCACGCCCACCTCTGACATCACTCAAAGCAGGCGGAGCCTCTAGAAGCAGGAAGTTAGAGCTGTCAGAAACACGAGGCTTAATTTAACTCCACTTCATATTTCTGTTCCCTCAGAGTTAATACAGCTAGAGATGAAAACATAATATCAGGATTATCATAAATGTATCCCAGTATATGTTTAAAATGTGTTAAAGGTACATTTAAAAGTACAAACAGCAGGAATACTGAGTACTCCTGCTGTCTGGATGTATTCTGTTTCTTTTAGTTGTCGTTTTCATGTTGAAGCTCCGTCACCTGGAGACCTTTAACCTTTAGAGTCTGCAGAACGTAAACATGATGCACCCAGCATTAAATGTTAGAGAGGATACTTTACACTACAGCCATGGACTACAGAGAGCTTTACACTGCAGTCATGGACTACACAGAGCTTTACATTACAGTCATGGACTACAGAGAGCTTTACACTACAGTCATGGACTACAGAGAGCTTTACACTACAGTCATGGACTACACAGAGCTTTACACTACAGTCATGGACTACACAGAGCTTTACACTACAGTCATGGACTACACAGAGCTTTACACTACAGTCATGGACTACACAGAGCTTTACACTACAGTCATGGACTACACAGAGCTTTACACTACAGTCATGGACTACACAGAGCTTTACACTACAGTCATGGACTACACAGAGCTTTACACTACAGTCATGGACTACACAGAGCTTTACACTACAGTCATGGACTACACAGAGCTTTACACTACAGTCATGGACTACACAGAGCTTTACATTACAGTCGGGTTCTTTAAAGGTTCTGTATACGGCTCAGGGACCCGAGGTTCCCTCCCCTTATTTATCTTTACAGTTTCGCTGCTACTTCATCATAAAAATCTTTTTTTGTATCATCTAGTCACTTTTATTCACTTACGTCAGGACGTATCTGATTATTCCCAAATTCTGGAAATAACACGAGTCACGATTCTCCTACTTGGTCAAACTTTCTCTCATCAAAGGTTTTAGCTTTAAATTCATGAAATCAGCTGATTGTATTAAATCCCCTCACACTTCACCTTCAGGAGAACTTCTCTCCCTCACTTCCTTCCTTCCCACACGTGTGTTTATGTAACCGGGTCACTTTCAGGAATGCAACACAAATCTGGTCATTAATTACCCACGGTGCATTGCATCATCTCTGCAGCTGTAGTAGTTTTCCGTTCTTGGGTGTTTGAGAGCAGCTGGTGTGATGAGGATGAGGGAACGGTCAGCTGGAATGACACCAGGAACAACGATTCCTGACTCGGGAATCTGGTGTGGACGTTCTACGCAAAGAAACAGACGAGTCTTCTTCATCCAGCGTGGGTGGATGCAGAACCACAGAGACCCATTGTCTGAGAAGAATGCTGCGTGTGTGTGTGTGTGCGTGTGTGCGTGCGTGCATTGCAGTCCTCCTCTGAGAGGAAACTAAACATCTGAAGAACAAATTCCTGACCCAGGAGATCCGACTCGTTTCTTCTGCCTGACTGCTGGCTAAAACTGTTGAGTCGTTGACCTATGATTCGTTAACTTGTTGACTCGTCCCGTCAACTCATTGGCTTGTGTACTTGTTGACTCGTTAAATGGTTGAGCTGTTGACTCATCGACTTGAACTTGAAAGGTTCTAGCTCTAATATTAAGCAGTATGTATTAGATGTTTCATAATGTATCAGGACTTGTCTGAAACATGTGCTGCATTTATTTAGACTTTTTACAGGATTTAATGGGATTTATGTAGCATGTCGTCTGTATTATTTTCCAGATCGTTCCTGGATTTCTTGAGGATTTCTCCTCAGTTTTTGTTTAGGACACATTTTGCCTCCATGTTTTTTGGTTTCTAGAAGATAAATGTTAGAAGGTCTGGAGGTGACCTGGTTCTGTTGGACACCTAACTGCGTTTATGGGACAAGTGAGACAGAGTAAAGCCTGGAGCTCTTCATCAGCTGATGTCCTCATCAGAACGTCTCTACGTGTCAGAGACAGAATGGGAATGTCTTAAAGGAACAAACTGATCTGGAACCACTTTCTATGGATGCTTTCAGCCTGAAGAGTAGGAATGACAGCTCATAAAAGTAGAAACTAATGAATGAGCAGAATTTAGGTTTGTTACTGATTATTATTGGATAATGAAGCAGTGAATAGGCGTTGTGTGTTGTGGACCTGCAGGCGGTGACAGCTGGGATGAAATCCTTCGCTCAGCATCAAACAAACAAAACGCTGAGCACACACATCAGCCTGAACCAGAGTAAACGGATCCCCGTCGCCTGGTGTCTCCAGGGAAATAGAAACCCTCATTTGCTCTCAGATGGAAGAAAAACAGAGAAGGAGCAGCCCTCCTCCTCCTCCTCCTCCTCCCTGCTCCTCCTCGGCTGCTTTTGGCCAGGAGGCAGTGAACTTCAAAGAGTGTGAAATTGAATGTCTAGACGCCACCTTGTCCTCGCTCTAGCAGAAACATCGAACTGCCTTCAGACAACTCCTCCTCCTCCTTCTCCTCCTCCTCCTCCTCTTCCTCCTCCTCTTCCTCCTCCTCCTCCATAACAAACTCAGTTTCTATCTCAGTTTGACGCCGATGGCATCAAGACTGAAGTTCTCTGGAGGTTCAGAGGAGTCACAGTGATTCTGTGTTGTTTAACATCGTCTCCTTAGAGCAGCTGCTTTAACCAGCTGTTATAACGACAGTTACATCCCTTCAAAATAAAACTAATCAGCTCATAATCAGTTAACCAGGTTAATAATCTGTTAACTAACCAGGTTATTAATCTGTTAACTAACCAGGTTATTAATCTGTTAATTAATCAGTTTATCAATCTGTTAACTAATCAGGTTAATAATCTGTTAACCAGGTTAATAATCTGTTAACCAGGTTAATAATCTGTTAACTAATCAGGTTAATAATCTGTTAACTAATCAGGTTAATAATCTGTTAACTAATCAGGTTATTAATCTGTTAACTATTCAGGTTAATAATCTGTTAACTAATCAGGTTAATAATCTGTTAACCAGGTTAATAATCTGTTAACCAGGTTAATAATCTGTTAACTAATCAGGTTATTAATCTGTTAACTAATCAGGTTATTAATCTGTTAACTAATCAGGTTATTAATATGTTAACTAATCAGATTAATAATCTGTTAACTAATCAGGTTATTAATCTGTTAACTAATCAGGTTATTAATCTGTTAACTAATCAGGTTAATAATCTGTTAACTAATCAGTTTATTAATCTGTTAACTAATCAGGTTAATAATCTGTTAACTAATCAGGTTAATAATCTGTTGACTAATCAGGTTATTAATCTGTTAACTAATCAGGTTAATAATCTGTTAACTAATCAGGTTAATAATCTGTTAACTAATCAGGTTATTAATCTGTTAACTAATCAGGTTATTAATCTGTTAACTAATCAGGTTATTAATCTGTTAACTAATCAGGTTAATAATCTGTTAACTTATCAGATTATTAATCTGTTAACTAATCAGGTTATTAATCTGTTAACTAATCAGGTTATTAATCTGTTAACTAATCAGGTTAATAATCTGTTAACTAATCAGTTTATTAATCTGTTAACTATTCAGGTTAATAATCTGTTAACTAATCAGTTTATTAATCTGTTAACTAATCAGGTTATTAATCTGTTAACTAATCAGTTTATTAATCTGTTAACTAATCAGGTTATTAATCTGTTAACTAATCAGGTTAATAATCTGTTAACTATTCAGGTTATTAATCTGTTAACTAATCAGGTTATTAATCTGTTAACTAATCAGGTTAATAATCTGTTAACTAATCAGGTTAATAATCTGTTAACTAATCAGGTTATTAATCTGTTAACTAATCAGGTTATTAATCTGTTAACTATTCAGGTTATTAATCTGTTAACTAATCAGGTTAATCTGTTAACTAATCAGGTTATTAATCTGTTAACTAATCAGGTTAATAATCTGTTAACTAATCAGGTTATTAATCTGTTAACTAATCAGGTTAATAATCTGTTAACTAATCAGGTTAATAATCTGTTAACTAATCAGGTTAATAATCTGTTAACTAATCAGGTTAATAATCTGTTAACTAATCAGGTTATTAATCTGTTAACTAATCAGGTTAATAATCTGTTAACTAATTAGGTAAATAATCTGTTAACTAATCAGGTTAATAATCTGTTGAGTAATCAGTTTATTTGTTATCAGCTCAGATCAACTCCTCACTTCACCCAATCTCACCACTTACCAGAAAACACCTGTCAATACAAATACTTATTAAAGCAAATACTGTATAGAAGTAGAATTGCAGCAGTAAAAGTACAAGTATTAGTATTTTTCACTCTGATCATGTGGCTCAACTAATTTTCCTAAAGAAAATCTAAAAGGTCACCTGATGCTAAAATATTGATAATGCTCATGCTGCTGCTCACTGCTGAGTAAACACATCTGTTGTTGTTTATTTTGCACCAGGCTCACTGTTTCTCACCAGGTGACCTGAAGACCAGTTCATCTGAGACGAATTTTCTGCAAGAATCAAATGTCCCTCATCCAGCTGGGCTCCAGTGTCTCTGGAGGAAAACGTTCATTAGAGCTTTAGAATTCCCACCCCGCAGAGCTCCTGTCCTCCAGGGTCCCAGTTTAACAGAAGAGTCCCAGTTTAACACAGTCCCAGTTTAACAGAGCTCCTGTCCTCCAGGGTCCCAGTTTAACAGAAGAGTCCCAGTTTAACACAGTCCCAGTTTAACAGAGCTCCTGTCCTCCAGGATCCCAGTTTAACAGAGCCCCAGTTCAACAGAAGAGTCCCAGTTCAACAGAAGAGTCCCAGTTCAACAGAAGAGTCCCAGTTTAACAGAAGAGTCCCAGTTTAACAGAAGAGTCCCAGTTTAACAGAAGAGTCCCAGTTTAACAGAAGAGTCCCAGTTTAACAGAAGAGTCCCAGTTTAACAGAAGAGTCCCAGTTTAACAGAAGAGTCCCAGTTTAACAGAAGAGTCCCAGTTCAACAGAAGAGTCCCTGTTTAACAGAAGAGTCCCAGTTTAACAGAGCTCCAATCAGAGCTGGTTTTCTCACTGATGACATAAACTCCAGCCGTCCTTGACTTAGAAAAGCGCTCTACAGTTGTGGGACATTAAACATGACCATGTTTGGTCATGGCCCTGCGATGGACTGGCGAACCGTCCAGGGTGTCCCCCGCCTCTCGCCCCTTGACCTCTGGAGATATTCCCCAGCTCCCCGTGACCCTCTGTGGAGGATGAAGATGGATGTTTGGTCATCCTCCAGGCGCTCAGCCGGAGTTGCTTCTTCCTTTACTGGTTGATTTATCCTGGTGTTTCTGAGTTTCTGTTGCATCAGCATTTCATCATCCTGATGATTCCTGCAAAGTTTTTCAGGAACTCTGAAAAAACTGTTTAGATGCATAGCAAAATATGCACCTTATCACCATAGCAATGGGAGCCTTGTTTTCAAGAGGGATGAGCTGATTGACATCTCAAAAGCTCCAATAAAACCCAACCTGTGACCCAGAATCCAGATGAGTTAAAGAGGAGGAGTCATGGATGTAGAGCAGGAGCAACGAGGAGAGAAAGGAAGTTTAAACCATCACTTCATCCATCCTAACGGGGAACAAGAGGTCTCTCCTGAATCAGGTGGTCCAGCTTGAAGCTCTGATGAGGATCCATCCAGAATCTCATGTGTTTCACTGAGACCTGGTTCAGGATCAGATCCAGACTCCAGCGTCTCTCTGCCCGGCTTTCAGACAACACCAGCAGACGGAGATTAGCAGAGGAGCAGAAAAAGCAAAGGAGGTGGATTAGCAGCTGGTGGAGTCCAGGACCTGCTGCTGTGGAAGATCATCTGTAGACCAGATCCTGAACTGAGATCTTCATTCAACAACAGAGTGTCTTCAGGCAGAGGCTCCTTCAGATTCACTACAGAAGATTCTTCCTGTCCATCACAGACCACTAGAAGGTCCTTCCTGTCCATCACAGACCACTAGAAGGTCCTTCCTGTCCATCACAGACCACTAGAAGATCCTTCCTGTCCATCACAGACCACTAGAAGGTCCTTCCTGTCCATCACAGACCACTAGGAGATCCTTCCTGTCCATCACAGACCACTAGAAGGTCCTTCCTGTCCATCACAGACCACTAGAAGATCCTTCTTGTCCACAGCTAGTACATCTTTAATGACTTGATGAAGAAACTTAAAGGAGTTACTGAAACACCATGATCTCCTCCTGGGGCTAATAATGTTTTTAAATTTGATTAGATGTTTTTCGTTCTTAGATTCTCTACATCTCATATTTTGATCACCTTCCAGTGACGTGACTGTTTTTTCTGAAGCTTCTGTTCCTGCTGTTGTAGCCTTATAAAACCTGGGGTTTATTCTACACCTTCCGTAAGAACACTAGTTGAGTTTTGCTAGTTTTATCCAAAGGGTGACCTTTGACACTATCACTCTTTAGTGTCTGAACGGTGATATTTCTCTAGGTTCTTTAATTACAGGGAATTAGTAGGACCTTTTTTATATTGACGAATAAAAGCTTGAGTTCTGGAACTAGAGTTCATAATTTTATTAAGAAAGACGTACGACAGATATCACAGATAAGAAAGAGGTAGTTAGCAGGTAGTCAGCATTAAGTCATTCACGATGGTAAGGTGTTCTGAATTGAATCTTAAATAAGTTTTAGCAATCTGAGTCCTCATGATGGTTTAGAAGACTAAGGATTTTACTTAATTTAGATTAAGGATTCCGATGGAGCTTAAGAGTACTGATGGATCAGTTACTAGTTTGAGTGAGCTAAAGTTGTTAGCTTTTATCAAGAGACCTTTAAGCTTTACCAGGATTGTGGTACTTAGCTGCGTTCCATGGATCATCACCGCTGGAGTCAGAGGAGACAGCGCGGAGGTGGTGTTCCCTCCTCGGTCAGGATCGGACGGCTGCAGGGGCCTTGGGCCGCCGGAGGCCACGGTGTTGTCCGGGGATACGAAGCTCAGTGGCCCCATCTCTGGCAGGGAGCGTCGAGGGCTGACATTCCCATAACGCAGCGTCAGACTGAAGGTGTCTGACCTCAGAGGGAAGCTGGTTTCATCGGCTCAGACGGGCTGAGGGAAACCGTCTCCGGTTGAGCCGGCAACTAGTGTCAGCTGAGTAGAGGTTGACAGCTGAGCGTCAGGTCTGGTCAGTGTCGGGACCAGAACCGCTCTCTCTTAGCTTCCGGGGTCGGAAGTTAAAGGAGTCTAAATGAGACGTGGGCCAATCAATGGGGGAGTTATTAACTCACGTGACTCAGACCGCTAACTCTTATTGGTTGTAGTAATGAGTGACGTAGTTGTCATAACCTTTATCAGTATGTATGTGAAATAATACTGATGCATGGATCAAAATTCATTAATACTGGAAGAAAATGCATTAATCACATTAAGACATTTTAAGACAGTGGATTAAAGGTAGTGTCCTTTAGAATGAGACATCAAAGAGTCTTTAAGTTTAATTATTAACTAAAGAAAGTCTTCTGAGTCTTCCGACACGACCGGGTCCTGGAAGGAATGTTGATTCAGGTTACATAATAACGGAGTCATTTTATTCCAAGTTATTGGGAAAAAGATGGTTATTATTTGTGATGATCTTCAAGGTCAGAATTCAGAGGTAGTAACGCATTTGGCTGCGCTACACTGTCATGTGATCAGTGAAGCCTGGGACACACAGAAGATGGATGCGTTGCGCCACAGAATCGCCGCGGTCTAGGGGGTACACAGGACGCGCTATGCAGCCTATGGAAGGCTGAACGCTGCTTGGAAAATCGCCGTATCAAAGATGTAAATGCCGCGCCGTGGTGCTTGAGATAGAATCGGCACCGAACTTTAGCGCCTCCGCACGGACCGGCGTTTGCATTGCGCTCTCCGTGTAGCCACTCTCAGTAACTATTATGTTTTTGTTATTTTAAAACGGCGTGTGCGCGATGCATCCGTCTTCTGTGTGTCCCAGACTTGAGTGTCTCCTGAGTTGAAGCAGAACTCATGTTTCAGTGAGTCCTGATTGTTGGTAGTTTAGGTTTGGATTTGGGCCATGCTGTTAGATACTGAGCAGGAAGAACCAGATGAGATGTTTGCTGTGGTTTCCACTGTGGGGGTGGATGTTGGTGTGAATCCACTCAGCAGGAGGTCCACTCTGATAGGTTCCTGCTCTGATAGACACCAGAGGAACTGCAGCAGAAAAGGTGCAATTTTCAGCTGAATGGATGACAGGCAGGAGAAAACCCCAGACTGGAGGGATGAAATAAAGACTGACAGAGAGGAAGAGAAGTGACTCCTTACATATCAAACACTTTGTTTTTATGAGACGCATTTGAACGCACCCCGCTGCCTCTGTGGACTCATAAGAGCACAGAGGTTTGCTGCAGCAGACATCGTCTGAGATGCTGCAGAAATCTGGGTCACGCGTCACAGCGACGAGTCTCAGAACCACGTCTCACCTTGTTACCGAACTCTCGCCTGCCTGAGAGCCGATTCTCACAAATAAGCTGCCGAGGCGCATCGCATCCCAGTCCTCAGAGGAATCATCCATCCGAGTCGGAGCTGTCAGAGACGAACAAACAGTCGGTAGGAGAACTGACTGAGGAGTGCAAACATTTGCATATTTTAGATTTCCATCAGGCTGAAGTGAGAATCCTGAAGGTTAGAGCTGTCAGAAACACGAGGCTTAATTTAACTCCACTTCATATTTCTGTTCCCTCAGAGTGAATACAGCTAGAGATGAAACAGTATGAAAATATAATATCAGGATTACCATAATGTCTACTACAACGAGCTTTACATTACAGCCATGGACTACACAGAGCTTTACATTACAGTCATGAACTACAACGGGCTTTTACATTACCTGTTAGCTAACCTCTACAGTTAGTACACTATATTACCTGTTAGCTAACCTCTACAGTTAGAACTCTATATTACCTGTTAGCTAACCTCTACAGTTAGAACTCTATATTACCTGTTAGCTAACCTCTACAGTTAGAACACTATATTACCTGTTAGTTAACCTCTACAGTTAGAAATCTATATTACTTGTTAGCTAACCTCTACAGTTAGAACTCTATATTACCTGTTAGTTAACCTCTACAGTTAGAACACTATATTACCTGTTAGTTAACCTCTACAGTTAGAACACTATATTTTCTGTTAGTTAACCTCTACAGTTAGAACTCTATATTACCTGTTAGCTAACCTCTACAGTTAGAACTCTATATTACCTGTTAGCTAACTTCTACAGTTAGAGCTCTATATTACCTGTTAGCTAACCTTTACAGTTAGAACACTATATTACCTGTTAGTTAACCTCTACAGTTAGAACACTATATTACCTGTTAGTTAACCTCTACAGTTAGAACTCTTTATTATCTGTTAGTTAACCTCTACAGTTAGAACACTATATTACCTGTTAGTTAACCTCTACAGTTAGAACTCTATATTACCTGTTAGTTAACCTCTACAGTTAGAACACTATATTACCTGTTAGTTAACCTCTACAGTTAGAACTCTATATTACCTGTTAACCTCTACAGTTAGAACTCTATATTACCTGTTAGCTAACCTCTACAGTAACTGTTTCCTGCACCATGCAGGATTTGTTTTGGTTACCAGTTAATTCACAGAACTTTTCAGGATTTGCATTGTGGAAAATATGACCATACGTACATTTAAATTCATCAGACTATCAGCATCAATGCAGGAGTTAAAAACAGATTCAGCCCTCAGGCATCGTCTTTTGTTTATAAATATGGATCAATGTATTGTCAAAAGAGTTTGTTTTTATACACTGGAACATACTGACTCCCGTCTTGAGTCGTTAAGACAAAAATGTCCACATTTTGAAAACTGCTCAATAATTTATCAAATTGATCTGTTAGCATCTTTACTCCTGATCAAAAGCACCGACCTGCCAGTCAAATGGACGATTTTAACCCTTTAAATGCCTGTTTGAATACTTCATATCCTGTTGTTACTTATGAAGAAAACATGAACGGAGGTTTTTTTAATCAAACTAATTTTGTCTGGCTGGAGCTGAATTCTTTAATTTAGTCTGGAAATGTCAGGGATTAAATTAAACCGAGAAACAACAAATCAAGTATCAATGGTTTTGAAGATTTAAATTTTCTGAACTTTTACAGGACTGGTTTATAAAACGTCCCCAAAATGAATGAATCAGAATCTGCTGATGAAGTCAGGTTGGTGTTTTTCTGAACATGTTGTCACAGTTGAGTTTATTTAACTAAATGCAAACTAAACCTGACCAGTAACCATCACTTCCTCTGATGGAACAGAACCAGGAAGTCCAGAATTCTCCTGTTGGACCAGAGGATCAGATGAAACTAAAATGGTCAAGTACATTTAACCACAAAACATTAAAAGTAACAGCTAAGTTCAAAGATCTGGAGAACTGTTGATCCAGAACCACGGGAACTGGATCAGGACTATAAACTGATATGGAACAGGACTCTGACCTGGACTGGATCAGGATTCTGACCTGGACTGAATCAGGACTCTGACCTGGACTGGATCAGGACTCTGACCTGGACTGGATCAGGATTCTGACCTGGACTGGATCAGGATTCTGACCTGGACTGGATCAGGACTCTGACCTGGACTGGATCAGGACTCTGACCTGGACTGGATCAGGACTCTGACCTGGACTGGATCAGGACTCTGACCTGGACTGGATCAGGACTCTGACCTGGACTGGATCAGGACTCCAGTTCTCAGTAATGATGTCACATCCTGCCCAGGGGGCTGTGACCACTCTTGCAGTCCGTATTTTTTGTGCTGATAGAAGCAGAAAACACAACATTCTGACTGGAGGATTATTTTTGGAGTAAAGTTGATGTTAGCCTCTGTTAGCAGCTGTTAGCTTGTCAGCACCCCCCACACAGACTTCTTTTAATTTATTCTGTATTGTTTTTTATGAAGCCAAAATAAAGAGTCCTGTTTGATCAAACCTTGAGTTTCTGTTGATCCTGCAGCTCTGGTTTCATCACTTTAATCAGCTGAATTAACTGTTGCATCATCCTGAATGCTGTAAGCTTCCACCTCCAGGGACATTTCTAAAAACACCGGATAAACAACATCCCTACAAAGGTTTTTGTTGTTTCTGTTGGGTCACTGCAGGATTTGCGTCTAATAATCTGATACTAATTGGGTCCAGTTGGTACTAGAAGCTGTTCTAAAACCTGAAACCATGCTGCTGACCACCTGATGAAGAAATTAACAGAACCAGATAGTTTGCTGGGTGCAGCTGAAGGTTTTTATGAGGGTGAAGAACTTTAATCGTCTCATCTGATGTCAGATTGCAGCTTTCAGCTTCGTCCAACCTGCTGTTGACAGAATTCACCCTGATAGGCGTGTAAACATGTGAGACGTGCTCTATATTATCTGTTGTTTTATGTTTTAATATTTAAATTGTGATGAAATGTTTGGACCGTTGGATTCAGTCTCTATTCCTCTCAGTATTTACTGAACACTACAAGTTAAACTAATGTGTCTCTGCGGGCCTCTGGCCTGTGCTTTGTGTTGGCATGGAGTGTGTGTGTGTGTGTGTGTGTGATGGTGGAGTCTCTTTGTTGTGGCTGTTTTCTCATCAATATTCACGGCGTTCATAATGAATCCTCACTGCTGCTGCTGCTGCTGCTCTAATTGTTTCCGGTGGAGTTCGGCTCCCTCCATCCGTCTGTTAATTGGATGTTTTTAACTCAACTAAAACACGTTATTATGATCCTTCCTCAGGCAGAGGACACACACACACACACACACACACACCCCTCATTCAGACCTACTCAGCTTCGACACAAAGACACACAAAGGTTTGAGATGGGTGGGGAGACATGTAGAGTTTTTATTTAAATACAATTTTGTTTTCAATCATATTTGTCTTTTCTGCAGCTTACATTCATTTTATCGGTAACTCAATCAGCTGAAGTTAAACTGAGAATCATTTTTTAAGGATTAATTTCTATAACTGGTATCAACATTTAGCTTTAATAGCATCAAGCTGTCAGTTTGGTTTGTGAAAATGTGGATTTTAAAGTCGATGGCTGGTAGATAAATCATCTCTGTAGAGGCAGTGGTCTGGTCTGTGGTTCTGCTCGGGTTCAGATCACCTCTCAGACTCTGACGGGTCTCCAGATCTTCTGGCTTTGGGTCTGTTTTTCTGGTGAGAGTTGAATTTGGGTTTGCAGGATGAGTCGGTCCTGATGCAGGACTTCCTGTTGGTTCTGTTACTCCTTCTTCCTGAAGATGTGGAAATGCTGTTGGAGGTTTCCACCAGGGGGCGCTGCAGCAGACTGTTTACAGGATGTAACCAGTAGACCTGAGGTTCACACTCTCCCCTCTCTGTGTGATTAGAGAAAGTCCAGTTCAGGTTTTTAATGTACTGCTATTCTTTACATTTATTATTTACAACGTTCATCACCATCTTCTACACAAAGCTTCCTGATTGGTCAGTTCTTGGCCACGTCGGGCTCCGCCCACTTCCCCGTGTCAGTAACTGACTTTGACCATTCAGGAAATGTCTTGTGTGGATCCAGAGGATTTATTTATGATTGTTTTTTGTGGAATAGAAGCTGTCTGGTTCAGATGTTTCTATAAACCAGTTCAGACCGGAGTTCTGATGGAGCAGCACAGCCTGGTTAATGCCCAGGACTGACTGGGTAACACAACGTTGTGCATGTGTCAAAGACGTTTTTGTGTATTATTTCATGTATTAAGTATGCATTGCTTAATAGCACATCTTGTATAATTATACCAAATATACACATTAATCTTATTTATTATTCTATGTTTTATTTTGCAAATGGGAGTCGTAAACTTGTTTATGCTCGTGTTAAACAAAAGGAACAAACATAACGGCCTCACGTCTCGTTTGTTTGAGTCCATGTTTGGTTTTTCAGCTTTATGTTTATTTGCTGAGCAGCTGATTTTAGCCAAAGCGTCGTACACCGTTAAGAGTTACCTATCAGGCAGGTTGTTATGCTCTGGTAAAACTTGACCAGGTCCTGCACTCGTCTGGGCTCAGGTCTCTTCTCCTCTCCATCACTGAGGATCATTTGATCACATTAAAACCATCAGGCTTCAGATCAAAATAGAAAACTCTCAGATTCTGTGTCCTAATGTTGTGTCACAGCGCCCTCTGCTGGTCAAACACTCAGCAGGTGAAGTAAAGAGAGAATTAGATGAATGTCAGGTTTTTGTTTCTAACGGTTTGTTTTTGTGCTTCGTTTCAGAAGGAGCTGAGTCTTCCCAGAAGAGGCAGCTTGTGAGTATCTCTGATCCAGACCCTTCTCTGCTCCTGACTCTTCATCTCTAAATGTGGTTGATGGGTGCAGAGCAACAACGTGTGTGACTGAGTCCTGCTTCAGTTGGTTGTTGGTTTTAAAGTTCTGCCCTCCAGTTCTGGGTTCGAGGCTGAAAGGCCACCAAGTCCGTTTGTGTTACTGGGAGCTTTCAGGAACAGCTGAGCATCCCACCATGGAACCGTTTGGGTCTATTTATATCTGTGTGTGTGTGTGTGTGTGTGTGTGTGTGTGTGTGTGTGTGTGTGTGTGTGTGTGTGTGAGGAACTGGGGTCAGACTGGTGGATTAAAATGTTCCTAATATACTTAAACTCCTGAACAGGTTCTAGATGAGTCTTTGTTGATTGGTGTTTCAGAAGAACGTTATCTCCTCTGGTCCAGGTCCCTCCTGCACCAGGGTTCTGGGTTCTGGATGTTGAATGATACAGAACCATCTGATCTTTGAACTCCGAGTCCGTTTAGACGAGTTCTGCTCATTATGAAGGTTTGTGTTGGAGGTTAGACTGGTTCCATGTACAGGTTGTATATTATTGAGTTCTGGTTCTGGTGGGGAACCTGGCCCTCGGGCCTCACATTAAAACCACCTATTGAGTACCTAGGGACTATAACACAGTGAGGCAGCTTCTGGAGATCTTCCTTCCCCGGTTCTGTGTCTGGACCCAGTCTATCTGCTGGTCTCTCAGCGAGCCTACCAGAACCAGAGGGGAGACACTGAGCTGTTTGTACTCAGACAGAGAGCGCTGGACCTGGGGACGGGTCACCAAGACCAGGGATCTGATCCTCTTTAATGTGGGACCTGATGGACCTGGAATCATCTCTCTGACTGTTGGGTGGTTTCATCCACTTAGGAAGCTGCTCAGAGGGATTTATTGTGTGTGTGTGTGCGTGCGTGTGTTTTATAACTTTGGATTAATCTGAAATCCTGAATGAGATTTTCTGGATCAGGTTGGTTCTGTTTGTAATGGGTGTCAGTTTGTGGTTTGACAGGCTGAAGGGACACTTGGATACCTCACATACCTGAGTGTGTGTGTGCGTGTGTGTGTGCAGAGATAAGGCCGGTGACGTAACACACACACACACACACACACACACACAGAGACAGTCCGGCCTCTATCTGAAACTCAGCGGCGCCGTCAGACCCACAGAGGAGTTCTGTTGGGTCGGACAGTTTGGATTATTACAGATTACAGCTGAGCCTTTTGTTCCAGAACAGGAGATGAAGAGGAGGAAGGAGCGTTTAGGAGCACACCTTCGTCTCCAGTAAGACTGTGTGTGTGTGTGTGTTAGTCGTGAGAGAGTTCAGATTTGTATCAAGGCTGCAGGTTTAGTCTCGCTTTAGGAAAAAATAATCAGGAATAACTCAGAACCAGTCGCTAATTCAGTGAAAACATTATTACCAGAGACTTTATTGTTTTTATTAACAGTTTTAATTCATAGACTAGTCTTGTTCAAAACAAAAAAGTATGTAAAAAATTTAAACTAATCAGTCTTTATTTTAAAAGATCATGTTTCTAAAAGTACTTAAATGTCCTTACAGGTGTAAAGTACTGACTAGTTGTTGTACAAAACTAACTAGTTGTAAAGTACTAACTATTGGTTGTGAGTACTAGCGGTTGTAAATTGATAACAACCTAATTTAACTAACTGAACTGACTTTTAAACTAGTGGTTGTAAAGTACTAACTCGTTGTAAAGGACTAACTATTTTTGGTAATTAATTAACAAGTTTTTGTAGGTTACTAACCACCAACCAACCTAACTGTAAAGTGTTAACTAGATGTAAATTATTTAAAAGTTGTTGCAAAGTATCAAGTTTTTTAAAGTACTAACTAGTGGTTTCAAAGTACTAATTAGCTGTTGTTAAGAACTAAGTAGTTTTTGTGAAGTACTAACTTGTTATGTACTCAGTAGTTGTTGTAAAGTACCCTCTAGTAGTTGTGAAGTACTAACTTGTTGTTCATTTCTAACTAGTGGTTGTAAAGTACTAACTAGTTGTTGTAAAAGACTAACTAGTTTATTCTAAGTTATAACTAGTGGTTGTAAAGTACCCTCTATTAGTTGTGAAGTACTAACTAGTTGTTCATTTAACTAGAGCTTGTAAAGTACTAACTAGTGGTTGTAAAGTACTAGCTAGTTGTTGTAAAGTGCCCTCTATTAGTTATGAAGTACTAACTAGTTGTTCATTTAACTAGTGGTTGTAAAGTACTAGCTAGCTGTTGTAAAGTACTAACTAGTGGTTGTAAAGTACTAGCTAGTTGTTGTAAAGTACCCTCTATTAGTTGTGAAATACTAACTAGTTGTTCATTTAACTAGTGGTTGTAAAGTACTAGCTAGCTGTTGTAAAGCACTGACTAGTGGTTGTAAAGTACTAGCTAGTTGTTGTAAAGTACCCTCTATTAGTTGTGAAGTACTAACCAATTGTTCATTTAACTAGTAGTTTTAAAGTATTAGATAGCTGTTGTAAAGTACTAGCTAGCTGTTGTAAAGTACTAGCTAGTTGTTGTAAAGTAACTTCTGTTTGTTGTGAAGTAGTAACTAGTTGTTCATTTAACTAGTGGTTTTAAAGTACTAGCTAGCTGTTGTAAAGTATTAACTAGTGGTTGTAAAGTACTAGCTAGTTGTTGTAAAGTACCCTCTATTAGTTGTGAAGTACTAACTAGTTGTTCATTTAACTAGTGGTTGTAAAGTACTAGCTAGTTGTTGTAAAGTACCCTCTATTAGTTGTGAAGTGCTAACTAGTTGTTCATTTAACTAGTGGTTGTAAAGTACTAGCTAGTTGTTGTAAAGTACCCTCTATTAGTTGTGAAGTACTAACTAGTTGTTCATTTAACTAGTGGTTGTAAAGTACTAACTAGTGATTGTAAAGTACTAACTAGTGGTTGCAAAGTACTAGCTAGTTGTTGTAAAGTACCCTCTATTAGTTGTGAAGTACTAACTAGTTGTTCGTTTAACTAGTGGTTGTAAAGTACTAACTAGTGGTTGTAAAGTACTAGCTAGTGGTTGTAAAGTACTAGCTAGTTGTTGTAAAGTACCCTCTATTAGTTGTGAAGTACTAACTAGTTGTTCATTTAACTAGTGGTTGTAAAGTACTAACTAGTGATTGTAAAGTACTAACTAGTGGTTGTAAAGTACTAGCTAGTTGTTGTAAAGTACCCTCTATTAGTTGTGAAGTACTAACTAGTTGTTCGTTTAACTAGTGGTTGTAAAGTACTAACTAGTGGTTGTAAAGTACTAGCTAGTTGTTCATTTAACTAGTTGTTGTAAAGTACCCTCTATTAGTTGTGAAGTACTAACTAGATGTTCATTTAACTAGTTGTTGTAAAGTACTAGCTAACTGTTGTAACATACTAACTAGCTGTTGTAAAGTAGGAACTAGTTGTCTGTAGATTACCAGATGATCCACCCAGTTGGTGTTTCTGTTCTCTGATTGGTGACAAAACGTTCTCTAGTATAATGTTTACTGATCAGCCGTTCATCATAGCAGACTAACTATCGACACACAACCAGCTGAAAGTTCAAAACCAAAGGAAAAGGAGTCACATGACATGTGTCAGAGGAGGCGGAGCCACAAGGCGGGTTCAGGCCTCCAGAGATTATCTCCAGGACATCTGAGAACATTGTGTTTGTAACCTGATGACAGCTGAGCTGCTGGTGGTTAGATGGTATGAACAGATACAACACGTTTCACAATCTGTTGTTAGAGGTCATCAGGGTCCTTCTGATCGGCGTCCATCAGTTAGTATCTACAGTCAGGACCACACCCACTGCAGATATCACCCAAAGTGGGTGGAGTCTCCAAAAACAGGAAGTAGTCCTCAGACCTGATCAGTAATCATGGCTAGTCGGATCAGGAGAGACACGTCTGCATATCAGTGACACGTTAACAGCTGTCAGCCTTTCTAGATGATCTGATCATGTTTGTAGTCGGGATGAAAACCCTGTCCCTGAGTTCAGATCTGGTGAACCAGCTGGTCGCTGCTGTCTTTAATTTGGTCGTATTGCGAGGGAAGCTGCACCACAGATGGCCCTACAGCATGCTGGGAACATTAAAATGCATAACAGGCTTCAGTTTCCCAGCAGGGGGTCGCTGGGTGGGGGTGGGGGTGGGGGTGGGGGTGAGGCCACCATACGCTCCTGGAGCCGTCCAGAGGAGCTTTATCTCCTGTTCCTGAAGAACATCAGACCTCTGATCGATCTGAGACCTTCGTGGTGCGTCATGCTGTTTATGGCTCGTCTCTAATTAAAGGTTTAGCTGAATTAATGGACTCAGTTAATTAAGATCATTGATTAGAGTTCACCTGATTGATAACGGGGCAAGTCTCCACAAACGTTTTCACAATTAACCGATCAGGACCAACCAATCAGCTTCCTGGAGTTTGACTGAAAAAAGACAAAAGGTTCCTACAGGTGCTTGAAATCCTTGAAAATGCTTACATTTTAATGAGTTATTTTTAAGGTTTTAAAAGTGTTTGAATTATCAATAACGTTCCTGAAACCAGTTGAAACCAGCGTAGGGCTGGATGATGTAGAAAAAAGCCAATCAATAAAAAACATATTGATAGATATTTAATAATTATTGAAAACATGTAGAAAATCTAAGTGTAGCCCTGGTCATTTAATAAAGAACACACAAACTAAACTCAGTGAAACCATTGACTCAGTCAAACAGAACCTCCAGGGTGATGCTGAAGCCTGGAGTCGGTCCGGCTCGTCTGAATCTGACATATGTCAGGTCAGTCTCAGGGTCTGGGTCCAGGATTCAAGTCCTTCAGGTCATTTCAGGTTCAGGTCCCAGTTTGGTTTGCTTTGTGCTGCAGAGGTAGAGCCACTTATGTCCTATATTTTAAAAAATTGATGTATTTGCTGCTTAGCCGACGGGATACAATAAGGTTTATTTACCAGCTGCTCCGGTTGTTGCTAAACGGCTCTGATTGGTCCTAGCGCTATCCAATAGCATGTGAAGACAGTTTGATTGACAACCGTTGATCCCGCCCCTATGAATGAGTCGCTTCTATGGATGGATATATCCACATCTATAGTGTGGAGTCTTACCATATTCCTGAGGCTTCGAGCAGCTTAATGCTAACACCAGCTGGTTGTATGCTGGTTAGGGTTAACCAACCAGCTGGTTAGGGTTAACCAACCAGCTGGTCGTGTTACCAGACTCGGATTTTATCGATCCTCTGCTGATTTGCAAACGATCGTTGTTTGTTTTTTTTGTCAGTCTTATAAAAACTCAAATATCACCATGCGGGCGAACTACTGGAACCTGTTAGGGACAATTTGTCCTTTCAGCACCCTGCTCCGTGTTTTGGTCTGAGAGGGGAGGGGCTTGGGTCTGTGTTTCTGATTGGTTAGGAGGAAGTAATGACTCTAGTATGAAGTTACCTGGTAGGATACAATAAAAAATGAAAGGAAACGTTTTTTTATCGAATCACACCACACATCTATGGATAGATATATATATATTGTTATTGGCTTATTGTCCAGGCCTAAACCAGAGATCCACCTACAAACTGTCAGCTGATTGGCTCAACCTGTGATCAGCTGCTCCAGGAAGTAGCTCCGCCTTCCACCATGTTAGTTATTATTCTGCATGTGAGCAGCGGGTTGGCTGCTGCTTCTTTATGGAGGCATCTTCCTCCTGCTCCTCTTCTTCTTCTGTTGTTTGTGGAGGTTGTGAACAAAGTTCTGGTGCGTTCCTGTGACCAGCAGCAGTCCAAGCACACACGTTATGACTCACTTAACAGTTTGTTGTCATTGGAGTTATCATAAACAATACAATCTTCTCCCTTCCCTAGTTCAGACTAATAATAAAGGTTAAAGGTCAAATCATTTCTCTTGGTATGAATCCAGATTTGTTTATCTGCTTCAGATTAATTCTGATTAATGAGACTCCACACGTCTCTCCTGTTCTGCTGCTAGTTTTTAGAGACTAATGGAGAAAAGCAGTGACCTCCTTCACTATTTATTTGCACTAATGAGGGTTAAAATCTAGTATAAATTATTATTTAATATTAATAAAGTCATAATGTTGAACTCAGTGGTAAACGTGTTCCACTAAGTGGTTGACCTGCTAGTTAAAGGGTTAATAGTGTGTTAAATAACAAACACTAACATGTAATAATAATGAGAAATCAAACTCTGGACATTAGTGATGAAGATTTATTTATTAGTCAAATAAAAACCTGCTTTGACGTTTTATTTGTTATTTGTCCTTTTGTGGGCGTTTTATAGGATTCACTCTTAAACTCAGGAGCCCAAACTAAAACTAGACCTTTATATTTAAATGATTTTAATGGTAAAGACTAGTTTTACATTTCAGATCTTTTATTTTTTAACATCACCTGACGTGCACACGTGTCCTCCTCATCACGCCTCCCTCCTCTCTTGGCAGAATCTGGTCGCCGGCTCAGCTGTGTTGCCATGGCAACAGCAGCCTCCACCTCCAGCACCTGCTGTCCCCCACTTTCTTTCATCCCTCTGTCGACCAGCCCCCCGTAGTCTCCCTCTCTTCCCCCTTTGCCTCCCCCTGCCCCGCTAACGGCCCTCTGTCAGCCCCTGTCTTCCAGAGAGGAAACCCCTTCCTCTGGAGGTAAGACCCACCTGGGTGCCTGGTCCTGGTTCAGCCCCTTACCTGGTTCTGCTTCTGGTTCTGTCAGCTGATGTTGAGGCTGGAACAATCTGCTTCTCTGTTTAAAGAGTTCTGAGGAGTCTGTTGGAAAAACAAACGTTTATTTAAAATGGTTAAAATTCTAATCAGAAGCATCACGTTTGACTTTTACTCTGAAAAACTAAGGAAATCTGAACTTCTACTCTAAATTCAATGTTTTAATTCGACATCTCTGAGCTGAAACTTTTGGCTCAACGTAATTAATGGAGTCTCCAAAATGTCTCAAAACATTCTCAATGGAGTCTCCAAAATGTTCTCAATAGAGTCTCAGAAATGTCTCAAAATGTTCTCAATAGAGTCTCAGAAATGTCTCAAAATGTTCTTAAAGGAGTCTCCAAAATGTCTCAAAACATTCTCAATTGAGTCTCCAAAATGTCTCAAAACATTCTCAATGGAGTCTCCAAAATGTCTCAAAACATTCTCAATAGAGTCTCCAAAATGTCTCAAAATGTTCTCAATAGAGTCTCAGAAATGTCTCAAAATGTTCTTAAAGGCGTCTCCAAAATGTCTCGGACTGTTCTTGATGGTTCTCTTTCTTCTGCTGAGCCTCAGGGCCTCATTCTCGTTGTCCAGACTTACCCACTGAGGGACTCCCTCATACTGTAGTCCGTTTGATCTCAGTCTGGACTTCTTGATTCATCTCATTCTTTTTCAATCCAGAATCATATCTATAGACTGATTTTGATCCCACAGAACGGTAGAGACGTGAAGCAGGAACATTTTATTAAAAAACATTATGAGGTTTTTGAACCAGCTGATGTTACAGCCCAGCCTTTCTTATTTATTTTATGTGAACTCAGTATAAACTAGAAGAGAAGGAGATTTTGGATTTAAAATGTTATCTGGGTCGTTCTGACGTGACTTTAAATATAAAACTTTAAAACAAAACAACTTAAAGGGGTGTTGGGGTCAGGATTTATCTACGACGAGGAGCACACCCACTGCTGACATCACTCAAAGTGAGTGGAGTCATTAGAAATAGGAAATACTCCTCCGACCACAACAATACTCATGGCTACTCAGATCTGGAGAGACACTGCTGCAAATAAGCGATCAATTAATGAGATTTAGATGATATTAATACATCTGATCTGATCAGTTTAACCATCACATCAAACGTCTGCTAGTTTGTCTTTTTCAGCAGAGTTAGGGTTTAGGTTTAGTGACACCTGCTGTTCAATCGGAGAACTGCAGCAGCATCAGAACAATCAGCAGGAACCAGTCTGATCCTGTTACCTGGTGTTCATCATGTTTTAGTTTTTATTAAATAGGAAAAGATTTTTTCTGCTCGGTCATTAAAGTGATGAACATCTGCTGCCTGGAAGCTTTCTAGATTTAACACAATCTAACCAGATTACATCTCCAGACGGTGGTTCAGGGCTGAATCGTATCGTCGTTGTTTCTCTTCATGATTCTTTAATGAATCAGAGTGTTGGGATACATATTGGATCAGCTGTATATCCTCGTTCTGACGGATCTGTGTCTGCTGTGAGTTCACTCCAGCTTCATTCTCTCTAAATATCATTCATTCTAAATTACATCTCATTTGAACGTCTCTGTTTTTATTGGTGTTTTCAGACTCGAGGCTGTAAACATGGACTTTCCCTGTTAGTGCAGTAACGACGTACTAGGGGGCGCTGTTGTCTCGCTGCAGAAGGTTCTGGGTGATGTCCAGCAGAGCGGGTTTTAACCAGCTGTAGGTGGGTTCAGGTCTGCGTTAGTCGTGTGATGGAGGGTCGTGGTCCTGATGGAGGAACCCTGACGCGTCTCAGACTCAGCTGTTAGACAGACGAGCATCAGGGGGAGGGAGGGAGGAGTCTCAGCTTGCTGGCGGCTGTGTGACAGGTGTGTGTGTGTGTGTGTGTGTCGCTGCATCAGAGCGATGCGCGCTCCGCTCCAGCCTCAGCATGTCGGACTCGTGGACGGTTCTGTCTAATTTCTCACTTCCTGAGCGGAGCGTGCTCCGGCGCTCCAAGAGGTACGTGATTCATCCCTTCTTCCTCCTCACATCCTTCCTCTCCCCATCCAGCTGCTTCAGATCCTTCTCCTCTTCCTCCTCTCAGCTCCTCTCAGTCTGATGAAGGTCAGCTGACCGGGTCTGGGCTCTGTGACTGGATCTACCTTTGGTTTTTTATACAGGATCTGATGTTAGTTTGTTTAGCGGAGTGTCGTTTCCTCTCCTCCTTTCCTCCTTCGTTCCCTCAGTTGACCCGTCTTCCTCCTCCTCCTCCTCCTCCTCCTCAGCAGCATCTATCAGACTGAAGCAGTAATTTTCTGTAATAACGGGGCAGTGACACACTAACACACGTCTGCTGACAGATTTGTCTCTGACTCCTCCTTAGCAACAAGCTCTCCATCCTTCGCTCTCTGACGGGTCTCGATTTAAATCCATGATTTGTGTGTAAAACTGTTTGTTCTTCCTCATGTCGCCCAAATCCTCAGCCTCGTTTTGAGATGTCTGCTTGAACGTGACTCCTCAAACAGTCAATAATCTCAGCAATGACTGATGATGTAGTGTTTGGGTATTGGATTAAAGGTAACACTCCTCAGGTTCATAATTAATATCAATGTTAGAGTTACTGGTGTAAGTAGTTTAAGTGTAAGCAGTTTAAACCCCAAACCTCTAGAAAACCATAGAACATCATCCGGACCCAAACTGGTTCTAATAATAGAAAGAATGGATGTTTTAGAGGAAATCTAAAGGAACCATTTTAGCACCATGTGTTGATCTTTTAGACCTTTTCCAGATGTTCTAACATACTTTCAGACTACTAGAAAGTATCAAACCAGAATAATGACTTCCTGTATGTCATGGTGGGGAGCTGCCATTCACACGGTACTGGTTCCACAGAACAGTCTGTCAGGAACCGTCTACACAGCACCTGTAGCTCTGAGGAACCCTGTCATTAGTCAGAGTGGTCGTCAGCTCCGTGACCGCTGCCCATATACCGCCCTATTATGAGAAAACACAACGGTGCAACACTGCCACCTACCGCACACACACGTCTTTCTAGTTTTGAAGCTGTCGGGAACGTGCGAGCAGTGTCAGTTGACGTCACATCCGTGGGACAGCGCGGGAACTGCAGCTCATTTTACAGAACACAGCCTGTTCTAGATAATGGAACCATACATGATGATGGTCTCATTCCTTTTAGCTTAAGACGCTTCATCACCCATTAACTTAAAAAGCTGAACATGCATGATTTATTTTTTAAAATGCTGCCACATGTTCCTTTAAAGTGATAATATGCAGTTTTGCTTGTTTTGGGCGCCCTCTGGTGTCCGTTTTAAATCACTGCATTACACAAGTTAGCATACTGTTTCAGCTTCTAAACGCCTAAATCTACCTGTTGAAATGTCTCCTCAGCCTTCATAGCTTTCTACAGGAGCGGTTATTTACTCCTTCAAAGAAATCAGCTGTGTTCAAGCAGGGAGAGATGGGAAAAATCAGGAATCATGAGCTAAAAACACTCCAGCGTTAGCATAACAGCTAGCCACATTGGGTTAGCCTAACCCTCGTGAGACACGTGACTTCCTGGGTACCGTGACGGCGACGGAGATCTTGCAATCGTGGTATTCTGGATCTAACCACCAGATGGGGCTAAGTGACTTTTCATTAACTTTGTAAAGGGTCATATTAGCACAGACTGGCTCAAGGAGAAGATTTAAAAATATGAAAGAGTTGCATATTATCACTTTAAATAATACCGTAATTACAGACCTTTAATATTTTTCTATTAATTCAATCACTAAGGTCTGTAGTGCATGTTCTAGTGTGTGTGGGGTTCTGTCAGAGATACTGAACAAAAACTACCGTAGTAAGGCAAACTGTCAGAACTTTTTCATGACATGTCAGATCAAAAGTCTGCATGAGGCTTTAACTCAGCTGATCAGGTCTGGTTTTTTGTTCATGCAGTCGGACACTGTAGTCTACACGCTGCAGCTCACAGGTTGATTCTGTGCACGATGAGTTGCTTTGACTAATTGCTGGTATTTCTGTTTTTCACAACACAAATCTCATTGCATATGTTGTATTTTGCTCTGTTCCCGTTTACTTTTCCAAACGCAGCCAAACTTTGGAGTGTTTTCTGCGTTTTCAACCCGGAAGTTGTTTGGTTTGCAGGCAGCTGTTGAGAGAAGAGAGGAGGGGCCGTGTCACACAGCCTGTGTGAGTGCGTGCGTGCGTGCGTAGGGCTGGGCGATATGGCCTAAAAATAAAATCTCAGATTCTTTTCTTTTTAATTCAAATTACGAATTTTTTCCGATTTCCCCCCTTACACATACAAACGGCAGATGCGGAAAAAATGGACGAAATCACGGCAATTCCCAAACAAAATGGAATTCAGTATAAAACGTGGAATCTCACGGAATTCTCTCATATCTGCAAATTAGTACAGAAAATAATATTTTCCAAAGTGTTTTGGCCCCCACCGTACCTGCGCACGCAGAGCGCAGTCTCCTCTCCACACAGAGGAAAAAAGACGGTCCGCTTCGACAAAGTCTCACTGAAACACCTCCAGAAAATTCAACTCCATGAAGTTTAGGGCAAAGCTCAGAGTAGAACAATATCCAGATCAGGGGCGGATCTAGGGCGGGGGCCAGGGGGGCCCGTGCCCCCTGACAACAAGCTTGGCCCCCATGTGGCCCCATGTTAAGTGCTTATTGTTTTAGAATGTACCCCTTTAAAATAGCAGCTGGCCCCTGCCTGGCCCCCCCTCTAATTTTTTTCTAGATCCGCCACTGATCCAGATGACCTTTATGAATCTGAAGAATGACTTCTCTTTAAGTTTAGTCGACAGTAGGGATGAGCCGGATATCCGTTTCAGACGAGTATCGGTACGGATAATGCATATTTTCCGAATAAAAGCATCATCCGAGTGAAACACGTTATTATCTGTGCTCGGGCTGAAGGAAAATCCTGATTGGGTAACTGTCTGACTGTCCTCTGATTGGGTAAATGTCTGACTGTCCTCTGTTCGCGCTCTCTGCCCGGCAATCACACAGAGCGCCTAAGGAGACGTGGACCAGGGCCAGGTGTAGTGTGGGCCGTGCGTATCTGAGCAGACGCGCGGTGCCCATGAGAAGATACTGCAGCCCGCGACAAGCTCAGGACCTGCAGGGCCTCCTGAAATGGACCGAACTAGTGTGTGGTTCGGAGTTGGTTCGGCTTGGAGGAGGAGGAGGAGGCGGCGGGGGGACAGGCGATCGCTGCGGCTCTGCATCAACCAGACTGGCTCTGGTGAACCCGAGCGTTTCCTGGTGGACTAGCGTTGGTCCAGACTTTTTAAAACTCATACTTTGATCTGACCGGTCCATAAAACCAGATTTTCTCCAGTCACTCCTCCTGTCTTTGGCTGAGGGACGAAGGTCCCGTTATCTGATCACGCGTCCGTCCTGTAAACTCTGCGGGGCTCGCGCCTCTCATTATAATAAAGTGAACGGGAGCGCGCGTCACAGCTGTGTTTCCCAGCATAAACTGACAGCTTAAAATTCAACAAATCAAACATCAACACTAAAAACACATGTATCTGTCAGTGACTTTATCAGAGGTTACAGTTGTTTTCAGAGACTCATATTAAATACTAAATACCCCAAAAGTAGTTTTACTAAAACATGATGACAGAGTCCTGCATGCTGTCAAATAAACAGTAGAGAAACAAAGTCATTTTGAGGCAGATTTAATCCATTACAGATAAACTGGATGCTACAATCACTTTTTGACAGGTGAAACAATCAGTTTGAAGTTGATGTAAAAATACAGTTGATGCTTTAATCAGGTCACCTGTAAACTAAATCTAATCCTTTATTGTCAGGTGGACAGACGAGAGTTTACAGTAAAACTATTAAAACAGGGTGAGCCTTAGTAAACAGCTGCAGTCCTGACAGATACATTTGCTTTAGTGTTAAAAATGTTTGATTGGACCAAATTCAACCTGCTAATTTGATCAAACATCAATGAGCTCAGATTTCAAATGGTCTGGTGAGTGTTGGGTGGGTTTGTGCAAATCGCCCTGTGGTGATTTTTTCCAATGATAAAGTGTACCTTGGCTCCAAAAAGGTTGAAAACCCAGCCTTTAAAGAGCATATTTTAAGTTCTTTTTTTTTAATTCTGATAAAACTCTGTCCAAAAATACTATTTGAAATGTTTATTGAGGGTATTTTGTTTTACAATACATTTTTTAAACCATTTTTCTAGTCAAAAGTGCCGCTTTTTGCAAAGCTTCTAAAAACGCTTTTTTTTCATATGTGGACCTGTGACGTCAGCTAAGGGAGCTCCTAGCTAGGTGGCGCTGCTTACAGTGTTGTCAGATGTAGATAAATAAAGTATTTGTAGGATAATTTAACACTCTGTATGATCAATAATCCCATAAATCTGATCATTTGAGCCCTTTGTTGTGTGGAGTTTGTGTAACAGATGCTTGTTTTAATCATTGTGTTAGATTTTTTAAAGCTAAACTACTTTAACATCTCAGACTGGCACCGCTCTAGTCTGCCAGCTGCCTGCTCGCTGTCGGCCATGAGTTGTTAGTTTTAGGTTAGAGCACTCTTTAATCCAGTCGGTGTGAATTCATTTTAATCAAAAATGCTAAATTATTATGTTTGTGATGCCAATCGCCAGTCTGTCAGGACACTGAGTCAACAACGGGACGGCTTCCTTACCGGTACGGTGACTTCTGTTTGGAGACGAAAAACCCCGGCGGTCCTGGTCTAGTCCAGGACTGGATGTGATGGAGTCCCACATACCGACGAAAAACATTCAGTGTGACTCTAAACATGCGCCGTTACTTCGATCCATTCACCGGAACCGCTGTTAGCACGCAGCAGCTAACAGGAGCTAACGGGGAGACTTGAGTCTCGTTTCCATGCCAGGTTCTGTACGGTTCGTGGTGGGTCGTAGTCCGGTACCGATCAGCGATTTCATGAGAGCGTTTCCTTCAGGTGTCTGACCCTCACCTGGCTGGCGGGGTACAGTAAATCCATGCCGCGATGCTCTCCAGAGGGGCTTCCCGTTCCCAGCGGGGCTACCAAGAGGGGCTTCACGGCGGGGTTTCCAGCCTGACCCGACACTGTTTCGGTCAGCCTCGAACCGTTTAGCTGCATCCTGTGAAACTTTTTATAAACCCTTTCATTTCTTAACAATCCACCTG
>SSNR01000298.1:480053-491912 GCA_006937965.1 Callopanchax toddi
CACACCACAGACACACACACAGAGACACACACACAGAGACACACACACAGACACACACACACACACAGAGACACACACACAGAGACACACACAGAGACACACACACACACACACACACACACACACACACACACACACACACACACACAGAGACACACACACACAGACACACACACACACACACACACACACACACAGACACACACACAGAGACACACACAGAGACACACACAGAGACACACACAGAGACACACACAGAGACACACACACACAGAGACACACACACCTCCCGTCACAGTTAATCAGTCGTCTCGGTTCTTGAGGCTCCTCCCTCGTTATGGTGACTCGGTGTTATTATCTCACTTCACCGCCACCTGATGACCCGTCTCAGCTGATTTGTCTCATTATCCTCTTGACCAATCAGCTCTCAGCTTCCTGAACACCTAATTCACTGATGACATCACCACTTAGACAGGAAGCAGCTCAGCTTTGGGGTCCTGATGATGGGTCTAGTCCTGGTCCTGGTCCTGGGTCTAGTTCTGGTCCTGGGTCTAGTTCTGGTCCTAGTTCTGGTTCTGGTCCTAGTCCTGGGTCTAGTCCTGGCCTTGGGTCTAGTCCTGGTCCTAGTCCTGGGTCTAGTTCTGGTCCTGGTCCTGGGTCTAGTTCTGGTCCTAGTCCTGGGTCTAGTTCTGGTCCTGGGTCTGGTTCTGGTCCTAGTCCTGGGTCTAGTTCTGGTCCTAGTTCTGGTTCTGGTCCTAGTCCTGGGTCTAGTCCTGGCCTTGGGTCTAGTCCTGGTCCTGGTCCTGGGTCTAGTTCTGGTCCTAGTCCTGGGTCTAGTTCTGGTCCTAGTCCTGGGTCTAGTCCTGGTTCTGGTCCTAGTCCTGGGTCTAGTCCTGGTCCTGGGTCTAGTCCTGGTCCTGGGTCTAGTTCTAGTCCTGGTCCTGGTCCTAGTCCTGGGTCTAGTCCTGGTCCTGGGTCTAGTTCTGGTCCTGGTCCTAGTCCTGGTCCTGGTCCTAGTCCTGGGTCTAGTCCTGGTCCTGGGTCTAGTTCTGGTCCTGGTCCTAGTCTAGTTCTGGTCCTCGTACTGGGTCTAGTCCTGGTCCTGGTCCTAGTCCTGGGTCTAGTCCTAGTCCTGGGTCTAGTCCTGGTCCTGGGTCTAGTTCTGGTCCTGGTCCTAGTCCTGGGTCTAGTCCTGGTCCTGGTCCTGGGTCTAGTTCTGGTCCTCGTACTGGGTCTAGTCCTGGTCCTGGTCCTAGTCCTGGGTCTAGTCCTAGTCCTGGGTCTAGTCCTGGTCCTGGGTCTAGTCCTGGTCCTAGTCCTGGGTCTAGTTCTGGTCCTCGTACTGGGTCTAGTCCTGGTCCTGGTCCTAGTCCTGGGTCTAGTCCTAGTCCTGGGTCTAGTCCTGGTCCTGGGTCTAGTCCTGGTCCTGGTCCTAGTCCTGGGTCTAGTCCTGGTTCTGGTCCTAGTCCTGGGTCTAGTTCTGGTCCTGGGTCTAGTTCTGGTCCTAGTCCTGGTTCTGGTCCTGGTCCTGGGTCTAGTCCTGGTCCTGGTCCTAGTCCTGGGTCTAGTTCTGGTCCTCGTACTGGGTCTAGTCCTGGTCCTGGTCCTAGTCCTGGGTCTAGTCCTAGTCCTGGGTCTAGTCCTGGTCCTGGGTCTAGTTCTGGTCCTGGTCCTTGTCCTGGGTCTAGTCCTAGTCCTGGGTCTAGTCCTGGTCCTGGGTCTAGTTCTGGTTCTGGTCCTAGTCCTGGGTCTAGTCCTGGCCTTGGGTCTAGTCCTGGTCCTAGTACTGGGTCTGGTTCTGGTCCTGATCCTGGTCCTGGTTCTGGTCCTCGTACTGGGTCTAGTCCTGGTCCTGGGTCTAGTTCTGGTCCTCGTACTGGGTCTAGTCCTGGTCCTGGTCCTAGTCCTGGGTCTAGTTCTGGTCCTGGGTCTAGTTCTGGTCCTAGTCCTGGGTCTAGTCCTGGTCCTGGTCCTAGTCCTGGTCCTGGTCCTAGTCCTGGGTCTAGTTCTGGTCCTCGTACTGGGTCTAGTCCTGGTCCTGGTCCTAGTCCTGGGTCTAGTCCTAGTCCTGGGTCTAGTCCTGGTCCTGGGTCTAGTTCTGGTTCTGGTCCTAGTCCTGGGTCTAGTTCTAGTCCTGGTCCTGGGTCTAGTTCTGGTCCTCGTACTGGGTCTAGTCCTGGTCCTGGTCCTAGTCCTGGGTCTAGTCCTGGCCCTGGGTCTAGTCCTGGTCCTGGTCCTGGGTCTAGTCCTGGTCCTAGTCCTGGGTCTGGTTCTGGTTCTGGTCCTGGGTCTAGTTCTGGTCCTAGTCCTGGGTCTAGTTCTGGTCCTGGTCCTGGGTCTAGTCCTGGTCCTGGTCCTAGTCCTGGGTCTAGTTCTGGTCCTGGGTCTAGTTCTGGTCCTAGTTCTGGTTCTGGTCCTAGTCCTGGGTCTAGTCCTGGCCTTGGGTCTAGTCCTGGTCCTGGTCCTGGGTCTAGTTCTGGTCCTAGTCCTGGGTCTAGTTCTGGTCCTAGTCCTGGGTCTAGTCCTGGTTCTGGTCCTAGTCCTGGGTCTAGTCCTGGTCCTGGGTCTAGTTCTGGTCCTCGTACTGGGTCTAGTCCTGGTCCTGGTCCTAGTCCTGGGTCTAGTCCTAGTCCTGGGTCTAGTCCTGGTCCTGGGTCTAGTTCTGGTCCTGGTCCTAGTCCTGGGTCTAGTCCTGGTCCTGGGTCTAGTTCTGGTCCTGGTCCTAGTCCTGGGTCTAGTCCTGGTCCTGGGTCTAGTTCTGGTCCTGGTCCTAGTCCTGGGTCTAGTCCTAGTCCTGGGTCTAGTTCTGGTACTGGTCCTGGGTCTAGTTCTGGTGGCGTTTTGTTGTTGTGTTGTGGCGTTTTGTTGTTGTGTTGTGGCGTTTTGTTGTTGTGTTGTGGCGTTTTGTTGTTGTGTTGTGACGTTTGTTGTTGTGTTGTGGCGTTTTGTTGTTGTGTTGTGACTTTTGTTGTTGTGTTGTGACTTTTGTCGTTGTGTTGTGACGTTTGTCGTTGTGTTGTGACGTTTGTCGTTGTGTTGTGACGTTTTGTCGTTGTGTTGTGACTTTTGTCGTTGTGTTGTGACTTTTGTCGTTGTGTTGTGACTTTTGTCGTTGTGTTGTGACGTTTGTCGTTGTTTTGTGACGTTTGTCGTTGTGTTGTGACTTTTGTCGTTGTGTTGTGACTTTTGTCGTTGTGTTGTGACTTTTGTCGTTGTGTTGTGACTTTTGTCGTTGTGTTGTGACTTTTGTCGTTGTGTTGTGACGTTTGTCGTTGTGTTGTGACTTTTGTCGTTGTGACGTTTGTCGTTGTGTTGTGACTTTTGTCGTTGTGTTGTGACGTTTGTCGTTGTGACTTTTGTCGTTGTGACGTTTGTCGTTGTGTTGTGACGTTTGTCGTTGTGTTGTGACGTTTGTCGTTGTGTTGTGACGTTTGTCGTTGTGTTGTGACGTTTGTCGTTGTGTTGTGACGTTTGTCGTTGTGTTGTGACTTTTGTCGTTGTGACTTTTGTCGTTGTGACTTTTGTCGTTGTGTTGTGACTTTTGTCGTTGTGTTGTGACTTTTGTCGTTGTGTTGTCACGTTTGTCGTTGTGTTGTGACTTTTGTCGTTGTGACGTTTGTCGTTGTTGACCCTTCTGGGCCACCGTACGCTTTAGCTCATCCTTCTCTTTTTCAGATAATGAGAGTCTGAGCTGCTGATGGATGACTTAAAGCATGACCTCATTGCGTTGGTCCCATGGTGTGTGTGTGTGTGTGTGTGTGTGTGTGTGTGTGTGTGTGTGTGTGTGTGTGTGTGTGTGTGCTGGGTAGATGACTCACTGATGAGGAGTTTCTCCTCACTCTTCCTTCTGTCTTCATTGTGTTGAAGTTTATTTTAAATGATTTTCTCTTTCATCATTATAGTTCACATTAAATGACAACAACGTGATTATTTCCTCTCTTTAGTTCATAAACGTACAATTTATTATAAATTGTTTTTTTTACTTATTTTTGTAAGAGTTTAGGTTATTTCATTAACTGATATTTCTTGTGTATTTTATAAAATATATATTTTTTATGAGCTGAGGTTTTTTAAAACTGATTTCTAATAATTTGTACTGAATTGAGGTGACTTCCTGCTGTGAGGATGTGCCGGTAGGCAGACAGAACAGGTCAAGCAGCAGACAGACGGAGCTGAAACCAGTCGAGATGATTGGTTTTTCTGTCTGGAGGTGGAGACGTCCTCCACCTGTCAGCGCCTCGTCTTCTCCTGGAAGGGAGACATGAAGCGGTGGAGTTTGGGTCCCTGGAGACGTTCTGGTGGACCTCGTCTGGGTTTGTTGAAACCTCCTGAGGACTGATGGACACGTTCTGCTCCAAGGCGTTTGATTGGTGGACGGGTCGAACTCATCGCTGACAGTCAGACTCACTCAGACGAGGCTGCTCAGAGTTCAGAGGTCGTCCTGTTCTGCAGGTCAGACCATGACGACCCGTGTGGAGGAGACCCTGAGGTCCTGTTGGTGTCGTTCACTTCCTGTCTCCTCAGGAGATTCTGGATTCAAAGAAGTAAAAAGTAACGTATAAAACTGGGCGGTGTTTTATCTACAAACGAGACGGAGACGTTGAGCCAGGCGAGCCTTGATCCACCGGTCGTACCGTCAAACACCGTATGGGCTCCGCGCTCGACTCGTTCATTCCAACACAGAACAAAACAAGAACACACACAACTTCCTGTCGTACTTCTACTTCAAAATAAAATAACTAAAAATCATAAACGGCGCTTAGAACTAGAGATGCACCTAAACCTCCGCTGGTGATCAGAACTGATGATTCAGCTGGTCTGAATCTCTAAAGTCTGATTCTTTCTTTGTGTTTGTGAACTCACCATTGCTAACTGCTAATTCATGCTAACAGATCTCAGATTTTTAAAGGTGCCTCCTGTTAGTTGAAGCTCTTTGAGGAGAATCAGATTTGAATAAATCTGCATCATCAGGTCACAGCTGAACAGAAAGCAGCCCCTAAGATCAGAATCTGTTCGTTTCTACTTAGAAAGGTTTCTGAGACGAGGAAGTGAAAAAGTCCCTTAGAGTTTAAACCGTCATGTTGTGAGGAGGTGGAGAATGTTAAAACCTCACCTTGGTGTGCTTGAATTAGAGTCTACAGACGTGTAGGAACCTTGTAATAAGACAGGAAGGTTCTTCCTGCTCCTGGTTTTGGATCTGGGACAAACATCTGGATCTCAGTCCAGAACCAGAACCTCTTCATTACCTCAGTGGTGAGGTGAGACCCGGGGATGTCAGCTGGGCAGGACCATGTGTGAACTCTGACTTCTCGGGGCGACCCGGTTGAATTTATCCCAACTCTGAATGTTTTTATTCTAAGTATTTTTATTGTTGTTGTTTGTTGTGTAAAGGCGCTTGATAAATGAAGTTTGAGTTGAGACTTGGAACTTAAAATTCTGACTTCCTAGTTTCGATGGAAATCCCCATTAATCCATCAGTTTCTGGAGCAGATCTTCATTAAATAGGCCCCGCCCACACTACAGTGGACTTTCTGAGGCCTTGGCTCCTCTCATTCACACAATTAGAGTTTTGTTGAGAATAAATACTTTAACTACAGGTTCTGGCGCCCCACGCTGGGCAGGATACCGCGTCAGAAACGATGACGACTTTGTGCCCTAGAAACCAAAACAACAGGAGCCATTTTGATAGTTTTGTTTACATTTATCTGACTTTAACTTGATCCTGATGATATTGAACTCGGATCAGCTGTGAAACTAAAACAACGAAGAAGAGAACATGTGAGCTTTGACCAAACTAGGAATGTTCTTCCTGTGTATTTTGATATGTTTGTTAATGTGCACACTTCCGCCCCCTAGTGGCACTGTAGGGGTACTTCTGTGTTTTTGTAAAAGAAAATATGGACGGAGATTTTTTTCATAAGCAGAAAAATATTGACTAGAGAAAGAGATGAGGTCTGAATGTGTTTGCATTTAAGTTTTGACCATTGATTGGTTTAATTCAACCCAACCTGAGTGCCAGAGTCTGTCTTTATTTAAATGTTTTTTTAGTTTTTGCTTTGACCTCATGTGTTTGTTTTGGTTTCAGCCCCGGGCGCTCGCCGGTCTCCTTCGACCATGAGATCATGATGATGAACCACGTCTACAAGGAGCGCTTCCCCAAGGTTTGTATCGCACATTGTTGCTTCCTGTGTGTTACTGTGAGACACATTAAAGAACAAAACAGAAACTGAATTATTTGCAGGTCCATTTGGACTCGAACCTGAGGATGTGACTCGTCTTTTATCTGTTTATGCTGCAGGAAGCTTTTATTTTGTAGGAGTAGCATGTAAACACTCACCATTTGTTTGATTTAGTGTTTTTTACACACTTAGCTCCTGTTTCCTGCTGTGTGCGGAGTATTTAATCAGGATTTTGTTCTGTAAAAATACTCACTTTCAATGTTTCCTCTTATTTTATCTGATTTCTTTGGTTCTGATGTGAAAACCTGTCTGGAAACGGATTTAATTAAAGAAACAACTCATCACCATCAATAATAAATAAAATGACCTGTTTTTAGTCATTTTATAAAATCTACTTTCAGGTTTCTGTACTGTGACAGTATAGCTGTGTTTAATATTCTGTTAAATTATTAATTTTTAAGGGATTTTTTTGTAATAACCAGACCGTCTGGTTCTAAATCACCCTCTCCCCCTCCCTCCCCTCAGGCGACAGCTCAGATGGAGGAGCGTCTGGCTGAGATGCTCGCCTCCTCGGCTCCGGATAAGGTCCGCCCGCTGGCTGACGGGGTCCTGAGCTTCATCCACCACCAGCTGATTGAGCTGACCAGGGACTGCCTGGAGAAAAGCAGAGAGGACCTCATCACCTCCCGATACTTCTATGAGCTGCAGGAGAACCTGGAGAAGCTGCTGCAGGATGTAAGTTCCCCACAGTGGTTTCAACACGGAGCCTCTAAACGAGGCCTTGAACACCAGAGTCTAACCTGGAGAACATTTTACAAACAAACACGTTTCATTTCCTCAAAGGCCACAGATATATCCATACTACTTTTAAAAACACGTTTTTTATTTAACTTTAAAAAAATAAACCAAAAACGTAATTTCCTTCATGATTTTTCAAAATAAATGTAAAACATTTGAACTAACAAAGCTCACTCTGCACATCTATCTGCTGATGAGTTATCAGACCAGTTGTTTATAATAATAATCATTTTTATTATTATCATCAGATCAACTGAACTGACAAAATGTATCCAAGTTAACGTGAATGAGAGTCATAAATAAATATACAGTAATAACTGTTACTAGACAAACAGGTATGGAAGACAAAACGTGTATTTTTAAACCATTAAAAAATTTATTAACTATTTATTTAATGCTTTTATTTTATTATTTTAAAGCTTTTGACAAAAATGTTTAAAACGTAATTACATTAAATATTTGTTTGTTTTTAATCATTAATTTTTATAGTTTTTTATTTTATTTTATTCGTAGAATGATCATTACAAAGGAGGAAAACTTTATTTCCCAACAAAACAAAATAATTATGAATAATAATAATTATGAAGAGCAAAACAAGACAGATGAAGTTCTAATTAAAGAAAGGTTTTTACCTTAAAGTTTATCCAATAATTTTCTATTACATTTACTTCACTTTTCATCTGTGTTAATGAGAAATTTATATATATCAGGTGTCAAAAATAGATGAAAATAATTAAAACAAAATAAACTACTCTATAAAAATGTAAATTTTTATTAAATCTTTATTTCGTTATAATTAATATTTATTGAGCTATTCATGTGTTTTAATAGATTGTATTCTTTGTAATAAAGTATCAAATCAAAATAGAAATGACATTATTTCCATGATTATTTTGATTCTTTACATTATGTAGAATATAATGTTTAACTATAGGAACGTATTTTTATGATGATGTATTTTTTCTACTTTATGAAACAATAAAACTTCTCTTTGTTCTCTGGACCGTCGACGAAACGTGTGACGCTCTCACTCGTTTAGTCAGATCGTACAGCGTGACCTCCGTTCTCTCATCGTCGTCAGCGCCGCGTGATGTCATCGTCGTCAGCGCCGCGTGATGTCATCGTCGTCAGCGCCGCGTGATGTCATCGTCGTCAGCGCCGCGTGATGTCATCGTCGTCAGCGCCGCGTGATGTCATCGTCGTCAGCGCCGCGTGATGTCATCGTCTGTCCAATCACGGCGTCTGTCTCGTTAGGAGTGACAGCTGGTGGTGTTGGAGTTGTTTCAGATTGTCGTTGTGTGTTTTTTGTTTATATTTTGTGTATTTTTGTATTATTGTGTGTTTTTTGTTTATATTTTGTGTATTTGTTTATTATTGTGTGTTTTTTGTTTATATTTTGTGTATATTTTTTATTATTGTGTGTTTTTTTGTGTATTGTGTTTTTGTTTGTGACATCTCTGTTAGCTGCTCCTGCAGGGTGACATTACGGTTCCCACCGGCCTCTTGTTGACCTTCTGTTCTGCTACAACACACACAAAGTACCTCTCAATCATAACACACACACACACACACGATTTTAATTTCACACTCGACTGGGCGCTTGGGGCTGACTGATGGATCTCCCAGACAATCGAGAGGAGGAGTCTTGGGGTTCTTGAGTGGGCGGGGCTTTGGGAGGATTCCTTTGCTTCTGATTGGCTGAAGTGGGCAGGGGATGCTGGATGAGGAGGAAGAGGATGAAGACTGTTTGAGAAACTCATTGAGCTCACCTGGCGCTGCGCTGCAGCCTGGTGATGTCATCAGCGTTTAGACAGCGTTAGGGTTTATTTAGTTTTAGTATTTTGGAGTGTCAGGGCGCAGCAGCAGACGATGTGAGCAGGTGGACAGGGTCCCTCCTGCAGCGCTGTGGGAGAATCTCGTCTCTCTTCGGGGAATATGTCCTGCTCCTGGAGGCTGCAGGAGGAGGTGCTGGAGGAGGTGATGAGGAGGAGCGAGTGGAAGGTCTCGACACACAGCTGGACAGAGGAAGACTTTACAGTTGAGTTAATTTCTCGTTTGATTCAGGCGAGCTTTGTTTGTATTGAATCCTGATCAGTCCGACTCGGGGACACGCTGACCCATTATGATGGTGACGGTCTGGTCTGTGGTACCTGAGGAGCTGTTAGTCGATGTTGGTGTTTTTATTCTTAGTAAACATTTTAAATCCAGCTGACGCTCTGTTTGAGTTCCTCTGGAGGGTTTTTGCCCAGTTGTTTTGTCTGCAGGACATTTGGATTGTTCTTTACAACATTTCAAGTTTTTAATTGTAGAACAATAAAACGGTTTAAAGGTTTGACTCATTATTTAGTCTGGATTCATTTAGTTTAGTCTGGATTCATTTAACTTAGTCTGGATTCATTTAGTTTAGTCTGGATTTGTTCAGTTTAGTCTGGATTCATTTAGTTTAGTCTGGATTTGTTCAGTTTAGTCTGGATTCATTTAGTTTAGTCTGGATTTGTTCAGTTTAGTCTGGATTCATTTAGTTTAGTCTGGATTTGTTCAGTTTAGTCTGGATTCGTTCAGTTTAGTCTGGATTTGTTCAGTTTAGTCTGGATTTGTTCAGTTTAGTCTGGATTCATTTAGTTTAGTCTGGATTTGTTCAGTTTAGTCTGGATTCATTTAGTTTAGTCTGGATTTGTTCAGTTTAGTCTGGATTTGTTCAGTTTAGTCTGGATTCATTTAGTTTAGTCTGGATTTGTTCAGTTTAGTCTGGATTCGTTCAGTTTAGTCTGGATTTGTTCAGTTTAGTCTGGATTCATTTAGTTTAGTCTGGATTTGTTCAGTTTAGTCTGGATTCATTTAGTTTAGTCTGGATTTGTTCAGTTTAGTCTGGATTTGTTCAGTTTAGTCTGGATTCATTTAGTTTAGTCTGGATTTGTTCAGTTTAGTCTGGATTCGTTCAGTTTAGTCTGGATTTGTTCAGTTTAGTCTGGATTCATTTAGTTTAGTCTGGATTTGTTCAGTTTAGTCTGGATTCATTTAGTTTAGTCTGGATTTGTTCAGTTTAGTCTGGATTTGTTCAGTTTAGTCTGGATTCATTTAGTTTAGTCTGGATTTGTTCAGTTTAGTCTGGATTCGTTCAGTTTAGTCTGGATTTGTTCAGTTTAGTCTGGATTCATTTAGTTTAGTCTGGATTTGTTCAGTTTAGTCTGGATTCATTTAGTTTAGTCGGGATTTGTTCAGTTTAGTCTGGATTTGTTCACTTTAGTCTGGATTCATTTAGTTTAGTCTGGATTTGTTCACTTTAGTCTGGATTCATTTAGTTTAGTCTGGATTCATTTAGTTTACTCTGGATTTGTTCAGTTTAGTCTGGATTCATTTAGTTTAGTCTGGATTTGTTCAGTTTAGTCTGGATTAATTTAGTTTAGTCTGGATTTGTTCAGTTTAGTCTGGATTCATTTAGTTTAGTCTGGATTTGTTCAGTTTAGTCTGGATTTGTTCACTTTAGTCTGGATTTGTTCAGTTTAGTCTGGATTCATTTAGTTTAGTCTGGATTTGTTCAGTTTAGTCTGGATTCATTTAGTTTAGTCTGGATTCATTTAGTTTAGTCTGGATTCATTTAGTTTAGTCTGGATTTATTCAGTTTAGTCTGGATTCATTTAGTTTAGTCTGGATTTGTTCAGTTTAGTCTGGATTCATTTAATTTAGTCTGGATTCATTCAGTTTAATCTGGATTCATTTAGTTTAGTCTGGATTCATTTAGTTTAGTCTGGATTCATTTAGTTTAGTCTGGATTCATTTAGTTTAGTCTGGATTTGTACAGTTTAGTCTGGATTCATTTAGTTTAGTCTGGATTCATTTAGTTTAGTCTGGATTCATTTAGTTTAGTCTGGATCCATTTAATTTAGTCTGGATTCTTTTAGTTTAGTCTGGATTCATTTAGTTTAGTCTGGATTCATTTAGTTTAGTCTGGATTCATTTAGTTTAGTCTGGATTCATTTAGTTTAGTCTGGATTCATTTAGTTTAGTCTGGATTCGTTCAGTTTAGTCTGGATTCATTTAGTTTAGAATGGATTCATTTAGTTTAGTCTGGATTTGTTCAGTTTAGTCTGGATTCATTTAGTTTACTCTGGATTTGTTCAGTTTAGTCTGGATTCATTTAGTTTAGTCTGGATTCATTTAGTTTAGTCTGGATTCATTTAGTTTAGTCTGGATTCATTTAGTTTAGACTGGATTCATTTAGTTTAGTCTGGATTCATTTAGTTTAGTCTGGATTCATTTAGTTTAGTCTGGATTCATTTAGTTTAGTCTGGATTTGTTCAGTTTAGTCTGGATTCATTTAGTTTACTCTGGATTCATTTAGTTTAGTCTGGATTCATTTAGTTTAGTCTGGATTCATTTAGTTTAGTCTGGATTCATTTAGTTTAATCTGGATTCATTTAGTTTAGTCTGGATTCATTTAGTTTAGTCTGGATTCATTCAGTTTAGACTGGATTCATTTAGTTTAGTCTGGATTCATTTAGTTTAGTCTGGATTCATTTAGTTTTGTCTGGATTCATTTAGTTTAGTCTGGATTCATTTAATTTAGTCTGGATTCATTTAGTTTAGTCTGGATTCATTTAGTTTAGTCTGGATTCATTTAGTTTAGTCTGGATTCATTTAGTTTAGTCTGGATTTGTTCAGTTTAGTCTGGATTCATTTAGTTTAGACTGGATTCATTTAGTTTAGTCTGGATTTGTTCAGTTTAGTCTGGATTCATTTAGTTTAGTCTGGATTTGTTCAGTTTAGTCTGGATTCATTTAGTTTTGTCTGGATTTGTTCAGTTTAGTCTGGATTCATTTAGTTTAGTCTGGATTCATTTAGTTTAGTCTGGATTCATTTAGTTTAGTCTGGATTTGTTCAG
>SSNR01000298.1:493784-530055 GCA_006937965.1 Callopanchax toddi
CTGGATTCATTTAGTTTAGTCTGGATTCATTTAGTTTAGTCTGGATTTGTTCAGTTTAGACTGGATTCATTTAGTTTAGTCTGGATTCATTTAGTTTAGTCTGGATTTGTTCAGTTTAGACTGGATTCATTTAGTTTAGTCTTGATTCATTTAGTTTACTCTGGATTCATTTAGTTTAGTCTGGATTTGTTCAGGTTAGACTGGATTCATTTAGTTTAGTCTGGATTCATTTAGTTTAGTCTGGATTCATTTAGTTTAGTCTGGATTTGTTTAGTTTAGTCTGGATTCATTTAGTTTAGTCTGGATTCATTTAGTTTACTCTGGATTCATTTAGTTTAGTCTGGATTTGTTCAGGTTAGACTGGATTCATTTAGTTTAGTCTGGATTCATTTAGTTTAGTCTGGATTCATTTAGTTTAGTCTGGATTCATTTAGTTTAGTCTGGATTTGTTCAGTTTAGACTGGATTCATTCAGATTTTGTTTGACTTTTTCTGATCTTTGTTTGCTTTCAGCTCACTTTTAAACATTTCAGGATGATTTTTATAACTTTTTGAATCAAGTTGAATGAATTTTTTGTTTTAATCTGGTTATTCATGTTTTAAAGTCCCAGTTTGTCTTTCTTTGTGTGTGTGTGTTTTTTTTTTTTGGACCTTTTTGATTTGTCGGAGTGAATGATCCTGGTTCTCACATCAGTCCTTCATCCACCTTGTTTTCCCTCTCCTTCATCTCTCCATCCTGTCTCCACGTTGTGACCTCATTCCAGACGGGAAGCAGACTCACCTTTACTCATCTTTCATCCGTCCTCCACCTTGACCCCTCAGCTCCGACTAGCCGCTCTCTTCTCCTCCATCATCCATTCCCTTCGTGGCTCCTAGTGACCTGCTGCCCTGTTGCTATGGTAACCTTCATCCAGGATGGGGGGATGCTAACTCAGCACCCTGATCTTTCTGACTTGTCTGGCTCTAAAGGACTTTTTGGTTCTTTGTTGAGTGATGTTCTACCAGTTCTTTATCTACAGGAAGGAGAACTTATCAGTGAAACGTTTTAGATCAGGAACACCTGCTCATTTGTCAGTGATCTGCAGCAGTGTCTCTCCTGATCTAACGAGCCATGAGAATAACTCCAGTCAGAGCATCTTCCTGTTTCTAGACCTGTGTAAGGTGTGTGACCGACCGGTGGGCGTGGGTAGGGTTGGGTACCGAAGTTCGGTCCGGGTATGGACCCGACCGTTACATCATCGGTAGTAACCAGACCGAAATACAACATGAATTTCGGTGCGCCATTTCGGTGCCCCAAAATATAGCCGCCTAATTACTGTACGCCCTCTGGTGTTTGCCGTTAATAAGCTGTAGCCTGTAGCACACAAACGTCACGTGACACGCACGCAGCAGGCTGCCGCAGGAAACACAACCCCGACACGCGCACTCGCCCATCTCCTCGTCCCTGCAGCAGTCCAGCGGTGATGGCAGGCAGCCGCGGCTCCTCGCATCTCTTCGCCCCGCAGAGCAAGGGCACTGGTCTGAAGTGTGAGGGCAGAGGTCCACTTCATGCCGGCCGTCACTCACTCACAGCCCGTCCCATGAGATCGGTGGGACGCGCAGCTGCTGCTTGGACCAGACGCTCGACTCCTCGCCGCTCACCGGGACAGCCGATCTGCCTCCTCCTCACATCCTGCTGCTTCTCCTTTTTTCCTTCAGCATACTTTTCATTTCCTTCGTTGTCTGTCCTTCTCTTTTCTGTCCTGTTCACTCTCTCTGTCGCTCTGCCAACCTGAGTGGCACCTAAATAAGTTTCCTCCTGGACACGCCCACTTACAACAGGTGATAGTGATTATCATCATGTTAAAATCAGTCCACAGTGATCCAAAGAATTAAAAACAAACAACATTAAAACAGTATAAAACATGCAATAATAATTATAAAAACAGGGAAAAAAACATGCAAATAAATAAAACTTAAAATCAAAACCAAATGTTCACTGTGTGACAACAAGAACACCACAGAGCACCGATCTGAGTGTCGGGTCAGTGTTTAGGATTGTATTTCCATGTTAGTCAGTAGGTTGAGTTGATGTTCAGTTAATAATTGTTCAGTTAATGTTTTGTACATTTAATTAATGTACAATATAATGTAAATATTTTCTTTCTTTATATTATGAAGAATTTTATGTTAAAATATTGTTGGTCAATTTGATTGGCTCTGCCTTTTGCCTTAAAGTGCCTGTGACTCCATATTTAAATCTCTTTATATTAAACAGGTGTAATCTTTGATGCCTCTAGATCAGCGTTGCACCATTAGAACTCAAAATACGCTGTAATTATTTCCTAACGAGCAACTCAGAGATCAGAAGAAAGCGCCGCCTTCCGGTTCTGCTGGGTTTCTCCTGATTTGGCAGCCTGGCACTTCTGCTGCAGCAGGGGGCAGTGTCCAGTAGGGGGCAGTGCCCAGTAGGGGGCAGTGTCCAGCAGGGGGCAGTGCCCAGTAGGGGGCAGTGTCCAGTAGGGGGCAGTGTCCAGCAGGGGGCAGTGTCCAGTAGGGGGCAGTGCCGTCGCGTGAAAGAGAAACGAAACTGAAACTGAACACTACACGGTCTATGGGCAATGGCGGCGGCACTGCCTCGCTCCAGGTGTCGTGAACGTGCATGTGGGCGGAGAATTGACCATATAAGTAAGTCCGGATCACTATGACCTCATAGCGGGCTGGAGTGAAAAAAACTGTTTGAAACCTGGGTCTGAAATCTGGAAGAGCTTCTCACTGGCTGGACTAGGAGACAGATGGACGCCGTTTGTTGCTCTTTCTGGCAGGTTGAAGGTGAGAACTCAACGTTGCAACATGATAGATAAGTCAGAAAACATGGAAACCGATGTCATGGGCACTTTATGGGATCATTAAAAAAAAAAATCTGTGTTTTTAGGTTTTAAAAGTACCGATTTAAATACCGTTTAGGAACCGGTACCGTTTTAAAAGTATCGAAATGGCACCGGTACCGAATGAAACCCTTTCAATACCCAACCCTAGGCGTGGGCCTGTAGAAGCCATGAACCTGTTGAGTTTCTTTGGAACGGATCCAGAACATCTTTCTGACAGACGAGGACAACGGCCCTCAGGAGGAGAGGAGGGCTCTCCTCAAAGATCACTCCTCACTTCACACCAGGAATCATCAAACTCCTGGAAAGAGGAGTGGATACATGGAGCCTCAACCAGAGGGTTCAACATCACGCTGGTGGTTTCAGGTTCTCCTTCAATGAGTTTCCTCTGCAGGATGGCTGGGCTCAGCCTTAGAGACGGGGAGGAGCTCCGACATCCAGCAGGGACTTGGAGTAGAACCTCTGCTCCTCCACTTAAAGAGGAGCCTCTTGAGGTGGTTTTTCTGGTCAGGAGGTTTCCTGGACGCCTCCCTGGGAAGGTGTTTCAGACGGGACGCCCCAGGTCGACCCAGGACACGCTGGAGGACGCACTTCTCCAGGCTGGTCTGGAAACGCCTGGGGTCCCACTGGAGGAGCTGGTGAAGGTGGTCAGGTGGAAGATGTCTGGGACTCTGCCTCGAGAGTCGAGACCCGGATCTGGTTAGGCGGAGGAAAACGAGAGGATCAGTTTTAACCTGTCGATAAAATCAGTTCTGATCTCAGCAGGAAGTTAACGGTCAACTCTGTAGAGCGAGTCCATCCCTCAGCTGTTCTTCCATCTCTACATTTACACACACACACACACACACATATCACACACACATATCACACACACACATATCACACACACACACATATCACACACACACACACACACACATATCACACACACACATATCACACACACATATCACACACATACATATCACACACGCACACACACACACATATCACACACACACACATATCACACACGCACACACACACACATATCACACACACACACATATCACACACACACACACACATATCACACACACACACATATCACACACACACACACATATCACACACACACACATATCACACATATCACACACACACACACATATCACACACACACATATCACACACACACACACATATCACACACACACACATATCACACACACACACATATCACACACACACACACATATCACACACACACACACACACATATCACACACACACACACATATCACGCACACACACATATCACACACACACACATAACACACACACACACACACACACACACACACACACATAACACACACACACACACACATATCACACACACACATATCACACATATCACACACACACACACATATCACACACACACATATCACACACACACACACACACATATCACACACACACATCACACACACACACACACACACACACACACACATATCACACACACACACACACACATACACACACACACACACATATCACACACACACACACATATCACACACATCACACACACACACACATATCACACACACACATATCACACGCACACACACATACAAAACACACACACACATATCACACACACACACACATATCACACACACACACACATATCACACACACACATATCATCTCACACACACACACATATCACACACACACACACATATCACACACACACACACACACCTCCGTGTCCTCTCAAGCTTCTGTTGATGCGTCTGCTCCATGCAGCCTGTGCTCGCTGAGACTTGTTGATTGTGGTTTATTAGGCTGTTAGTCTGAACAGTGATGCAATAAGTTATGGCCGTAAAACATTTAGAGAAAATCATGGCTGCTGTTTGGAAACACTACAAAGAGCTTACTTCATCTGTCTCTAACACACACCCCCCCACACACACACACATCACACACACACACACACACACACACACACACACACATATCACACACACATACATATCACACACACACACATATATCACACACACACACATATATCACACACACACATATCACACACACACATATCACACACACATACATATCACACACACACACACACATACATGTCACACACACACACACATACATATCACACACATATCACACACACACACACACACACACATATCACACACACACACACACATACACACACACACACACATATCACACACACATACATATCACACACGCACACACATATCACACACACACACATATCACACACACACACATATCACACGCACACACACATATCACACATATCACACACACACACACATATCACACACACACATATCACACGCACACACATATCACACACACACACATATCACACACACACACATATCACACACACACATATCACACATATCACACACACACATATCACACATATCACACACACACATATCACACACACACACATATCACACACACACACATATCACACACACACATATCACACACACACACATATCACACACACACACATATCACACACACACACACATAACACACACACACAAAACACACACACACATATCACACACACACATATCACACACACACACATATCACACACACACACATATACACACACACACATATCACACACACACATATCACACACACACACATATCACACACACACACATATCACACACACACACATATCACACGCACACACACATATCACACACACATATCACACACACATACATATCACACACACATATCACACACACACACATATCACACACACACACATCACACACACACACACATATCACACACACACACATATCACACACACACACACACACACACATATCACACACACACATATCACACGCACACACACATATCACACACACACACATATCACACACACACATATCACACACACACACATATCACACACACACACATATCACACACACACACATACACACACACACACACATATCACACACACACATATCACACATATCACACACACACATATCACACATAGCACACACACACATATCACACACACACACACAACACACACACACATCACACACACACACACATCACACACACACACACATATCACACACACACACACATATCACACACACATATCACACACACACACATATCACACACACACATATCACACACACACACATATATCACACACACACACATATCACACACACACACATATCACACACACACATATCACACGCACACACACATATCACGCACACACACACACACATATCACGCACACACACATATCACACACACACACATATCACACACACACACATATCACACACACACACATATCACACACACACATATCACACACACATACATATCACACACACATATCACACACACACACACACACACACACACATATCACACACACACACACATATCACACACACACACACACACATATCACACACACATATCACACACACACACACCCCACACACACACACCACACACACCCCCACCACCCACACACACACATAACACACACACACACACATCACACACACACACATATCACACATATCACACACACACACACACATATCACACACACACATATCACACACACACACATATCACACACACACACATATCACACACACACACACACATCACACACACACACACATCACACACACACACACATATCACACACACACATATATCACACACACACACATCTCTCACACACACACATATCACACATATCACACACACACACACATATCACACACACACACATATCACACACACATACATATCACACACACATATCACACACACACACATATCACACACACACACACATATCACACATATCACACACACACACACATATCACACACACACACACATCTCACACACACACATATCACACACACACACATATCACACACACACATATCACACACACACACATATCACACACACACACATATCACACACACACATATCACACATCACACACATATCACACACACACATATCACACACACACATATCACACACACACACATATCACACACACACACATATCACACACACACACATATCACACACACACACATATCACACACACACATATCACACATATCACACACACACACATATCACACACACACACATCTCACACACACACACATATCACACATATCACACACACACACACATATCACACACACACATATCACACGCACACACATATATCACACACACACACATATCACACCACACACACATATCACACACACACACATATCACACACACACACATATCACACATATCACACACACACACACATATCACACACACACATATCACACGCACACACATATCACACACACACACATATCACACACACACACATATCACACACACACATATCACACATATCACACACACACACACATATCACACACACACATATCACACACACACACACATATCACACACACACATATCACACGCACACACACATATCACACACACACACATATCACACACACACACACATATCACACACACACACACATATCACACACACATATCACACACACATACATATCACACACACATATCACACATATCACACATATCACACACACACATATCACACACACACATATCACACGCACACACACATATCACCACACACACACACACATATCACACACACACACATATCACACACACACATATCACACACGCACACACACACACATATCACACACACACACATATCACACACACACACATATCACACACACACATATCACACACACACACATATCACACACACACACATATCACACACACACATATCACACATATCACACACACACATATCACACATATCACACACACACATATCACACACACACACACATCTCACACACACACACATATCACACGCACACACACATATCACGCACACACACACACACATATCACGCACACACACATATCACACACACACACATATCACACACACACACATATCACACACACACACATATCACACACACACACATATCACACACACACATATCACACACACACACACATATCACACGCACACACATATCACACACACACACATATCACACACACACACATATCACACACACACACACACACACATCACACACACACACATATCACACATATCACACACACACATATCACACACGCACACACACACACATATCACACACACACACACATATCACACACACACACATATCACACACACACACACATATCACACACACACACATATCACACACACACACATATCACACACACACACACATATCACACACACACATACACACACACACATATCACACACACACACACAAACACACACACACATATCACACACACACATATCACACGCACACACACATATCACACACACACACACATACACACACACACACACATATCACACACACAACATATCACACAGCACACACATATCACACACACACACATATCACACACACACACATATCACACGCACACACACATATCACACACACACACACACACATATCACACACACACATATCACACGCACACACACATATCACACACACACACATATCACACACACACACACATATCACACACACACACATATCACACATATCACACACACACACACATATCACACGCACACACACATATCACACACACACATATCACACACACACACATATCACACACACACACATATCACACACACACACATATCACACACACACACATATCACACACACACATATCACACATATCACACACACACACACATATCACACACACACATATCACACACACACACACATATCACACACACACACACATATCACACATATCACACACACACACATATCACACACACACACATATCACACACACACATATCACACATATCACACACACACACACATATCACACATATCACACACACACACACATACCACACACACACATATCACACACACACACATATCACACACACACATATCACACACACACATATCACACACACACACACATCCCACACACACACACATATCACACACACACACACATATCACACACACACATATCACACACACACACATATCACACACACACACATATCACACACACACACATATCACACACACACACACATATCACACACACACATATCACACATATCACACACACACATATCACACACACACATATCACACACACACACACATATCACACACACACACATATCACACACACACACACATATCACACACACACATATCACACGCACACACATATCACACACACACACATATCACACACACACACATATCACACACACACATATCACACATATCACACACACACACACATATCACACACACACATATCACACACACACACACATATCACACACACACATATCACACGCACACACACATATCACACACACACACATATCACACACACACACATATCACACACACACACACATATCACACACACACACATATCACACACACACACATATCACACACATCACACACACACACACATATCACACACACACATATCACACACACACATACACACATATCACACACACACATATCACACACACACATATCACACACACACACACACCACACACACACACACATATATCACACACACACACATATCACACACACACACATATCACACACACACACACATATCACACACACACATATATCACACACACACACACACACACACATATCACACACACACATATCACACACACACACATATCTCACACACACACATATCACACACACACACATCACACACACACACATATCACACACACACACACATATCACACACACACACACATATCACACATATCACACACACACACACATATCACACACACACACATATCACACACACACATATCACACATATCACACACACACATATCACACATATCACACACACACATATCACACACACACACATATCACACACACACACATATCACACGCACACACACATATCACACACACATATCACACACACACACACATCCCACACACACACATATCACACACACACACATATCACACACACACACACATATCACACACACATATCACACACACACATATCACACACACACACATATCACACACACACACACACACATATCACACACACACACATATCACACACACACACATATCACACACACACATATCACACATATCACACACACACATATCACACATATCACACACACACATATCACACACACACACATATCACACACACACACATATCACACACACACACATATCACACACACACATATCACACACACACACATATCACACACACACACATATCACACACACACATATCACACATATCACACACACACATATCACACATATCACACACACACATATCACACACACACACATATCACACACACACATATCACACACACACACATATCACACACACACACATATCACACACACACATATCACAGTAACCTTGTCACGCCTGGCGGTTTGAGATTATTCCAGCTCCGTCTCGCTCCTCAACTCAGTTTTTGCAGAAGGTCAGCTCCTGCTGATGTGTCCTGCTGACTTCTGGGTAAATTGCTCCTCTCCTGGCTGACAGTCATTCCACATGGCGTGTGGCGTGCAGGTCAGAGGCCATCCTGATGTAGATTACCTCTCAGGTGTCTCTGCTTTCTGTTTGTCCTCAAACGCCTCGTCCTGCTCCGTGTGTGAAGGACGACCAGGAGACGAGGCAGACCTGCAGCAAACTAAACCTCAGCTGTGTGAATGTATCAAACTAGATCAGAACTAGATTTATTAAAGTGGTCCTCTAGCGCCACCATGTGGTCTCATTAAAACATTCTGATTTACAACCAGAGTGCGTTTAAACTCTGTGTTTCTCTCCAGGCTCACGAGCGTTCGGAGAGCGTGGAGGTGACCTTTGTGACTCAGCTGGTGAGGAAGCTGATGATCATCATCGCCCGTCCGGCTCGTCTCCTGGAGTGTCTGGTAGGACCTGACCACGCCCCTTCCTCACCTCACAGACCACGCCCCTTCCTCACCTCACAGACCAGCTGCTTTAGTCCAGAGCCATGGCAGGGCACATTATATTTATATCCTGTATACAACTTTATTTACCGACTCATTAGAAAGTCATTCAACACTCACATATTTAAAGCGAAGCATCTGTAATAACCCAACATGAATTTAGACTCTAGAAGCTGCTGAACCCACTCTGACCTTTGACCCCCTGCGTAGGAGTTTGACCCTGAGGAGTTTTACCACTTGCTGGAAGCCGCTGAGGGCCATGCGAAGGAAGGTCAGGGCATCAAGTCCGACATCCCCCGATACATCATCAGCCAGCTGGGGCTGACCAGAGACCCTCTGGAGGGTAAAACTCCAGACCTCATGTCTTTATTTGTCTGATGGACGTTCCTCCCTTTAATCTACAAACTGTTTTCAGAAATGACCCAGCTGAGCAGCTACGACAGCGGGAACCCAGAAACCCCCGAGACAGACGACTCTGTAGACGTGAGTACTCGACCTGGAAACCCAGAACGGGTTAGATTCACTCTGGTCTTTGTGCTGGTTCACCACATGGTTACAGGTTTAATCCTCTGAGTTTCCTTCTCTTCAGACTCAACGGAGAACAAATAAAGTTCTGTGGATTTATACGTGTTAGTGTCTAGGATCAGTTACAGGAAGCAGAGGAGTGAAGAATTCTTGTTTTCATCCCTCAGTGATTTTCTTCTTCTGTGTTTCAGAGTCAAAGTACGACCATCCCTTCTGCTCCTCCTCAGACGAAAACCAAAACTCCTCGAGAGGAGGACTTTGAAACCATCAAGCTCATCAGTAACGGCGCCTACGGGTGTGACGGCGCCTCCTGACTCCTGATCTATCCCAGCCGCTGCCTTTCCCAAACCTTTATTCATGGCATTTCCTTTTCTAATGCAGGGCTGTTTATCTGGTCCGCCACAAGGAGACCAGGCAGCGATTCGCCATGAAGAAGATCAACAAGCAGAACCTGATCCTGAGGAACCAGATCCAACAGGCCTTTGTGGAGCGAGACATCCTGACATTCGCCGAGAACCCGTTTGTTGTTTCCATGTTCTGTTCCTTTGAGACCAGGAGACACCTGTGCATGGTGATGGAGTACGTGGAGGGTAAGACGTCGATGAAATGTCCTGCTCCTCTGTCAGGTTATACCTCGTCCTTCAACCCATCAGGAGGTCTGATTGGATCAGGGATCACTAGGGAAATTCACTAAATCTCAGAAAATTTCCCACAAATTTAAAACATGACTGTTGAGATACGTCACCCTGAAAACCTCTGGCTGTCTTCAGCTCTGGTTTCTCCTGTTTGTGGTCTGAAGGTGGAGATTGCGCCACGCTGCTGAAGAACATCGGAGCTCTGCCGGTTGACATGGCTCGGATGTACTTCGCCGAGACCGTCCTGGCTTTGGAGTACCTTCACAACTACGGCATCGTGCACCGAGACCTCAAACCTGACAAGTAAGAACCCGTCCTGGGAGGCTGAACCTTCAGAAGAGCTTACGTTGAACGAGTTCTCTGTCCTGCAGTCTTCTCATCACGTCGCTGGGACACATCAAGCTGACGGACTTCGGCCTCTCCAAGATCGGACTCATGAGTCTCACCACCAACCTGTACGAAGGCCACATCGAGAAGGACGCCCGCGAGTTCCTGGATAAACAGGTACTGCCATATCTCAGGAACCAGTTCTGGACCAGAGCCAGAGTCCAGCAGGGTTTCTGTTGAACGTTTAGTCCCTGTCAGGTGTTCTGATTGTGTGTGCAGGTGTGTGGCACTCCGGAGTACATCGCCCCGGAGGTGATTCTGCGTCAGGGCTACGGGAAGCCCGTGGACTGGTGGGCCATGGGGGTCATCCTGTACGAGTTCCTGGTGGGCTGCGCTCCTTTCTTTGGAGACACACCTGAGGAACTGTTCGGTCAGGTGATCAGTGGTGAGTCACTCGTCACATCTACAGATGTCCCGCCCCCTAAAGGGACCGGGCTAATCTGATTGGACGAACCCGATGGCGAGATTTGACTCCGCCCACCACTTTTCTTTCTCTTCGTTAGAACAGAACGTAAAAAATAAACTTTATTTAATATAATATTAAAATTCACTGACTGCTAAATGATTATTGAACTGCAGCAAATTAAAACTTTATAATCAAATAGTTTCAGTCAATTTAGCTTCAACACTAAAATTCAGCAAGAAACAAACAAAAGAAGAAGAAAGCTGTGAATCCTTGAGTTTTCATGTAGTATTTCTACATCTTCATGGTACATTTACTCTGTTTTACTGTCCTGTTGGTGTGACTCAATCCCTCCTTAGAGTGTTTGGTGTTGAGTTGTTAGAAAACTAGTTAAAATATAGTTTATGTTCCTAAACAAGTAAAAGTATTAACTAACTTCCACATGAAGACGAAAACAGTGAAAAGCTTGTTCTTTGAATCAATAAAGGTTGTAATATTAAGTAAATTAGCAATAATATAAAATGCTAATGTTAGGGTAATAATCAGGTGTTAGTGGAGCTGGTGATCAGCTGGTGACGTCGTCGTGTTCTGATTGTAGAACCGTTTGTTTCAGATGAGATCGTTTGGCCGGAGGGAGACGAAGCTCTTCCTCAGGACGCTCAGGACCTCATCTCCAAGCTGCTCCGACAGAATCCTCTGGAGCGACTGGGAACAGGTGACAAACACTTCGATAGGATCGCATGTCACAACACAAACAAAAACACTCATCAGACTTAGACCCTGTGCACGAGAACCTGCTAACTTCCGGGTTTGAGACCGGATGTACTAGCTTTCGTTTCCTGTAGCTGTATTTAGCGGTCAGTCCTTACTGTGAAGATGGACTACACAGAATCATGTCCAAATTACGAAAAGGAAAGGATCGGGTTAAAACAGGTCGTTGGTAAGGGTCTCTATATCAGAGGTCGCGCTAGACTTTTTAGTTTCCTGTCATTTTGACTGACAGGGTTTAAAAAATCCGGTCATAATCTATTTTTATCCGTCACTTATTAATTTTAAAAATGATAATAATTACATTTTCAGTAGCATTATTGCTCAAACACCGGGCCCATTTAGCACATAAATCCATAGGATTAGACTCTAAATTAGTCGATCAGCCAGTCATCAGATAGACATTTCTAAAAACTCCGTTTGGAGTCGAGCGCCTCGCAGCGAGGTGCAGCTCTGTGCGCTCCACGGGACTCTGATTACAGAATATTAACGTTCATTATGAGATCATGAGAGACAGAGAGAGAGGAATGAGGGGTTCACATATTTTTCATTGAGATACTCAGGGGAAAACCTGGCGCTGCTGTTTAATGCGGACCTCCTCGCGTTTGGAGTCCAGTTCTATGTGCGCGCAGCTCGCGGAGCAGATTTAGCGTGTCAACAAGCCTCCACAGCCTATGAACGCTGCTCTGAGGGCGCATTACAACAGGAAGTGTAGTTAATCCATATCTGATCGCACACTGAGCACCGGATTGCAAAGGGGCGTTTGAGCGGTTCGGGTCTGACACCTGATGGAGGACCAGTGTTCTTCTGCTGCAGAGCGCAGGACGTCTGGATCACAGGTCTGCGCTCAGCAGAACCTCAGTCTGGGCTGCAGGTATTGGTTGGTGGAGATGCTGCACTATTTCTGCATCCTTGGTTCGAATTATTAGAGGGGACAATTCAGTGATTTCCTATGACGGTATGGACGGGCAGGCTCGTGCGCAAACCTGTCAGAATGACCGGCGCCCTTCAGATCTTTTCGTCAAAGTTTTTTTTTTTAAACTGTTAAATACGGGAAATGTCCGGTTAATGCGACCCCTGCTATATATTAGGATTTAGATGGGGAAGGTTGTGAACTCCTCATCTCTCTCTCACTCGCTGCTGCGCTCCACTCCGGAGAGGTTTTATTTCTATCTGATGACTGGCTGATGGACTCATTTAGAGTCTAATCCTATGGATTTATGTGCTAAATGGGCCCGGTGTTAGATCAATCGAATAGGAACCGAGCGATCTGCAGCTTCTAAACAGGTTCTCCAAACCGCGACCGTCAGCGGAGGATTACACAGCATGTCAACAAACCGTAAAAAAGCCTCAGCATATACACAAATAATTTACGTCGGTAAGGGTCTCAGACTATAAGTACTGACGATGGGGAAGGTTGTGACTTACCTTCAAAATGAGATAAATCCTGCGAAATATAAAATGTGAAGCCTTTCTCTCGTTTGCTCTTTGGCGCTGAGAAAAACTATCAACAAGTCGGTGAACATCATCAACAGAAACATTAGGCACATGCCCCAGACATCTAGAAGAATTTAAATCGCCGCTTAGTCCACTCATTTTGTCGACTTCTTCGGGAATACAAGACCGTAAATAGGGTGAGAATATCAAACCGGAAATAACACACTGGACAGGAGTCTTCCCACCGGAAGTAGCATATGCTAACGTGCACAGGGTCTATTCCAGGATGTGAACCCCTTCAAGGTGGGGGATGATGTCATCTCTGAACATTGACCGTTTTGATGTTTTGGTCTGAAACAGTTCCTTTAGCCTTCAGGACCAAACGTGTGACCCCTGGTGTTTTTCCCATGACAGGAAGTGCCTATGAGGTGAAGCAGCACTCGTTCTTCACAGACCTGGACTGGACCGGTCTGCTGAGGCAGAAAGCCGAGTTCATCCCTCAGCTGGAGTCTGAGGACGACACCAGTTACTTCGACAGTACGTCACTGTGGGAGCTGATTTATAAAGCACTTTAAGGAGAACACAAGAAGAACTGAGATCGTGAAACAGAGACGAGACGGGCACAAAACACCGTAACAGATGACAGGAGCACTGTCATTAGCCTGATGTCAGGAGGGGTTTAGCTCCAGGGGAAGTCAACCTGACTGCTGTCTGAGTGTTTTAGTGTCTGACTGCTAACACTGACCGTTTGTGTGTCCGTCAGCTCGCTCAGACCGGTACCAGCACGTGGACTCAGAGGAAGAAGATGACACCAACGACGACGAGCATGTGGAGATGCGCCAGTTCTCCTCCTGCTCTCCTCGCTTCAGCAAAGTACAAACAAACCCCTCAGATCATGTCAATAATCAGAGTTTGGTTTCAGGACAAATCGACTGTTGAAGAAATGTTTTGGTTACTAAACTAGTTCTTGTAGTTTAAATTGTTCTTCATAATGTGAAACCAGGTGTATTTGAATGAAGGATCAGGCTGAGTGGAACAAACCGAGGCCTTTCTGGGAACGTTTGATCCTGAATGTGGGTTTCTGGGTCAGAACCAGCTGATGTCTGGGTTTTCTGCAGGTTTACAGCAGCATGGAGCGCCTGTCTCTACATGAGGAGAAGAGGACTCCTCCTCCCACCAAACGCAGCCTCAGTGAGGAGGGAGGAGACCGCTTCGACAGCCTGAGTGGACTCAAGTCCAGAGACCGGTCCTGGCTGGTCGGGTCTCCAGAGATGTGGGTCTTTAGTAGATCTGAAGCTAGAATCAGTTGAAGCGATCAGATCGATGATGTCCCTGTCCTCTCGTCTCCAGTCTGAGGAAGCGTCTGTCCGTCTCGGAGTCCTCCCACACAGAGAGCGACTCCAGTCCTCCTCTGACCGTCAGGAGGCGCTGCTGCTCCGCCATCATCGAGATGCCGCGCTTCGCCATCTCCTCTGAGGAGGAAGGGGGTCAAGGTAAAAGGGGGGGTCTACCTCCACTGAGACTCCACTAGAACAGGTGTCAGATCGTTCTACAGCAGCAGATGTTTGTGATGACCCCCTGCAGTCAGACCAGAGGTCTCTTTAGGACCGTGGAGGTCCAGGTGGATCAGACCACTCAGCTCTACATGTCCAGACTTAAACAGGTTTTAAAAATGTTTCTGACCAGGTTCTGGCTGAGATGAGGTCTGTTTTACTAACATTTAGATGTTAGAATACTAGATCATTACTCTGACAGCTGCAGCCCCACCAACCAGGTTATGGTGACACGGAGCCAATCAGGAGCGCTCTGGTTGATCCAGTATCTAGACTGATCCAGTCCGCTGTGTGTTTGGGGTCCAGGTTCGTCCAGCAGCAGGAAGAGTCCCAGCCTGCTGGGTCTGACCGCGGCGAGAGGTCCGCGCTGCGAGGACCTGCCTGTCTCCATCCCAGAGCTCCCAGTGGAGAGGGAGCTGAAACTGGACCAGTCTCCCACCACACCCACCTCCTCCTCCTGCAGCCAGACCAAGGCTGCGCTCACACGTCAGTGCACACACACACACACACACACACACATTATACAGTGCTCCCTCACTGATTCCTTCTGTTTTTGCTGACTCATCACATTTAAATGACAGGGGTCTGTCTCACAGTAGCTAAAAACATCTTGGTGCTCCCAAAGGCTTCTGGGAAAATATTGTGTTAGCTGATGAGACAAAAGCAGGACCTTCAGGAAGAAGTCAGACTGACATCACGACACCATCACCAGTCAGACGGTCTGGTCTCCAGGACCTGGACCTGGACCTGGACCTGGACCTGATGGAACCATGAAGTCTGCTGACTACCAGGAAATCCAGCTCTCTGATTGGCTGCATTCAGCTGTTTCCATGTATTACAGTGTGGTGTCAGGTTACACTCCTGTGTGTCTCACACAGACATGGTTACCATAGCAACCTCAATCAGGCCTGGAAGTCAGCCATTTAGTGACTTTTTAAATCAAACGAATGGCTGTAACCAGGGTCCAAAAGTAGATTTTATCATCTACCGGCCAAAATTCTAAATGATTTAGATCTACCCAAAGCACGTTATTCTATAATATGATATTATGTTGGATCCAAACAGAGAGGAATGACAACTTAATTAAATAATCAAATGTCAATTTAAAATTTGTATTAATTTATTTACTAGGAACTAAATAAAGTATCGACTCTGACACGACTACGTGTTGTAGAAATCTTTTAGAAGTGCTGTGAAGCTCGCGGTTCGACATGGGGGAACAGAAACATTCAGGGGAACAGACTAATGCACAACACCTGTTGTGCCCTGTAGCCAGCGTCAACATCATCATCTCCACCGCCACCTCCAGTTCGCCACTTTTCATTAAATCTTCTGGTTTCCACTGGCCCTGGTGGGTTTACTTCCTGTTCCATTACTTTTCTTTTTGAAGACTGGCTGACTCCAGTTCTAAACCGCCACATATCGCTGCTAGCTTTAGCACGAAGCTAACTGCTGCTGCCTTCATAAACAGTAAATAGATAGGAGGAAATGCCTCAGGGGGCGACTCTTGCGTTTCGCGTACGTTGCGTGCAGGCAGGAGAGGAGCGTCACAGAAATACATCGAAGAGGACTGATGAACAGAACTAGTTTGGTGCAAAAATGTACTCGTCATGTGGAGGATGACGCTCCAAATTTTACTCGCCAAGTGGAGCAATTTGGTCGCATTTGGCGAGTGTTAATTTCGGACCCTGGCTGTAACTTTTTAAAGTGTGAGTTAGAATTAGTGATGTCATCGCTGGCAGAGTGCTGAAACAGGAAACCAGATGTTGATGCTACGCACCGCGTGGAAGGCACCTCTGTAGCTGCTGGGTGTTAGTTCGGTTTGTTTATAAAACATCTTTAACCTTTCTTCCTCTGTCGTTACTCAGCGAGCAGCTCAGGTGATGTCACTGAGCGTACCAGCAGCAGCACTGGAGGCGGAGCCAACAAACCTGCGACAGACGGCGATTCTCCGTCCACGCCAAAGGCCATCAGCGACCTGGCGGCTCGCAGGGCTCGCCACCGTCTGCTGTCTGGAGACTCGGATAAACACGCAGCCTCGAGCTCCAGGCCGCTCAACAAGGTCATCAAGTCGGCCTCGGCCACCACGCTGTCCCTGATGATCCCTGCAGGTCAGTGTGGCCAGAGTCCTGATTGGCTGCTGAAACTTTCACCGCATTGGTAAAGCTAAAGCTCCGTCTACTTGTAGATCACCACGGAGCCTCCCCATTGGCCAGCCCAATGTCTCCCCACTCCCTGTCGTCCAACCCGTCATCCAGGGACTCGTCTCCGAGCCGAGATCTGTCTCCTGCTGTGACCAACGTCAAACCTGCCATCGTCATCCACCGAGCGGGAAAGAAGTACGGCTTCACCCTGAGAGCCATCCGGGTCTACATGGGAGACTCCGACGTCTACACGGTGCACCACATGGTCTGGGTGAGGACGACTTCATCCGTCCCTCAGTGTGACGGAAACGTCAACAAGCTCTAACTGAAGGGTTCTCACTCTGTGCCCAGCATGTGGAGGAGGGTGGTCCAGCTCACGAGGCGGGGCTTAGAGAGGGTGACCTCATCACCCATGTCAACGGAGAAGCAGTCCACGGTCTGGTTCACACCGAGGTGGTGCAGCTCATCCTGAAGGTGAGGGTGACTCAACGTGGTCTGGAGCGTCCAGAAGCTTCAGGCCTCTAACCGTTCTGACTGCTTTCAGAGCGGAGCCAAAGTGTCCATCTCCGCCACGCCATTCGAAAACACCTCCATCAAAGTCGGCCCCGCCCGCAAGACGAGCCACAAGTCCAAGATGGCGAGACGCAACAAGAAGACCAAGAGCAAGGAGGGACAGGACACGGGGTTCGTACGGGTTCTCGAAGTCCTTCAAATGGTTGAATTTAGCACGAAGGGTTGAAAATGTTTTATCAAACATCACGATCAGACGCACGTGACTTCAGAGTTCACAGGTACAGTTAGTCTGACTGAAGTCTAACAGAACAGAACGGTGGTGAGTAGCTCCTCCCCCTGCCCCACCTGTAGCTGTCAGTGTGAGGACTCGGGTCAGTTCGGTAGGGGTCCTTCTTGGAGCAGCAGTGACTCACGCTGGATTCTATGAAATATTAACAGCTTGGGAGGGAGGGAGGCACATGATTGGTCTGGGGGTGTAGCTCCACCTCCTGAAGCTGTGGCTGGAGGGGCGCTGCGCGGTTTCACGGGGGATTTTATGACATATTGACAGCTTTGGGGACTCAAGAGCCAGAAAGAGGCTAGCTATTGAGAACCTGTGTGTTAGACATGGGGAGAAGTTTTTATTTGTTGTACTTGATGATTATGGCTACAGGTAATGAAACCTAATAGATATGTTCACAGAAACATCAGGTTACCTCGTTAGCAGCCTTAGGGTCGTCTGCATGGTTGGCTCTGGTGTTTATTTAATGACTGGTTGAGTTTTTACTTTTTCTTTCTACAGTTTTCAGCAGTTCCTTCATTTCTTCCCCAGTAAAATCAATCGACGTCATCAGGAAAAGTAACTCATCTTGTACAGTGGTGTGAAAAACTATCTGCCCCCTTCCTGATTCCTTATTCTTTTGCATGTTTGTCACACAAAATGTTTCTGATCATCAAACACATTTAACTATTAGTCAAAGAGAACACAAGTCAACACAAAATGCAGTTTTTAAATGATGGTTTTTATTATTTAGGGAGAAAAAAGATCCAAACCTACATGGCCCTGTGTGAAAAAGTGATTGTCCCCCTTGTTAAAAAATAACTTAACTGTGGTTTATCACACCTGAGTTCAACTTCTGTAGCCCCCCCCCCAGGCCTGATTACTGCCACACCTGTTTCAATCAAGAAATCCCTTCAATAGGCGCTACCTGACACAGAGAAGTAGACCAAAAGCACCTCAAAAGCTAGACATCATGCCAAGATCCAAAGAACTTCAGGACCAAATGAGAACAAAAGTCATTGAGATCTATCAGTCTGGTAAAGGTTCTAAAGCCATTTCTAAAGCTTTGGGACTCCAGAGAACCACAGTGAGAGCCATTATCCACAAATGGCAACAACATGGAACAGTGGTGAACCTTCCCAGGAGTGGCCGGCCGACCAAAATGACCCCAAGAGCGCAGAGACAACTCATCCGAGAGGCCACAAAAGACCCCAGGACAACATCTAAAGAACTGCAGGCCTCACTTGCCTCCATTAAGGTCAGAGTTCACGACTCCACCATAAGAAAGAGACTGGGCAAAAACGGCCTGCAGGGCAGATTTCCAAGGCGCTAAAAGAACATTAAGGCTCGTCTCAATTTAGCTAAAAAACATCTCAATGATCGCCAAGACTTTTGGGAAAAGACCTTGTGGACCGACGAGACAAAAGTAGAACTTTTTGGAAGGTGCGTGTTCCGTTACATCTGGAGTAAAAGTAACAGCATTTCAGAAAAAGAACATCATACCAACAGTAAAACATGGTGGTGGTAGTGTGATGGTCTGGGGAGGTTTGGCTGCTTCAGGACCTGGAAGGCTTGCTGTGATAGATGGAACCATGAATTCTACTGTCTACCAACACATCCTGAAGGAGAATGTCCTGAAGGCCATCTGTTGGTCAACTCAAGCTGAAGCCATCTTGGGTGCTGCAGCAGGACAATGACCCAAAACACAGCAGCAAATCCACCTGAATGGCTGAAGAAAAACAAAATGAAGACTTTGGAGTGGCCTAGTCAAAGTCCTGACCTGAATCCTATTGAGATGTTGTGGCATGACCTTAAAAAGGCGCTTCATGCTAGAAAACCCTCAAATAAAGCTGAATGACAACAATTCTGCAAAGATGAGTGGGCCAACATTCCTCCAGAGCGCTGGAAAAGACTCGTTACAAGTTATCACAAACGCTTGATTGCAGTTATTGCTGCTAAGGGCGGCCCAACCAGTTATTAGGTTCAGGGGGCAATCACTTTTTCACACAGGGCCATGGAGGTTTGGATCTTTGTTCTCCCTAAATAATAAAAACCATCATTTAAAAACTGCATTTTGTGTTTACTTGTGTTATCTTTGACTAATAGTTAAATGTGTTTGATGATCAGAAACATTTTGTGTGACAAACATGCAAAAGAATAAGAAATCAGGAAGGGGGCAGATAGTTTTTCACACCACTGTACACAGAGTATAAATATCATTTAGATAACTTTGGTCTCAATACTGAACCTTGTGGTACACCACAAGTTACTTTGTAACAACGCAGGTCATTATGTTACATGTTAAAACTTTTTGTTTTTGGGGTTCTGTTTGTAAAATTAAAAATTCAGTAAACATTGTTGAAAAAACCTTTTTAATAACTCCTTGTTGTGTCACAGAGTTCTAATTCCTGCAAAAAATAAGGAACGATGAACTGAGTCAAATACTTTAAGGTCTCATCTATTTCATTTTAGAGTTTATAAAAATGTTTATGTTTGAGAACTTGGGCTTTAGTTTTGTGATATAAACGAGGGTGCACATAATGTTGTCATTGATGTGTTTAAGTGAGTACCAGGCGCTGAGGTTTGGTGCTTTCCCCTGGACTAAGGACCGAGCCTTGCGGTACACCTGTATGACTGACTGTCTCTTCTCACAGCAAGAAGAAGACGTCCCTGTTCAGGAAGATCACCAAGCAGGCGTCTCTGCTGCACACCAGTCGCAGCCTGTCCTCGTTAAACCGCTCCCTCTCATCAGGAGAGAGCGGTCCCGGATCGCCGACTCACAACCTGTCACCACGAAGCCCGACGCAGGGCTACAGGTCCACGCCGGACTCCGCCCACTCAGGTAAGGAACACTGGGACATCTGTGGTCCACACAGTGTTAAAACATTGACTGACTTTCTGCTCCCTCCCAGTTGGAGGAAACTCGTCCCAGAGCAGCTCCCCCAGCTCCAGTGTTCCCAACTCTCCAGCGAGCTCGGGCCACATCCGCCCCAGTTCCCTTCACGGCCTCGCCCCGAAGCTCCAGCGTCAGTACCGCTCCCCTCGGCGCAAGTCTGCCGGCAACATCCCTCTCTCCCCGCTTGCCCGCACTCCCTCCCCGACCCCTCAGAGCAGCTCCCCCCAGCGCTCCCCCTCACCGCTCTCCAGCCACGCTCTGGCCCAGTCCTTCCCCGTGAAGCTCCACTCCTCCCCTCCTCTGGTGAGGCAGATCTCCAGGCCCAAGAGCGCTGAGCCTCCACGCTCGCCGCTCCTCAAGAGGGTCCAGTCAGCTGAGAAACTGGCCCCCTCGCTCTCTGGCTCCCCTTCGTCTCCCGCTGGGGTGGGAGGCACCATCGGGCCAACAGGGGGGAGTCGCAAACACAGTCTGGACGTCTCCCATTCAGAGTTTAAGAAGGAGATTCTGCAGAGGGAATCAGGCTTACAGAGTCTTCAGGTAAACGTTAAGACTGCAGGTCTGGGATGGTGCTGACCCTTTATTCAGGTTCTAATGAATGTTTCTGTGGTTCTCTGATATCAGGAGTCGGCCAGTGAGGTCCTGCTGTCTGCCGGGCGCGGCGTGGAGACGGGCAGCCTGTACAAACACGCCTCCTCCAGGAAGCTGGGACGTCAGGAAGGAGATGGCGTCCTTGGCCCAGCGCCCATCTCACTGGGCCTGGCCCCTGGGAAGAGCAAACTCAAGGACAAACTGTCGGCGATCCGTCAGGACCGAGCGGAACGCCGGGAGTCGCTTCAGAAACAAGACGCCATCCACGAGGTGGACTCCTCCGAGGACGAGACGGACGACGGCTCTGAGGACAGCCAGGATGGGCGCAAGGGGACCACCTTCACCCCCCCTCTCCTACTGAGACCCACCACAGTGAGGACGGGCCCCGGCGGCACACTGCCCTCCCTCTGCCTCTCCCCCTCCACTCCCCACGCCACGTTCTCCCACACAGGACCGCCTCAGCTCAGCAGGGCGACACCCCCCCGTTCAGACCCCGTGACAGATCCCAGCAGGTCCTCAGCTGGAGGACAAGCACCGCCCACAGAGGACCGAGACGGACAGCAGAGGAAGGTTCTAGAACCTAGCGGTTCTACTAAACCCCCTCATGGTCTGCCCCCGTTCTCCACCCCCGGCAGCGCCTTCATCTCCTTCCTCAAACCCACTCCTCCCCCACAGGACCAAAGGAGTCCGAAGGGAAGGATGGCGCTACCAGAGTCCAAAACAGAGGAACCGGACCGCACCAAAACCACAGGCCCCCCTACGCCAACCAAGGAGCCCCCCCGCGCCTCCTGCTCCTCCCCAGGAGTCCCAAAAGAGAAGAAGGAGGCCGACAATCGGAGGCTTTGTGCTGCTGCAAGTCAGAGCTCCTCCTCTTCAGCACCCAGCTACTCTCCCAGCCCTGTGGCTCCGCCCACTGAGGATCCGCCCACTGAGAGTGGCATGGACAGAGTGGCGTCCCAGCTAGCTTCAGTAGCTAAGAGTGTTCTGGGTCCAGTCAAACTCGGTTCGAAGGAGCAGAAACTACCCAGAGAAGCCCCGCCCCCTGACCCCTGCCCCTCCCAACAGGTATCTTCCCCCCAGTCTCCCCACATGTCCCCGAGCAGGCAGAGAACTGACCCCACCTCCTCTCAGGTCAGGTCAGCCCCGCCCACATCCACTGCAGCATTGGTGCCTCAGCATCGGAGGGCCGACCACCAGACAACCACTGCCACGCCCGCCAATGCCACGCCCCCGCAGCAGGACAAGCCAGCCAAGAAGAAGACGTAGCATCAGAAACGTCCATGAACCGCTCGGCGCTGGTTTCCCCTCCACCGCTGCATGTTTGGGTCAGAACCGGTACTTTGATGGTGCAGAGCTCTGACGGGTGTGGAGGTTGTAGCGCCATTCCAGATGTTCTCTATGTTCAACTCTCTACTTCCTGCTTTTAATCAAAACGCAAGACATCAGGAGCTGCAAGTAAACAATCACAAGTTCATGTTCCATTCAGAACCACACGACCCGTTTCCTCCTGATGCTCAGTGTCAAACCGCCGCTCTGGACCCAGAATGTCACCAGGCTGAGACACAGACCCAACGGCGTTCTGCAGGGACAACATGTCCCTAGATTGTTGAGTCATCATATTGACCTAGAACCAGTCTAAATTATAGAACCAATCTAGAACCAGCTTGGAACTATTATAGAGCCATTTACCAATCTGATGTAACCATTCTGAGATTCTCATAGAACATTTGAAGATCATTTCATATTTTCGTGTTTCCACCTGGTCTCCATCTGGTCTCCACCTGGTCTCCATATGGTCTCCACCTGGTCCCCATCTGGTCTCCACCTGGTCCCCATCTGGTCTCCACCTGGTCTATGTCTGGTCTCCATATGGTCTCCGTCTGGTCTCCACCTGGTCTCCATCTGGTCTCCATATGGTCTCCACCTGGTCCCCATCTGGTCTCCACCTGGTCTCTGTCTGGTCTCCGTCTGGTCTCCACCTGGTTTCCATCTGGTCTCCATATGGTCTCCATCTGGTCCCCATCTGGTCTCCACCTGGTCTCCGTCTGGTCTCCACCTGGTTTCCATCTGGTCTCCATATGGTCTCCATCTGGTCCCCATATGGTCTCCATCTGGTCTCCACCTGGTCTCCATATGGTCCCCATCTGGTCTCCATCTGGTCCCCATATGGTCTCCACCTGGTCCCCATATGGTCTCCACCTGGTTTCCATCTGTTCCCCATATGGTCCCCATTTGGTCTCCACCTGGTCTCCATTTGGTCTCCACCTGGTCTCAATATGGTCTCCATTTGGTCTCCACCTGGTCCCCGTTTGGTCTCCACCTGGTCCCCATTTGGTGTCCACCTGGTCCCCATTTGGTCTCCACATGGTTTCCATCTGGTCCCCATATGGTCTCCACCTGGTCTCCGTCTGGTCTCCACCTGGTTTCCATCTGGTCTCCGTCTGGTCCCCATCTGGTCTCCACCTGGTCTCCGTCTGATCTCCACCTGGTTTCCATCTGGTCTCCTTAAGGTCTCCATCTGGTCTCCATATGGTCCCCATCTGGTCTCCACCTGGTCCCCATATGGTCTCCACCTGGTTTCCATCTGTTCCCCATATGGTCTCCACCTGGTTTCCATCTGTTCCCCATATGGTCCCCATTTGGTCTCCATATGGTCTCCATTTGGTCCCCATATGGTCTCTATATGGTCTCCATTTGGTTCCCATATGGTCCCCATTTGGTCTCCACCTGGTCTCCATTTGGTCTCCACCCGGTCTCCATCTGGTCCCCATATGGTCCCCATTTGGTCTCCATATGGTCTCCATCTGGTCTCCATCTGGTCTCCATTTGGTCCCCATATGGTCTCTATATGGTCTCCATTTGGTTCCCATATGGTCCCCATTTGGTCTCCACCTGGTCCCCATCTGGTCTCAGTCTGGTCTCCACCTGGTCTCAGTCTGGTCTCAGCCCAGTGAGGTTTTGGGTTTTTGCTCTTTATTTTATTTAGATTAGAAGTGAGTCCTGATGAGGACTTTTGGAGAATCAGGAGAACGTTACAATCTGAAACAGGTTAAAGATCTCTGGAGTTCTTCAGTCTTCTCCAAACTGAGAGCTCCTCCTGCTGGAAGCTTCAGACGGACAAAGAAAAACCACTTTAAACAACTTCCTGGTCACATTTAGACCCGAATGAACCAAAACCCACAGCCTGCTTTGGGGCGGAGCTACCTTATGGTTGACAAGAAGCTAGATAACAAGGGGGCGGGGCTTATTTCATATGTTTGAGTTTTCTGCTAAAAACTTCCTTCTGTCAATGTTTTATTTCCCAGCAGCCCTTTCACTCAGCTCCAGATAATTCCTAACAGGATGTCTGATTAAACTGAAATAAAAACAAACATGGTGAGGAGTCAGCTGATCTCAGACCAGCAGCTGATTTTATTTGCAGCTCATCAAACTTTAAATCAGACCAAATCGCTGTTTTCTGCCTTCAGTCCCGAGAAGCTTCTCACTGTCCTCTGTGTGTGTGTGTGTGTGTGTGTGTGTGTGTGTGTGTGTGTGTGTGTGTGTGTGTGTGTGTGTGTGTGTGTGTGTGTGAGCAGCATGGTTGTAGTCCTGAGGTGTTTGGGGTCTAAAGCAGGAGGTTAAGTCTGGTTCTGGACTCTGATGTTTCTCTGTGGTAGTCCTGTCGGTGAACCGGAACCTTCATCTAAACATCTGATGACATCATCTCAGCTGACTGAATCCACAGGAAGTTGATTATTTAGGTTTTGTATTTGTGAGCTCATTTTATCCAAAAGTTTCAGACTTTTATTTCTGTTAGTTTAAAATCTGAATCAGGAATTAGAACAGAGCAGATTCAGTTTTTAGTTCAAAATAAAAATCTGAGATCTTTAAAAGTCTGTGAAATCTTCAGTTTCCCGACGAATCCTGTAAATCAAAACCAGGTTTCTGTTTTAAAGATGTTGCCTCTATATTTTCACCACATCTGGTTCTGAAAAGCTGGGATGTGGTTTTAGTTTGTGAGTTTAAAACCAGAAGGTGAGACCTGGTTGATCCTCAGAACCGGTCCAGAACTGATGGATTTACCTGAAACCTCCTGGGTTTTCAGCAGTTTGAGAAGATTTCAGAATAAAAGCTCAGATTTTATTTTCTTTCCTGGATGTTTTGATTCCAGGTTAGCAAACAGCAGATGGAAATCTGAAAGTTTAGATGTTTAAAATGTTGTTGGATCAAATCTGTGATTCTGGATGTTCTGAACTGACACTGGGAGGTGTTTCTGTAGCGTCATCACAGAAAGCGTTCCTCAAACTGACTTCAGAGGCGCAGAACCAGAACTGTTTCCATCTCAAAGCTTCGCCTCCGACTCAACATGAAGACCAATCAGATGTGGGAATCCTGGGAATGACGAGGTGAAGCTTCATCTCCTGAACTTGGACGTTCTGAGCTCCACTACAATCAGTGGTGTCTCGTTTTTTGTGAAAGTCTGGAGTCATTCAGCTTCATTCAGCAGCAACAAAGAAAACCAGACCTGGTCCCTGCAGACCTGGTACCTTGTACCAGGATCAGTATTTACCCTGTGTTTAGGACTGAGGAAGAGGTGGTGAAGGTAGAGGAACCGGTGCAATATGTTTTTTTATTGTGGTGAAAGCATGTCGTCGTCGTCGATCTCAGCAGTAATAAAGGTTTTTTATCAACTCATCAGCTGTTTCCTGTTCTTATGAATGTGAATCTTTTGGTCAGAGAAGGTTCTGGTTCCAACAGGTTGATCAGTGTTTCCAGATGGAATCAAGAAGCTGATTCTAACTTTGTTTCACTTCTTAGGAGAATCACAAGAGGAACTCAGCTGGAGCCTTTAGGATCAGGTCTTCTCTTCCTCATCACCTGTTTCTTTCCTGCTCTTACAGAGGGAAGGTTAAAGGTCACCTGGGTCTTTTTATCAGTTCTTCACCTACAGTATGGATCACACCTAAAGTGTCGTCACTCAAATAGAATAGAATGACTTCATTCATCCCACAGTGGGAAAATTCACTTGTCACAGCAGCATACGCACGAGAATAAAAAGCAAGTACGGTAAATGACACACACTAATCTCACATGATGACACAGAGACGATATAAGAGGATGAGATAAAATCCAGATGTGAATTTACAGGCTGTACAGAAATCAGCTGATATTAGAATTTCAATATAAAAACAGAATGCAATAGTGAATTAACAACCTGTATGGAAATGTAGCGATGTGACCGTTGCACAGACCCTACTGAGTTAGATCAGAATGAACCTAAGCAGCCTTACAGCCTTGGGGATAAATGATCTACGGTAACGCTCTGTTTTATATTGAGGATGTTTCAATCTGCCACTGAAGGAGCTGCTCAGAGCCTCACAGGCAGGTGGATGGAGGTCAGCTTCACCAACATCCTTCTCTCACCACCTCCTCCACAGAGTCCAGCAGACAGCCAAGAACTGAGCTGGCTCTCCTGACCAGCTGTTCAGTTTCCTCTCCGGTCCCGGTCGGAGCAGCTGCTCCCCAGCAGACCACAGCGTAGTGGACAGTAGAGACAACAACAGAGTGGTCAGAAGTCCTCAGCAGATGGTGCTCATTCCAAAGGACCACAGCCTAGTCAAAGTGGGCAGGGTCTAAGTTGAAGAATTCTCTGACCAAAACAATACTTATGACAAGTCAGAGCAGGAATGACACTGCTGCTAGAACTCTATATTACCTGTTAGCTAACCTCTACAGTTAGAACTCTATATTACCTGTTAGTTAACCTCTACAGTTAGAACACTATATTACCTGTTAGTTAACCTCTACAGTTAGAACTCTATATTACCTGTTAGCTAACCTCTACAGTTAGAACACTATATTACCTGTTAGTTAACCTCTACAGTTAGAACTCTATATTACCTGTTAGTTAACCTCTACAGTTAGAACTCTATATTACCTGTTAGCTAACCTCTACAGTTAGAACTCTATATTACCTGTTAGCTAACCTCTACAGTTAGAACTCTATATTACCTGTTAGCTAACCTCTACAGTTAGAACACTATATTACCTGTTAGCTAACCTCTACAGTTAGAACACTATATTACCTGTTAACTAACCTCTACAGTTTGAACACTATATTACCTGTTAACTAACCTCTACAGTTAGAACTCTATATTACCTGTTAGTTAACCTCTACAGTTAGAACACTATATTACCTGTTAACTAACCTCTACAGTTAGAACACTATATTACCTGTTAGCTAACCTCTACAGTTAGAACTCTATATTACCTGTTAGCTAACCTCTACAGTTAGAACTCTATATTACCTGTTAGCTAACCTCTACAGTTTGAACACTATATTACCTGTTAACCTCTACAGTTAGAACTCTATATTACCTGTTAGTTAACCTCTACAGTTAGAACTCTATATTACCTGTTAGCTAACCTCTACAGTTAGAACTCTATATTACCTGTTAGCTAACCTCTACAGTTTGAACACTATATTACCTGTTAACTAACCTCTACAGTTAGAACTCTATATTACCTGTTAGTTAACCTCTACAGTTAGAACTCTATATTACCTGTTAGCTAACCTCTACAGTTAGAACACTATATTACCTGTTAGCTAACCTCTACAGTTAGAACTCTATATTACCTGTTAGCTATCCTCTACAGTTAGAACTCTATATTACCTGTTAGCTAACCTCTACAGTTAGAACTCTATATTACCTGTTAGCTAACCTCTACAGGAGGTTAACTAACAGGTTAGCTAATATCTATGATTTGTCCTGAAGGTGTTTATTCTGCTGCAGTAGCCTACAGTGATTCACGTGCTGTTCAGTTGAAACAGCCTCGTTAACTGAACCAGTTTGTTTTCAGTTTTCATCTTCAGTTCCTCTTGTCTTCATCATGCTCCCATACTGCTGCTGTCACTGGGCCCGTTTGGACCTCCTCTGTATGTTAATGAGTCAGCAGCAGCCTTGGTCTGGACCAGGATCTGTCCTTTCATTCAACAACGTCAAAACAGGATGAAAATGTGTCCTAGCCCACAGGAAACAATCAGGAGGAACAGCTGATCCTCCACTGGTTCATCAACAAAGAGGCTGATAAAACAAAGAACCAACAGGAAGAATGTTAAGGCTGCAGCAGGTGTGTGTGTGTGGGGGGGGGGTGGGGGGGCACTCAGGGTCTCCATGAGCGCCTCTCTGATTGATTGGAACGTCAGCCATGATAAAAGACCCTGTCCTCATGGCTGCAGCACACAGCACCCTGGAGGAAACACACGCTCTTACACACAGTCGCACACACACTCGTGAGCTGAATCCAGATCTGATCCAGCCTGTCCTGCAGACTCCTGATCTACTGACACCAGAAACAGGTTGAATCAGATCTATAATGTTATTAATGCAGAGAAACATCCGGACTGATCATCATCCTTTCATCACTTTAACCATAACCTGGGTTTTTATTTCTGTCTGGTTCTGGGTCCAGTAGCTGGTTCTGGGTCCAGTAGCTGGTTCTGGGTCCAGTAGCTGGTTCTGGGTCCAGTAGCTGGTTCTGGTTCTGGGTCCAGTATCTGGTTCTGGTTCCAGTATCTGGTTCTGGGTCCAGTAGCTGGTTCTGGGTCCAGTACCTGGTTCTGGTTCTGGGTCCAGTATCTGGTTCTGGGTCCAGTATCTGGTTCTGGTTCTGGGTCCAGTATCTGGTTCTGGGTCCAGTACCTGGTTCTGGGTCCAGTAGCTGGTTCTGGTTCTGGGTCCAGTATCTGGTTCTGGGTCCAGTAGCTGGTTCTGGGTCCAGTAGCTGGTTCTGGTTCTGGGTCCAGTACCTGGTTCTGGGTCCAGTATCTGGTTCTGGGTCCAGTACCTGGTTCTGGGTCCAGTAGCTGGTTCTGGTTCTGGGTCCAGTACCTGGTTCTGGTTCTGGGTCCAGTATCTGGTTCTGGGTCCAGTATCTGGTTCTGGTTCTGGGTCCAGTATCTGGTTCTGGGTCCAGTACCTGGTTCTGGGTCCAGTAGCTGGTTCTGGTTCTGGGTCCAGTACCTGGTTCTGGTTCTGGGTCCAGTATCTGGTTCTGGGTCCAGTACCTGGTTCTGGGTCCAGTACCTGGTTCTGGGTCCAGTAGCTGGTTCTGGTTCTGGGTCCAGTTTGGGATCAGGTTTCTGGTTCTGTTTTTTTGGTTCTTGTGGTTTTCAGACTTACTGAACAGAACCATGGTCTGGATCTGGACTCAGGTCTGAGAGTGTCCAGCAGGAGGCGCTGCTGCTCTGACTCTCCACCGTTTGTTCTGACAGGTGTTTCAGGTGCTGAGGAGTCTTTGATCTCTGAGGACTCTCAGTGAGAGGCTGAAATGTTTTGAAGTAGTTTTAATGATTTTGATGACGTTCTGATTAAACAGGTCAAACTTCTTCACATTAGTTCCTAATTGGAGATAAAAACTGTTTTGTTGCTTTTAATGTTTTTGTGACACTTAGAGTGTAATTATTGTGGGTGGGGACCTGTTTAGTTTACTGTGGAGGAGAGGGTCACAGGTGGTTACCGTGGTGACCCTGATGAGTCACTGGCAGCAGCTCTAACATTTATGTTGGTCTTTTGACTCCTTTATTCATCAGACGTGAACACCTGATCTGAGATCAGATGTTTATGAAGTTGCTGGAATTTCAGGCTGCAGCTTCATCATCTCTTCTCCTCCTCCTCGAGGAGGGAAAGATCCATGGGCGTAGATTTGTCATGGATGGAGGTGACGTGTCCCCACCAATACCCAGCTATCATTGAACTGTCCCCACAATAATTTGATCCAAGGATGCAGAAGTAGCGCTGGATCCCCACAAATAGGATGTGCAGCCCAGCGGACCGACGTGCTTACCATCCCGCTGAATACACTTCACTTCATTAGCTAAACATTACTGCCTTGATTTATAATGAGCTTCTTTAGAAATTACAGTATTTTAACATATCCTATGTATGGTTCAATAAAAGTTGAATAATGGTTATTGTTTACTTTTCCAGGTTTTTAAAGCACTGTGAAATGTGAATAATATTTATTGTAGTTTCACCTTATTGCCACAAGAGGGCGACAGAGACCAACGTTTTTCAGCTAAAAGCACTGTAACTAATGCTTGTTGTAATGTCACAAAACTGCCACAAGAGGGCAGGTGTGTGTCACCAGAACCAGAAACCAAAGACCAAAAAGTCACAAGATAGTTCACTGCTGTGTACTACCATCCCAGCTGAATACATCTCTCTTCATATAAGCTAGCTGCTTTCAAACATTACTGCCTTGATTTATAATGAGCTTCTTTAAAAATTGCAGTATTTTAACATATCCTATGTATGGTTGAATAATGGTTATTGTTTATTTTTCCAGATTTTTAAAGCAATGTGAATAATGTTTATTGTAGTTTCACCTTCTTACCACAAGAGGGTGACAGATACCAAGGTTTCTTCAACTAAAAGCACTGTAAATAATGTTTATTGTAGTTTCACCTTCTTGCCACAAGAGGGTGACAGATACCAAGGTTTCTTCAACTAAAAGCACTGTAAATAATGTTTGTTGTAGTTTCACCTTATTGCCACAAGAGGGTGACAGATACCAAGGTTTCTTCAACTCAAAGCACTGTAAATAGTGTTTGTTGTAGTTTCACCTTTTTGCCACAAGAGGGTGACATATACCAAGGTTTCTTCAACTCAAAGCACTGTAAATAATGTTTGTTGTAGTTTCACCTTTTTGCCACAAGAGGGCGACAGATACCAAGGTTTCTTCAACTAAAAGCACTGTAAATAATGCTTGTTGTAGTTACACCTTGTTGCCACAAGAGGGCGACATATACCAAGGTTTTTAAACTAAAAGCACTGTAAATAATGTTTGTTGTAGTTTCACCTTATTGCCACAAGAGGGTGACAGATACCAAGGTTTCTTCAACTCAAAGCACTGTAAATAATGTTTGTTGTAGTTTCACCTTATTGCCACAAGAGGGCGACAGATACCAAGGTTTTTAAACTAAAAGCACTGTAAATAATGTTTGTTGTAGTTCCACCTTACTGCCACAAGAGGGTGACATATACCAAGGTTTTTAAACTAAAAGCACTGTAAATAATGTTTGTTGTAGTTCCACCTTACTGCCACAAGAGGGTGACAGATACCAAGGTTTTTAAACTAAAAGCACTGTAAATAATGTTTGTTGTAGTTTCACCTTATTGCCACAAGAGGGTGACATATACCAAGGTTTCTTCAACTCAAAGCACTGTAAATAATGCTTATTGTAGTTACACCTTATTGCCACAAGAGGGCGACAGATACCTGATAGAAGCTGAACTCTGACCTCTGTTCTCCAGCACTGTCGCTGTCCTTGCCCTGACACCAGCTGGAATCATTAAGATGATGAGCATATTAAACCACCAGGCGGCGCTGTTTGGTCCTGATGGAGCATCTCAGGTAACAGGTACCTGTTTCTGTCCAGAAGGAGGTCAGAAGGTTCCCGGGGAACGCTGGAGATCCGGTTCCGATATGAAACAGGTTCTGAGGGAGGGTCTTGGTTCTGGTACTGAGTTAAACCAGTCTCTTAGGGTTGAGTCCAGTTCTGAAGTCTGAAGGTTCTAATATGTTTGAGCTGAAGGGGGACAGGTTTAAAGTTTTACTAAGAACCCTGATCCAGAACCATCACAACCCTGATCCAGAACCATAACAACCCTGATCCAGAACCACCAGAACCCTGATCCAGAACCATCACAGCCCTGATTCAGAACCATCACAGCCCTGATTCAGAACCATCAGAACTTATCCAGAACCATCAGAACCCTGATCCAGAACCTTTAGATCTCACTGATCTTCTCCACTTTGACCTCTGCAGTGTGCTCCAGACTGAATGGGTTCTCTGTTAGGATCTGAATCCTTTATGTTTCAACAGTTAATCTGGACCAGGACCAGGACCAGGACCAGAGCTGATCCATCTTCATCAGGTGGGCCGTGGACTCAGGAGAACCCACGTTCTGAGCCACGACTCGGTGAATAACAATAAGTCCGTTTTCACCACACAAACATCAGAACCGGGCCGTCTAACCTCTAGTACTCCTCCTGATCCAGGTCCAGCTCCTAGAACCCCAAGCTGGACCCGTCTCAGAACCAGGTCAGCAAAACCAACATGAATTTACTGGATCCTTCAAAATAAAAGCAGTGCTTTGTCTGACATTAGTTCCACAGAATGTCCTAGAAGGTTGTGTAATTTCGACTTAGTTCAGCGGTTTCCTGTGACTCAGGTATTTTTACTTTAGTAAATACTTTTAGTCTGAATCCCAAACACCCAGTGAGCTCAAGGGACAGAAGGTCTCCTGGTTTAAAGGGACATTTCTAAAAACCAAACCGCTGTTTACAGGTTCAAGTCCTCTGGATGGTTGACAGTGTGACGGAGCAACCTCGATCAGCCGTCCGATAGCAGCATCACGCAGCTCCGTCTCACGCAGCGCGTTTTAGCCTGTGAGCACAGCTGAGAGCGTCATGGTTAACGCGCGCACACACACACACCCATACATACGCACACACCTTCAGCCACGTCACACGCCAATCCCTTCAGTGTTTGTTTCCTATTACGGTCGCGCTTTCATCCTACATTAAACACTGTAACCAAGGGTGCACACTTGGTAAACCAGCGGTAAACTCATACATAAACATGACACACTCACCACTGTCGCGTTGTGTGGAATGCCGGCCGCTTCCCGCGCCGCTGAACAAAAGTGGGTGTGACGTTAACTCATGTCATGTGATTTCACGGTCAGGTGACCGCATGTCATGATTATTTGGTATTTGTTTATTTTATCATTCAAATTCATGTTTTTGTGTTTATTATTGTAGTGTGGGAAATGTATTTGATTTGGGAATATTATGTTAAAGGGATATCAGAGTTTGTGTGTATAAACGAGAAAACGACAAGCAGGAAGTAGACAGGGTGACGCCCATTGGGAGGGGCCAAGGGTATAAAAGGGCACTGATTGCCTGGTATCAGATCAGTTCTACTGGGGTTGCAGAGGAGGTAACATCTATGCTGGAGCTGCACTGTGGGGATGTGTATATGGAGGTGACTACACAAAAAATTAAAAGAAGGTGTTTTTCTGTCTACGCCTCGACTCGCCGTCTCTTTTTCAACGCTCGGGAAGGAACCCCGCGACATTCTGGTGGCAGAGGTGGGATATGGCGAGTCGGAGGAGAGCGGTCCGACCCCCACCCAAACCACGGACGGGTTTGCGGTCGCAGCAGCAACAGGTGGTGGTTGCTGGCGTCCACGCTGAGGGAGCGGTTCAGTCATCATCGGCAGGGGCGGCTTCAGCTTCAGCCTGGGACACGGTGCAGACAGCTTCATCGGAGGAGGATGCAGGTAGCACCCATCCAGGGCCCAGCACCACAGTGAAGGTTGAAGGTGGGATGATTTCCCTGATGAAAGACTTTTTAACAGCTCAGCAGAAACGAGAAGAACTCGTGCTACGGGAACTTCGCAGTTTGAGGGGCTCTTTACACGACCCAGCTCAGCAGCTTCAGGCTCAGGGAGCACAGGAACCACAGAGACGAGGGAGGAGAGTGGTGACACGTACCCGAAGCACCGCAACGGCGAGCAGTTCGAGGTTGGATCTGCCGGTACCAGGGTCTTGTCAACAGGATGGACCAGTCTCCTCTTCTACGGACCTGGACTCTGCTCCTGAACAGTCCAGACCAAGTCGGAGTCGCTACACTGACCCCAAGATCCCTCCATATCAAACTGGGGAGGACATTGAGAACTATTTGATGCGTTTTGAGCGCATAGCAAAAACCTGGAACTGGCCGCGAAGTGAGTGGGCCTGCAGACTCGTTCCCCTGCTTTCAGGTAAAGCGTTGGAAGCTTACACAGCGATGGATGAGGAGAAGGCACATCGTTATGCTGACCTGAAAGATGCCCTGCTAACCAAGTTTGACATCTCATCGGAGACGTACCGGCAGCAGTTCAGATCGACGTTCGTTCCACAGGGTGAGAACCCCACCGAGACCTACCACCGCCTGAAGAACCTCTACAGACGCTGGATCAGACCGGACCAACACTCCAAGGAGGAGATTGGG